>CM070821.1:39434563-39579563 GCA_036326025.1 Chrosomus eos
CTAATTCTTGCAATATTTTTCAAATGATAGTATGCTGATTTAGTTATTGCTTTGACATGACTACTGAAACTAAGGTCTGACTCTAGAGACACACCAAGATTCCTGACTTGATTTTTAGTTGTTAGACCTCTAGAGTGAAGGTATGCATTCACCTTGAGAACTTCATCTTTGTTTCCAAACGCAATGACTTCAGTTTTGTCTTTGTTTAACTGAAGATAGTTTTGGCACATCCAACCATTTACTTCATCAATGCATTGGCACAGGGAGTCATTAGGCGATAAGTAGAGCTGTGTGTCGTCTGCATAGCTGTGGTAAGAGATTCGGTTCTTTCTCATTATTTGGCTCATTGGGAGCATATACAGGTTGAATAGGAGTGGTGCAAGAATTGAGCCTTGGGGGACTCCGCATGTCATGGATGTCCACTCAGACTTATGGTCTCCTATACTCACATAATAACCTCTCCCTTCTAAGTAAGACCTGAACCATTTTAGGACTACCCCAGAAAGCCCCACCGAGTTTTCAAGCCTGTCAATAAGTATGTTGTGATCGACAGTGTCAAATGCAGCACTGAGGTCGAGTAGTACCAGCACTGATAATTTGCCTGTATCAGTATTTAAGCGAATATCATTTATTATCTTTATGAGCGCTGTCTCTGTGCTGTGATGCGATCGGAAACCAGATTGAAAATTGTCAAAGTAACCATTCAAGCTTAAGAATTTGTTCAGCTGATTGAAGACAACTTTTTCAATGATCTTGCCTATGAAGGGAAGATTTGAGATCGGTCTATAATTGCTTAATATGGTCTTATCTAGATTGCTCTTTTTCAGGAGGGGCTTGACAACTGCAGTTTTCAGGGAGTTTGGAAAACTCCCAGAGAGAAGTGAGGCATTTACCACTTCTAGGAGATCTGCTTCTAAACTGTTTAACACACTTTTGAAAAAAGATGTGGGAAGTGTGTCAAGGGCGCAGGTTGATGTTTTAAGGTGCTGTACGGTTTCTTCCAAAATTGTGCCATCAATTTCTTCGAAAACAGACATAGTAACTACTTTCTCAGGTAGTGGTCGGATCTGTTTGACCCCAGCACAACTCAAGGATGAGCTGATCACCTTTCTGATATTATTGATTTTCTCAGAGAAGAAAGAAGCAAACTCACTGCACTTGCTGTCTGAGAGCATTTCACTGGGAATCTGGCTTGGGGGGTTTGTCAGTCTCTCTACAGTAGCAAAAAGAGTGCGTGTGTTGTTTAAGTTGCTGTTTATAATATTTGAGAAGAAAGTCTGTCTAGCTTTGCCTAGTTCCATATTAAAAGCATGGATGCTGTCTTTGTAGATGTTATAATGGAATACAAGTTTTGTCTTCCGCCACATGCGCTCTGCTCTTCTGCTTTGTCTTTTCATATTTTGCACTGCTGTTGAGTTTCTCCAAGGTGCTTTTTGTCTACCACTATTCTTCCTGACTTTCGCAGGAGCAATATCATCAATTACACTTTTAATTTTTGAGTTAAAAGATTCAAGGAGAAAATCAACAGAGTCAGCAGATATGCTTGGTTTTAATGATATAGCCTTCATAAATAGCACACTAGTGTTCTCATTTAAGCATCTCTTCTTGACAGACACAGATATAGCTTCAATGGCAGGAGAGATCAAAATATCAAAGAAAATACAGAAATGATCAGACAGTGCTACATCCTTAATAACAATCGATGAGATGTTTAGACCCGTACTGATAAGTAGATCTAGAGTGTGTCCACGATTATGTGTGGGTCCATTTACATGCTGTGTCAGATCAAAAGTTTTTAAAACAGTTTTGATTTCTTTTCAAAAAGATAGATAGACAGACAGACAGACAGACAGACAGAACAAAATAGAGCGATAGATAGATAGATAGATAGATAGATAGATAGATAGATAGATAGATAGATAGATAGATAGACAGACAGACAGAACAATATAGAGCGATAGATAGAATGACAGAAAGAACGACAGACAGACAGACAGATAGGATAGAAATTACAGAAAGAAAGAAACGACAGACAGAACAATATAGAGCGATAGATAGAGTGACAGAAAGAACGAGACAGACAGACAGACAGATAGGATAGAAATTACAGAAAGAACGACAGACAGACAGAACAATATAGAGCGATAGATAGAGTGACAGAAAGAACGAGACAGACAGACAGAGAGAACGGTTGAATGACATATAGAATGGTAGAACAGACAAACAGACAGACGGATAACTAATTTCACTTAACTAAGTTAAACTAATTTACTTGACAAATTCATAAATAAAATTAATTTAAAAAATTGTAAATGAAATAATAAAAATATATAATACAAAACAATATTTTACTTGACTAATTATTTAAATGAAATGAATAAAAATAAAACAACAAATAAAAAAAAATAATAAAGATTAAAATAAAAATAACTAAAATATAACAAATTAAAAATTTAAATATATTCAATTAACATATTTTACATTGGTGAAATACTATTACATTTAACTCGAAATCATTATTTGTGAAAATCAACATATCAGCTATTGATATAATATTGTATATTATATTATCTTGTATTAAATCTGGAACATAAAACAACCAAAAATGGATAGTTACTGTACTTACACATCATGGTGAGGGGGGGGTTTAAGATGCACCAAACCACAAGCCAAAGTCTAAAAACAAAACCCAGTCTGAGCTTTGAGCGGTTTGGTGCGACTCAGGCCCTGAAATATGCCTTTATCATATAAAAAAATCAAGAATCGGCAGGAAATCTCAAAGCGAGCATCTCTCTAACCCACAGTTTCAGACACACACACACAAACACACACACACACACACAGTGGTGCCAGCTCCCTAAATACAGCCGTGTGCTCGAGCGCAGATTACAGATCATACTCGTGCCCTCCGAACGCGCAAATTACACACTTTCGCTTCTTCCCGTAAATACCACTTACACACAACTACAATTAGCCTCTATTTTTACCCCACCTGTCTATATCAGACAATCTGTCGAAGAAAAGCGGCCGTACTGTGCGGTCGACGGCTTTCATCACCCTGCACATGAAAGCATTGTTTTATTTGTGTGTGTGTGTGTGTGTGTGTGTGTGTGTGTGGCGGCTCGGGCTCTGCGATGACAAACGGGTGCTTTTTGCATGAGGTCGAGTCTATAAACAACACGACTCAGACACGTCTCAAGCGCCTCTGTTTACACTGTGGCCTGGGCATCGGCTCGCCCTGGAGCTGCCGGGGACGGGCGTCTCGAGTTCTGTCAGCAAAGGAGCGTGGCTAGGCCGTTTTAGGGTTTTGTGAGTAAACAAAGCTTCGCACTCTCTGCTGTGGGTCGGTTGTAAGGCCTGTCAGGCTGGGTTTTGTTAGGCTTGGCCGTGACGGCTCATTAAATGCTATAGAGTGAATGTGATGTTAATGGGGTGTGGCGCGCGCGCACACACACACACACACACACACACACACACACACACACACACACACACACACACACACACACACACACAACACGACTCCTGCGCTGCCAGCTGGATGTGGTCGGAAAACAAGCTGGTCTGTCAGGAATTCGACTGGATGAGACAGAGAAAGATCCTTAATCAGACTTTTAATTTGCATTTCTCTGAGTTTTTTTAACCCAAAATCCACCAGAGTAAAACTAGCATCGGTTACGTAGCGTATTTAGACAACTTTGATATGGTTATTTTACATAATACCGGATTTAAAAATTCATAATGCCCGTTGTGCACAGTTCCATTAAGCCACAGAGGTGGCGGTGGCACTGTTGCTTGGGCCCATCATTGCTGTCTGCAGCTATATTTTTGTCTTGTTTTTAATTCACTTGCAAAAAAAACAGAGAAACACTGACATTTTTTATTTCAGTTTTGCACATTTTTCAAGAAAAATGCACTAAACTAAGTAAAATCAACAAAGTGTGTATGCACATACTTTTTGATTTGAGGCAAGTGGGTAACACTTTATTTCACAGTGCCCTTGTTGCACATGTTAATATAGCTATAGGGCGGTCAATAGGTACAAATTTGTAATTGTGATTAATCGTACCCTTTCTGTACGATTAATCGTGACTAATTACACCCTTACCATGAAATTAATCATTTGTCTTGTTCAACACGTTCATTTTGTCATCATTTACTATATCCAGCAAAGCAAACCATCAGATTGAAGGGTAATTCTCACAAAACTGTCATTTCTGCAAGCTTTTTTCAAGGTAAATTTAAGTGTCTTTCCAAAAAAGGACACCAAATAACCAAATTATATAAGGGGTCCATATAATTCATAAATGTATAAACAAAGCACCATGTATGAGTACAGCGCAACAGCAAAGAGCTTGTTTACATTTTTGACACGTTGCGATATCGAACACATGGACCACCAACCGCCTTGACCTGACTGCTTCTCCCTACTACATCCACGGATTCAGAATTACTAAACGCATGACAAATCAAAATATTATCCTGAATGTCTGTGGAAACAACGTGAATGTACTAAAATGTGTCTGTGCATAAATACAACATGCAATCAGAGCGTCGAGAGTGCACATTATACACGGTTTGTTTGGACATCAATATAACTGTAAAAGTAAAAATCCTCTACTTTTAATCACAAGTGATCATTTGAAATCATCCGTGTGTGTGTGTGTGTGTGTGTGTGTGTGTGTGTGTGTGTGTGTGTGTGTGTGTGTGTGTGTGTCTTTTCACACATCTGATCTGATGCTTTTCTGAGACACTAGTCTTTTCAGTAAAGTGTCAGAGTTACCGGGTGTTTGCTCAGAGAGCAGCGTGGGTAATATCTAATCCACCTAACCCCATCTGAGCTTTATTTACCTTCAAAAGACACCACAAACACAAAGAGAAACCTCCAGTGAGGTCACCGCTCTGCCATGACGAGGACTGTGGGAATGTTTGGTCTGATTTGACCTGAACTTCCTCGTTCCTAGTGTAATCGGTGGGATTGATTAGCTATCAAACAGGATCCTGACAGGTTCAGAAAGTCAAAAACACAATCATGGTCATGTTCACACGAGGCATGATAGTGTATTGTTTCCCAGGGTTCAATGAATGGGGTCACATGGCTTTACCAGCCCATGAGAACGAGTGAATGAACCAATCAGGCCAATCAGAAAAAGCCACTGAAGTAACAGCCTGATATGATTGGCTAAAGGTAGAATATGACACCTGAGGGGTGAAAAGGGACATGTACACACACATTTACACTGTTGGTCAAAAGGTCAGGGTCGGTAAACCATTTTTTTTTTTTTTTGAATCCAGAAAAAAAAAAAATGTATCACGGTTTCCACAACTGTTTTCAACATTGATAATAAGTAGTCATATTTTTTTTAAGCATCAAATCATCATATTAGATCTGAAGGATCAACCAATCAATGCAGCCTTGGTGAGAATAAGACACTTCTTTGAAAAACATTAAAATTCATACCAAACTTAATAGTCAACACACATATTCCCATTCTCCTAAAATACCATGAAAAAATGTTCCCATTCGATATTTATAATATAAAATAACTGTAAAAAAATCCTTATTGTGAGTGCCATCTCTATAAAATTATTTGTAAAAATCCAGTAAATCAAGAACAATGGAAATTGTTTTTAAATTCCTGGAAATTCATTGGTCAGTAATTGATTTAAAGCAGCACCGGGTAACTTTTCAACCTTCATACTATATTTCCAAGTCTCTTGTGATGGTGCATCGACTTACAATAGGTTGAATGACACGTCTGCCATAGCCTGACGGGGTCTGTAGCGTTTTTAATCGTACTTTTAAACTTCGGGGTTCGGGTAGGAACCGGCGAACAAAGAGAACTACAAAATTCGACTGCTTTACGGCATATACGTCACTTCCACCACCACCCCCACTTCTAGGGATGGGACGAAATATCGTTTGACGAAATATCGCGATTAAAACGTGACGAAACGCATCGAGGTCGAAAAAAATGGATCGCGAAATAAAGATAGATGGCACTGCTGCATGATTTGCGTAGTATATAAATAATTTAGTGTATTATATGTGTGTGTGTATGATGGGGCAGACATACAGTCTATGGTGGCAGGCTGGCAGCACCATCTGCTGATCAAGCAGGGTAAAACTAAATGAAAAAAAAAAGATATCCGGGGAACGGTGCGGTACGTCATCACGTCAAGAAAGCGCATGTTGCAACAACAACACTGCAGTCTACAGCGAGCTAACAAATATTAGCATTAGCACCAACTGCCTTGCCCCAAACAGCCGACCATGGAGTCAAATGAGGTCGAAATTGAGGACGCAACTTGCCGGTGTGTGTCTATGTGAGCGCGCGCGCGCGCGTGCGTGTCCTGAAAGAGATGCGAGACCCGGGCTATACTGCGCGCATACATAGCGAGCGCACGGGAGAGAGCGCAAGAGACACTCGCAAGGTCTCTCGCTCTCCCTTTTTTTTGCCGCGCGCGCGCGCGCTATGTTTGTGCGCGCAGTATGTTCTGTCTCGCACGCGCGTTATAGATTCCGGGAGATTTGAACTAATTTGCGGGCATCAGGGAGACGCTATCAATATGCAGGAGACTCCCGGAACTTCAAGGAGACTTGGGATGCCTGTTATATTATTTTCTTTTTTTTTCCTTTTTTGATATCGTATCGTGACGTATCGTATCGTGACCCTGGCATATCGAGGTGCATCGTATCGTGAGTTTAAGTGTATCGTCCCATCCCTACCCACTTCCTTAAAATCGGACGTGCGAGCCACATGTTATAGTCATGGCCGAAGCAGCACAGAAAAACAAGAAAGCAAAGGTTTTATCGGAGCAAAGCAAAAAGTGAAAGTGATCGCGTTAAAGGCAGAACAAGGATCAACATTGGGCCAGCGTTTTCTCGCACGACAGAGAGAAGGAGAGCGCGAGAGACCTTGCGTGTGTGTGCTAGAGTAGCCTACGCATTAATATGCACGCGCGCTTTATTGATATAATAATATAGCTTGATATTATAATATTGACGATATATGGTTATTATCGACCATTTAAACATTGCATTGAAGTATCATATAGATTCAGTAAAACGGTAACCATAGACTAGGCTACTATAATGACGCTGATTTGTAAACGTGAGCATCGCGATCATTTGTCGTTAGAAAAAAATAAATAAAACCCATGAAATTATATTCATATGACATGCTGAAATATATGCCACTGTACCTGGGATAAAGACACTTCACACGCGACGCAAGCAGAACAGCTGCATGTGACCTCCTCCTACAGTGTTCAGGGCTATCATGGTTGTCAACAAATGCACGTGCATGTAGGATGACAGTTTACGACAGTAAGTAGAGGACAATACTGTTTCCCAACTGTAGGGGGGGACCCCGAGAGCAAAAGTTAAAAGTTACCTGGAGTTACTTTAATACGTTTTTTACACACTGAAGTAAAGAAACGTGAATAAAGAAATGGAAATTAATCACAAAAATATCAAAATAACAGACAAAAATAAACAGATGGTCATTAAAATCCCTGAGTGGTGTGTTTATGTAGAAACCTGTAAATGGCAATATAGCAGATAATATGAGAATTAAATCAAACCTGAACGGCAGATGACTGGGCCCGCGGGTCAAAGAGTCGCAGCTTTTTGTCCTAAGGGGAAAAAAACAGAGGTTTAAAATATAACTATTCACAATAGCAGGAGTTCAGCATCTCAAAGTTAAATATCAGAATAAAAAAAAAAAATTTAAAGAAAAAATGGATGTTGAGGCAACATTAAGGTGAAATGTTAGGGGCAAAAAAATATTTCCTGTTTTCTAATATTTTAGTTAGTTTTGAGTCAAATGTATTTATTCATTAACAGTATACATTATTCACAATATTTTATAGAATAATCAATGTATTTTGTCAAGGGATCAACAACGTGCCACATTTTCCTACAATCACGATTAAAAAGTTCAAAAATATTTTTATTTTTTTTGAAAATGTAACACTTTCATGAACGTAAAATTATTCTTTATGCTTTTATTTCGAAGGACCTCAATTATTATATGGTAGAAATGGCTTCATGTGGTATTTGTTAGTCCATCAACATAACACAGGTTAAAATATAACTATATTACAATAGCATACATTAAAAACATCAGCAAAAATAAATAACATCTTTATTAATAATAAAAAGTTACTATTTTCTGCTTTCTAATACTTAAAATTACTTAATGTTCTAATATATATATATATATACAATACTGTTTCCCAACTGTAGGGGGGGACCCCGAGAGCAAAAGTTAAAAGTTACCTGGAGTTACTTTAATACGTTACTTTAATACTGTTTAATACGAATTATATCATGCATATACGTTTAAAAATATATTATATTGTTTTTTTAAAACATACTCTATGCATCAACACTATGCAATATTTTCCCACAGTTGAGGTACATTGTGTTAAAATGCACAAAACTTAATATAACACTTTCTTGAATCTAATGTGATTCTTTAGGCTTGTGTTTCAGTCTAGTGACTAAGTACTTCATGTGCTTCATGTGGTATTTGTTATGAGTCTGTCAACATAACTGGCAGTGTAAATCTTGCTGTAGACTGAACTCAACGTCAAAATCAGTTCAGTCAATCTTTGACCATCAGACGACCCCATTACACTCAAAAACAGCCAATCAGGAGAGAGAATCGGACCAGTGAGGGGAAATGAGCACTAATAAGAACAGGCTGCGACCGGCACTAGGTCTTTCACTCAACACAACAACTCCTTAATGAAGACCAGAGACTGACACACACTCTCAAGAGTCCTCACACACACCATAAAAACAGAGCGTAATCATCTACTATCAGGACACAAAGGGTTTCAAAACCATTTTGACCTACTACACTGTAGGTCAATAGACATAGGCAACTGTCTATTAAGACAGAATCAAAATTATCGCAATATTAAACCAGTAGCACTTCACATGTTAAAATGCCCCTTCATGTAGTGAGTAATAGAGCTGTTTGTGGATGTAAATAGTCTGAAAAGATTCAAAGATCAAAGTGCACATAAATGGAGTTATTGTCTCCCAAAAAAATGAAATGAGTTGTTAGTAATTCAGTCTTACTTCCTGCACAAAACTATGTAGGTTTGTAACAAATATTTTCATAATGCCAGCCTATGTTCTTCATTGACTGCCCTTTAACAACGTCAACTTTGACCCTCAAACACTGTAGTTGTAGCAGAGACTAGAAGAGTTTGGTTTCTGTTGTCCACATATCGAGAAGACACTGTGTTCACACTGCTAAGTCAAATCCACTTTGCTAAACTTCTAGATGAGGACTCATGCTTAAATTTTTACGGAAAAACAGACACCATCATTACTGTTCGTATCTCTGTTTATTAATTGCTGAGGAAGATCCAGAAAGTAGACCTCAGAACACAATCACAACAGACTGGGTCATCTGACCAATCAGAGCAGAGTTGACCAATCACAACAGACTGGATGATTGACCAATCAGAGCAGAGTAGACCAATAACAACATACTGGGTCGTCTGACCAATCAGAGCAGAGTTGACCAATACCAACAACCTGGGTCATCTGACCAATCAGAGCAGAGTTGACCAATCACAACAGACTGGATGATTGACCAATCAGAGCAGAGTAGACCAGTAACAACAGACTGGGTCATCTGACCAATCAGAGCAGAGTTGACCAATCACAACAGACTGGATGATTGACCAATCAGAGCAGAGTAGACCAGTAACAACAGACTGGGTCATCTGACCAATCAGAGCAGAATTGACCAATCACAACAGACTGGGTCATCTGACCAATCAGAGCAGAGTTGACCAATCACAACAGACTGGGTGATTGACCAATCAGAGCAGAGTAGACCAGTAACAACAGACTGGGTCATCTGACCAATCAGAGCAGAGTTGACCAATCACAACAGACTGGATGATTGACCAATCAGAGCAGAGTAGACCAATAACAACATACTGGGTCATCTGACCAATCAGAGCAGAGTTGACCAATACCAACAACCTGGGTCATCTGACCAATCAGCAGAGGTGGAAAGAGTACTAAAATTTTGTACTCAAGTAAAAGTACTATTACTTCAATAAAATTTTACTTAATTACAAGTAAAAGTACCGGTCTAAAAATCTACTCAAGTAAAAGTAAAAAGTAGCTCATTTAAAATGTACTCAGAGTAAAAATTGCTGAGTAACTTTAACAGCGGGGGTGTGGTGGGGACTCTCCTGTGCAGGGCTGTAACGGTATGAGAGTTTCACAGTATGATAACCGTCTCAGAAAATATCACACGGTTTATATAAACTGTATTATTAAATTATGGTTATTATTATCATCAGTTAAAATGACAGTTAAATAAATAAAACATATCTAATCAACTAATTTCAATAATTGATTATGAATTAGATTAACAACTTATTTTTATCATTAATAACTTATTAAAATGTTTAAAAATAGAGTTCAATGAAATGTTTCTTATTCAGATTTTTTTTCTTTTTATGATTTAATACAAATATATTATCAAAAACGGTGGTAATCAAATAAAAGTTTAGCAAACATTTTATCCTTTTAGTTTTTGGCAAAGTGCTACAAAACAGATTTACTCAAACCATGGACAAATAATATATATTCCTTAAATAATGTTGAAATAAATTGTAGTATTATTATTGTTGTTGTTAATATTATTATGAGAAGTAGGTACATTATATTGTAGGCCTAAAATAGTAATATATCTGTCATAATTTCTTCTAGTAAAAGGATCATTCTACAGAAACGTCCACTTTTGGTATGGCAAGATGTCTTAAAATGTATTTCTTTTTCTAACATTTAAACTTACACCACATTATTAGATTACCCTTTGGCTTTATGAATATGCATAAATGACAGCTTAATGAATTTTTATATTTTTTGTGCATCTATTTAAAGATCGCATGCACCATTTTTTGTCACTGGTGTTACCTTACTTCTTTGGCAATATTAAATGTTTTTATAAAAACATGTTATTGACCTAAAGCATTTTCCCCCTTGTAGGCCTACATGACCGTGGGGACGAGCACTTATGTGGTGTTTGGTGTAGTGTAAAATGTAAAGAAATTGTAATTCTAAAGTGTTTTTTTAAGTGTAATATTTCTGTAAAGGATAGGGACAGAAAAATGGACATTTCCGTAGAATGACCCAAAACCGAACTTTTATTTTGAAGTCCAGTGTATTTGACCATGTTTTTCTTAAATAAAATTATAAAAAATGCTCATTAGGCGTTCTCTCAGAGCAGTTCTGTAAATGTTCATGTAACGCTATATATGTAACGTACTCGTATTGTTTGTGAGATGCTGAAAACACCAAGAGCGCGGCGCATACTTGAGTATGTAGTAAGTAGACGAAACAGCAGCTCATTCACTCAGAGACAAGCAGATTATATTTTACATAGCAGTCTTTTGTGCTTTAATATTCACAGATCATGTTACGATTTGATTTATTGTACAGATTTACTTTCGATTTATTCATCAGATTTACTTTCGATTTATTCATCCATACATCTACCAGTTTGCGTGTTTTGACACATTATACTGTAAATTCCATTTCTTTCTATATCCAAAGTATTCCCTGACCAGGGCTTCACATACCGGTATGTGTGTGCGAGTGAGATTTCGACAGCACTTCGCGTTCAGCTGGATCTGCATCACTGTCTGTCTTGTCCGTCACCTTCTCCATATTGTTTTGTGATTTTAGCGGGTCTGTTCTCCCGCCCTTCAATCATCAATGCTGTAGTTTCCGGAGCGCGATGTTTTCACCCAAAGCATTTTTTTTTTACTCAGTAACGGATATGTTTTAAAATGTAGCGAATTACAATACTTCAAACAAAACATACTTAAGTAAAAGTAAAATTACTGATTTTAAAAACTACTTAAAAAAGTAGAAGTACACAAAAAAACTACTCAATTACAGTAACGCGAGTAAATGTAATTCGTTACTTTCCACCTCTGCCAATCAGAGCAGAGTTGACCAATCACAACAGACTGGATGATTGACCAATCAGAGCAGAGTAGACCAATAACAACATACTGGGTCATCTGACCAATCAGAGCAGAGTTGACCAATACCAACAACCTGGGTCATCTGAGCAATCAGAGCAGAGTTGACCAATCACAACAGACTGGGTCATCTGACCAATCAGAGAAGAGTTGACCAATCACAACAGACTGGGTGATTGACCAATCAGAGCAGAGATGACCAATCACAACAGACTGGGTGATTGACCAATCAGAGCAGAGTAGACCAATCACAACAGACTGGGTGATTGACAAATCATAGCAGAGTTGACCAATCACAACAGACTGGGTGATTGACCAATCAAAGCAGAGTTGACCAATAACAACAGACTGGGTCATCTGACAATGAGAAATATTTACAATGCGAATGTCATAGCTACAGCTGGAATGTGCCTATGATGCCTTTAAATCCTGCCTTCATAGTGTCACTGTGTGGTTTCAGTCCTGTGAGACAGATGCTCTCAAACCCTCCCTAAAGACATTTTGAAAGAAGGAATAAAGCTTTTGACCCGTAACGCACCCTTCCACTGCCACCTCTTCTCACAAGTCACCAAAACCAACACTACAAATCAAGGCAACAGCACAAACACAAACAGTAACCGCTCACACAGAACCACACTATTGCACAGTGACATGCTGTGTTTACTGCTGAATAAGCTCAAATAAAAGAGCAGAACCATCACAAAAGAGAGGGTTTCAAACGGGTCAGGTTACAAACTACTGTATCCATCTTATAATGCAGAGTAATGGGTATGGGTATGTTTAGGGGTGGGTTTAGGGATCAGGGGGTGGAGATGTGTAGGATTAGGGGTGGGTTTAGGGATCAGGGGGTGGAGATGGGTAGGATTAGGGGTGGGTTTAGGGATCAGGGGGTGGAGATGGGTAGGATTAGGGGTGGGTTTAGGGATCAGGGGGTGGAGATGTGTAGGTTTAGGGGTGGGTTTAGGGATCAGGGGGTGGAGATGTGTAGGATTAGGGGTGGGTTTAGGGATCAGGGGGTGGAGATGTGTAGGTTTAGGTATATGTAAGGTGGTAGGAGTTGGATCTGGATCCAACTCCTCCTCCTGGATTTCATGTTCTGCAGTGAGGACAGTCTCGATGATTCTGACGTCACAAACTACCTTGTAGCCAATCAGATCAGCATTTGATTGACAACGAGTGGTTCTCTGAGCTGGTGTGAGTGAGTGGAGGTGTGGCTAATTTGCATATTCATAAAACAGCATATACTAAATGAGGCAAGGGTGTAGTTACATTCAAGATTTTTTTTGTTTTCAAAGAATTGTTTAAATATGTAATGGTGATCAAAGATGAGTTTTAAGGGATACAATTATTGACTACAGGGGGACTTTAACATCTTAATTTTTCATTCATCAGTCGATCAGATTAATAAAAGTTGATTAATAAAACACAAAATTGCACTTGCAACAACATAAATGTAAAAAAACCTTATTTACTTAAACATGCTAGTAATGAGGCCATTTGACAACAATGTGGTATACTATAGTAGCATACTTGTGCTGTCGTGTTTGAAATGTGTCATTGCATAATGTCGACTTTTTCAGATGCAATTTCAAAATACAGTAGTCAACATTTTAAGTGGATCAACACTTGTCATCAAAGTTATACATGAATTTTGAACAAAACCCATTCTTGACTTATAGGACAACTTTGACAAACTTTTTGATCCACTTGAAATGTTGACTACTGTATATTAGGCAGTAATGAGTGTGCACAGTAGCTATACTAGTGTTTCATTCTGAAAACAGCCGACCAGCAACTACTACTTTATCCCTTCAAGAGAATCCAGTGTGTTATTGAAGCTATCTTTCATGTCATGCACTGTGTACTCATGCTATTTTATTTGCTGTTTATAGTTTGACGCTGCAAACGAGGGCCGTCATTGGCAGCCCACCACCCACAGACCGTACGCATCTGACAATCCTGACCCCAGATCAGCCGCTGAGATTACATCAGTGTAAACACACAGATGAACCTGATCGCACATCAGAATCAGCACGGCTTTAAAAAGAAGCTCGGGATTTAACATGGAGGCTTTTATTACTCGCCTACACAAACTTAACAGACTACACACAGTCTGACCCGACCGACCCCTGACGCCCATCGCACATGCTGCAATAAAAGAAAAAACACAGCACGTACGTGTGTGTGCGTGTGTTTAATCAATGTGTGCAGTTTGAGCTCAGATTGACAGTCCTCACGTTCATCTGAATGTGCTGAAGTAAACTTCCCACAGACACAATAAACAGCAGCCGCTATAGTAATCTAAACAAAAATCAATAGAATTATTGTCAATTATTTTGATGCATTAGAAAGATAATATTCTAACAGCTTGTTTAAACGTTAACCTTAATACTAAAAGTGGTAATAACTTAAAAAAGAAACATGAACCATCTAGATCACGAGGCCTTAGTCATGATTTAACGGTCAAGTCAAGTGAGCATTATTTATACAGCGCTTTATACAATAAAGATTGTTTCAAAGCAACTTAAAATACAACAAAATAGTGTCATTGTTCAGCTGAAGTCAGTTCAATGTTTATTCAGTTCTGTTCAATAACTGTAAAGTTCAAACCCTGCGCGCAATACAAGCCCTCGCACACGCATGATCTATTTCCCACGCTCTCGCGCTTGATCTTATCTTGATTTTATTTCATTTAATTTCAAGTAACGATAATGTTTTCTTATGGTTTTAGCCCTGGTTTAAATCCCATTTTTAGTATACACTTTCAAAAGTAAAATGCACTGAAAAGCAGTCACAAGCTCATAAATCAACACCTGCTTTAATGCTTTGATGGCGTTTTTAATCATAAACTTCCACCGTCGCTGTGGAACAAAGCCTCAGCGTTCATGTGGCAGGCATTTGCTTGTCATAAAATATGCGGGTGCATGCCTCCAAACCAGGCCTGTCACGAGCCGCGCTCTCCTCCCGTTCGCCTAATGGGGGAAAACGGCTGGAATTGAACGCACATGTTGGCAGGCTTATTTGCTTTAATACGGTGGATCTGGGGAGATTGGAGAGCATATTAGCTTAAATTACAGCTGGACTCAGAGACCTGGAGTTCACTCTGTGATCTCATGTCACATTTACAGCTTTGTCCCGTTTGGATTTTCCTCTCCGACTCCTCTGATATTTTAGGATGCATTCTGGTCCACTGTCATGATGAGGTGTTTTTCTTAATGGTTTCAGGATGGAATATAGCTTAGTATTATAAATATACTTTATCTGTTTACATAAATTAAATATAAAAATGTAATAAAATAAATTAAAATAAAATATAATACATTAATATAAAAATGTTAAAATATTCTAAAAAGAACAAATTAATATAAATAACTATAAATTAATATACCATAATAAATAATAAATTAAGATAGAAGTAACAAATAATACTGAAATTAATTCATACAAAAATGAATAAATATAATAATGTAAACTAATAAGTTAAAACAAAAGAAATTATAACTTCATATAAAAGTAATAAATTACTAAACAACAAAATCAAACTGTAAACAAATCTTAAAATGAATAAAAAATACAAATGATTAAGATCATATAAAACAATAATAAATTATAAAAATAATAATAAACTTAGGCCTATATAAAAAATGTTAAATATAAAATTAAATATTCTAAAAAAATATATATATAGACATGTATTAATATAAAAATGTTAAAATAAATAAATATGAAAAATATATAAAAATGTTAAATATATTGATATAAATTAATATACAATTAATTAATTAACTAATATTAAATGTTAAAATAAAGAAACAAATAATTTAAAAATATAAATGAACATTAAACAAAAATTATTGATTACACAAAAAATAATAACAATGCATTCATATAAAAATGTTAAAAGAAACAAATATTTAAATAAGCTATAAATATATGTCAATCACTATTTTTCACAATATAAAATATGTCAACAAGTTAAAACAGGAGTGACTACCGTCTAGAAGCAGCACAAAGCATTCAGTTCAAACTCAAACGGCCTCATTTTTCCTAAAATTCTTCATCCAGCCATAAACTCCAGCATCTTTGGCTCTGCACCTCTGAGAGCATTAAAAGGCTGATGGTGTTATTATTTCTTTATGGATTGCTCCCCATTTCCTCCTGTACCCAGCTCAGTCTCTCCTCTGGGGTGCTAAATCAGGCGCTCTGGGGGTCTGGCGCCGGGCTCCCGGGGGCCAGGTGCGACTGAACTCAATACTTCAAACACCACAGAGTCTATAGATGTAGATGCCACCGGATTCAGCTGAGCTCTCAGCTTCTAGCGGGGCAATTTCTAATAGGGCAATTTCGGTTTTCAAAATACTAAAACTTTTTTTGAGGTTACAAAAAAAGAAACCCAACCTATATGTATGTATATATATCAAATGTTTTGGATCAGATTTTTAATGTTTTTAAAATAAGTCTTTTCTGCTCACAAATGCCAAAAATACCACAAAAAACAGTGATATTGTTAAATATTATAATAATCAGAAATGTTTCTTGAGCATCAAATCATCATATTAGAATGATTTCTGAAGGATCATGTGACACTGAAGACTGGAGTAATGATGCTGACAATTCAGCTTTGATCACAGAAATGTATTACATTTTACCATATATTAAAATAGAAAACCGCTGTTTTAAATTTAAATGTTTTGTTTTTGTATCAAATAAATAGAGCCTTGGTGAGCAGAAGAGACTTCTTTTAAAAACATAAAAAATCTCACCAATCAAAAGAAAAAAAAAAGGAAGGTTTGAGAGAAAATATGACACCGCAAACCATCACATTTGCATTTCAAACACTAAACTGAGTCCAGAACATCTTCATCCACTTGATTGAACAAAACTCTTTCCATGAAGCTCAATCAAAACACTGTTCCTGCCAAACACAAACCTTTTGTGTCCAGAAATAGAAACACATCTGCAGTGAGGAACAGACTTGGAGTCAGAATAGGTGGATCATACTGACACATTTGGCTATATTAAGTGTTTGTCCTCCATCATGAACAAGTGCTGATGCGTAATTAACGTTAAGCAAAAGACAAAAAGGCAGATTTTTGAGACGGATATAATAAGCGTCCTCAAATCAGATTGACTGATTCTTATCCTCTCAGACTGGGAGCTCGACAGACCTCGATGACAACAGCGTTTCACCCCTAATAATGTGCTCCGCTAATAAAGCCCATCTGTGTAATAATGATCCACAGTGAAGAGGGGAAAACACACACACTTTGGCGACATCTTGTGAATGTCTGCTGTCTGTGTTGCAATGCCTTTTCAGAAAACTCCTAGAAACATCATTTGTGTAAGTAAATGTGCTTCCTAACAGTAACTTGGAATATAGTTTTTTCATCATATTATCAACATTATAAACAAAAGACCAAAAAAAGGGTGATGAGCAACAGAACAGCTCTAATGAGATATATGTAGCTGGATTAAAAGTAATAGAATACTGTTTTCGTAATAAAGCTGAAATAAAATAAAATATACAAAAGAAAAAAATTAAGTAAAAAAAGAAAACAAATTAGAAATGCTGAAATAATGAATAACTGAAATAAAATAAGTTGAAGTCTTAAAATTACTAAAGCTGAAATAGAAAATCTAAATGGAAATAAGAAATATTAAGAAACATTATAAAAATGTTAAAAAATAACATTAAAATAAAAACTGGAAAAAAATGTAAACATAAAAAATAACACTGATTTAACTATAGTTTGTAAACTTTATTTATTCTGTTTGATTCCATTTAATCTATTATTAGATTAGACAAATATTAGTCTATTTGGCCAAAAGAAAAAAGAGCCAGAACTAAGATAAATAAATTCCAGTTAACTAAAACCATAAAAAAAGGCACTTGAAATAAAATAAAATAAATGAACTTAAATTAGTGAAAACATTTATCTTATATCTTAAAAAATAAAAATCTTTAAAATAAATATTGAGTATCTGACTAATTATAAAACACTGATGAATGATTCACGTTCTATATATTCACAGGAACTGTGGCCGTTCACACAGAATGTGTTTTTACATCACACTGCGCTACTTTTCCATCGCTAGACGAACGTGTTTGACCGTTGCGCCCGTTACACCATTTTTAAAAAAACACATCTCTGGAATTTGAGCTGTCTTTCGTTCTACTGACCTGCATCTCACATCTTTACGTGTTGTGTGTGTGAACCGGCCCTAACTGTGCACAGTTACAGTTTATTATCTGCATTCAGCACTTGTCTTCGAGACATCAGAAGCTGAGACACGTGTTGGTCATCCATTACCTTGCAGGATGAAGCCAGCAGTGATCCGTCTTCTTTCCAGGCCAGACCCTGCAGCTGATCCGCATGCTGCTCCAGAACTGCACAAATACACACACACACACACACGCGCGCGCGTCAACAACACACGCCATATCCACAAGACAAACATTCAAGGTTTTTTTTGAGATTCATTAAAATCTCTCAAAAAAGAAACACGTGAGAGACAGTGACGAATACAGAAAAGCATGATAGTGCCGGGAATGAGAGCACAACACACACACAGACACACATGCACACACACAGACACACACACGTTAAGGAAGTGTGGCGGCACAAACCAATGCGCTGGGAAAAGCTAATGTATTATGCCTGTGTAGATCTCAGAGATCCGAATATGTGAAATTAGACATACAAAAACATAAACATTTAAATAAGAAGGTTGCCTTGGCAACCATCTAAAATTAAGAGTTAAAGTTAAAATGACTAAAACTGAAATAACAACTAAATAGACATATTAAACTTGAATTTAAATGGAAACTGAAAAAAAAACAGAAACACAAGCCAATGCAAAATATTAATAATTTTTAAAAAAGTACTAATAAATAATACTAAAGTAACACATGTTAACTATAGTTTATTATCTGTATTTATTCTATTCTATCAGATTCTTCTGTTTGGCCAAAACTAAGGCCCTGTTTACATCAGATGTGTTTTTGGTCGATCGGACCACAAGTAGACTAGGGAGACACATCCCCGTTTACACCTGGTGTTTTAATCCGTCTCTTTTGTCCACTTTCTAACACTTCTGTCCTGATTTATTCGAGGGGAGGGTCTATGGGAGAGTAAATTTATGGGTTTTTCAGATCTTTCGATTTTAATGGACAAAATAAGCTCACGCAATTTACATATGAACGCGACCAGAGACGAGAAAATATACGAAGAGCATGAGCTTACGTTTCTGCTCTGACAGACGCAAGACCAGCCGAACGCTGTGTGTGTGTGTTAGAAATCAGGAATGGTGAGAGAACATTGTGCTTGGTGCATTTTTCATGCGTTTCGTACATTCTTGGTGCGTTTTTCATCTTCAAACCAAACTTGGGTTCCAGCCAAAGTTTAAATCCCGTCTGTCTAGCACACTTCCCATGTTTACGCATTAAGTCAGTAGGCATCTTTTGTGGCTGTTCGTTTACACTACGAAAGCAATCTGGTCGAATGTGTTTTCAACTGTCTCTTAATACCCGGTGTAAACAGGGCCAGAAATTAGGAAATAAATTCCAGGGTTAATATAGTTAACTAATACTAAAATGCTTCTCATTTTCTCAGAGATCTAATTCCGTGGCGCTGGATTTGTTTAGTTGTAAGTGACAGAGTCTGGTGTAAAACGACAGGGGGAGTGAATGAAACACAGCTAACACATGAATAATACGCATGAAGGCGGACAGCGGTGTGAGATGTGAGGGTGGGAGCACCAGCAGCCATCATGGGGGTCCGGGGACACGCGGCCCAAAGCTCTGAGGGACATTTACCTCAGACGCTCCACGTCAGACCCCAGAGGACTGTAACAACCACCAGAGGCTCAGCAGATCAAACCAAACATTGAAATACACACAGAGACAAAACAAACAAAAAAGAAACACACAACAGAGACAAAAAAGCTGCAGACAAATCCTTTATGAACTGCATTATTCAGACTGTAATTGCAAGTCATGAATTGAGATGAGGCAAGAGACCATTTTAACAGTTGACCTGATAGGACACTTATTCAACTGATTGGACTTTATTTCTGAGCTTTTTTCTAGATTGTGCTCCTATAGCACTTGTCAAGCTTGTCACTTGTTGAAAAATAATGCTTATAACTTTTTGGGATTAACCCTTGTGCATCAATTTAAAAAAGTTACACATAGCCAAATAGAGGACAAAAATGTCCTTGTCCAAAAACTGTCATAAAAATATTATAGATTTATATTTTTTTCCACTTTCACTGACATCATTTTTTTAACCAGCATCAGCTCTAATCATAATGACCAAACATTCATTAATTTTCAGAATTTTAACCCTTAAAATGCTGGTTTGTTTACATAATGCCACTGTTGTTTTTTCATGAAAAAAATAAAAATATGAATTATTTTCAATTTACTAAATTCTAAGCAGAATTTTTTTTCTTTGATTATTACAGCTTTGGATATGTCAATGATTAACAACAATATTAATTTTGATGCATTAACATTTTTTATGCAGTCTCAGATTTAAAAAAAAATTACCACTCGGGTCAAAAAAGGACAAAAATGTCCATAAGGATGCACAAGGGTTAAGATGTTTGGGCCTTGTTAATTTTGTCTTGGTAAATCAGTTTGGATGTGAATTAACTTTCGACACTATCATGTTGCATGTTAAAAAAAAAGTTATTAATGAAATGAAATATAAATTAAATGAAACTAAACAAAAATAAACTAAATAAAAAAATACATAAATAATAGTATAAATAAATTAAATGAGTTGATTAAAACATGAATTCCTTAAATATAAACAAATTAATAACATAAATCAAATGTATTTATTTATTAAATAATGAATACATTAAAAAAATGTTAATTAAAAAAATAATAATAATTCACAAGTAAAAACAAATTTCAAATAAATAAATGTAAAAAAATAAATAAATGTAAAAACAACAAATAAATGTAACAAATAAATACATAACTAACTAACTAAATAAATAATCTAGCACCCCAGAAATGACCTAGCATATTGAAATGAAAAACAAGTACAGTCTGAATAGGGCTTAAGTGTACACAAAGTAATTAAAGACAAGACTGAATCAGGTGTGATGGTTGTACGTAGGAATGTGAAAGCTGTGAGTTTACCTGTCAAGGCGGAGTCTCGTGTGACGTCCCACACCTGAACGGCCCTCGCAGACGCCACAGCGAGCAGACCCGAGGACGCGGGGTGGAAGAGAACGACCTCCAGTCGCCCGTCTCCGGGGCTCAGGGTGACCTCGGCATTACTGGGCTGATCCTGATCCGGGTCACACACACGCCACAGCTTCACCTGAAAGAAAGAGACAGATATTATTAAACACTATATAGTGGTCATTCCTAAATACATGTGCTAAATTTGTATACAGTCTTTTTAAAAACCCTAAACACAACATCAATCACGGTCTAAAAAATATTTCATGGTCTAATGGTGCACAGTTTGTCAGCGTGTACTAATAAAAAAAGACAGACAAAAGGACTGAAAAAAGACAGACAAAAGAAAGACAGACAGACAGACAAAAGAAAGACAGACAGACAGACAAAAGAAAGACAGACAAAAGAAATACATACAGACAGACAAAAGAAAGACAGACAAAAGAAATACAGACAGAGAGACAGACAAAAGACAGAAAAAGACAAAGACAAAAGAAATACAAAAGACAGACAGACAGACAGACGGACGGACGGACGGACAGACAGACAGACAGACAAAAGAAAGACAAAAACAGACAGACAGACAGACAGACAGACAAAAGAAAGACAAAAGACAAGACAGACAGACAGACAAAAGAAAGACAAAAGACAGACAAAAGACAGACAAAAGACAGACAGACAGATAAAAGAAAGACAAAAGACAGACAGACAGATAAAAGAAAGACAGACAGACAGACAAAAGACACAGACAGACAAAAGAAATACAAATGACAGACATACAGACAAAAGACAAACAGACGACAAAAGACAGACAGACAGACAGACACAAGACGGACAAACAGAAAGACAAAGGACCGATAGACAGACAAAAGAAAGACACAAGACAAACAGACAAACAAAAGAAAGACAAAAGACAGACAAACAGAAAGACAAAGGACCGATAGACAGACAAAAGAAAGACAAAAGACACACAGACAGTGAGACAAACAGACAGACAGACAGACAAAAGACAGACAGACACAAGACAAATAGACAAACAGAAAGTCAAAGGACCGATGGACAGACAAAAGAAAGACAAAAGACACACAGACAGACAGACAAAAGAAAGACAAAAAGACTGAAAGACAAAAGACAGACAAAAGACAGACAAACAGACAGACAGACAGAAAGACAAAAGAAAGACAAACAGACAGACAGACAGACAGACAGACAGACAGACAAAAGACAGACAGACAAAAAAGACAGACAGACAAAAGACAGACAGACAAAAGACAGACAGACAAAAGACAGACAGACAAAAGACAGACAGACAAAAGACAGACAGACACAAGACAAACAGACAAACAGAAAGTCAAAGGACCGATGGACAGACAAAAGACAGACAGACAGACAGACAGACAGACAGAAAGACAGAAAGACAAAAGATAGACAAAAGACAAAAGACAAACAGACAGAAAGACAAAAGACAGACAGACAAGAGAAAGACAAAAGAAAGACAAAAGACAGAAAGACAAAAGACAGAAAGACAAAAGACAGACAAACAGACAGACAGACAGACAGACAGACAAAAGACAGACAAGACAAAAGAAAGACAAAAGACAAAAGAAAGACAAACAGACAAAAGACAGAAAGACAAAAGACAGATAAGTTACAAAAAGCATTGAGAATTTTTCAGTCAATTTATTTTCTAATATTAAAAGTAGCTAATACCAATTTACTGCACTTTGACTGAAGCAAAAGTATGTTATTCTGGCAGAAGGCATGGATAGCACGGGTCTCAGTCGGAGCGTGCTGTGCTGGGACTACTAAACTCCACTGACTCAGACATACACTGAGCAGATGTCAGGTGGAGGCCAGCTGTGCAGAAATATGAAGGCATCAGCAGACAGATTCATCAAGAGCCTCATCTGTGTTTGTCTCTTCATTCTGCTGAGCTTTCAAAATCACAGCTTTTAATGCGAGAAAGGAAAAGCCATCCCGAGTGACAGCGGCATCTGCCAACCTCCTCTACATCTGTGTGGCGTTACAGCTGCTGACATTCCTGTTTATAGAAGATGATATAACAATGCCTCCGGAGTAACGTGATTGTGTGTGTGTTTGCTGTTCTGTTGTTATGTTGAACAGACAAAACAGCTCAACAGATGCCATTAATAAATAAATAGATGGCCAATGATGCACATTCTTAAAGACTAAACCAAAAAAAACATTTAATTATAGAAACTCTCCAATTCAAATGAAACATATGCAACCTGTAAACACATTTACGGTTGAGGGTTTAATGGGTAAGTAAAAACAAACGATTAATCGCATCCAAAATAAAAGTTTGTGTTTACATAATATATGTGTGTGTACTGTGTATACTTATTTTTTATATATATAAATACACACATATATTTAAAAAAAATTATTTATATATAAAATCTTATATTTATATATAATAATAATTATGTATATATATATATATATATATATATATATATATATATATATATACACAGTATATACATGCAAATGTTTCTTAAATATATACATGCATATGTGTGTATTTATATATATAAAAAATAATTATACACAGTACACACACATATATTACGTAAACACAAACTTTTATTTTGGATGCGATTAATCGCGATTAATCGTTGCCCAGCACAAAAAAAACACATAAAAAAAACTTTGATTCTCATTCTACAAAATAAATAAATAAATAAAAGTAAACATTAAAGTTAATCAATTAATCAATAAAAAATAAATAAGTATTTAAATAAATACATTTCAAAAAGTAAAGAAATACATTTAAAAATAAGAAAATAAAAATATATACAAAATGTATTTAATAATAAAATACATTTATAATTCAAATAAAATCAATTGAAAATACATAAAAAATAAATAAATGTAAAAAAAATACATCATTTTCAAAAACGAAATAGGTAAATTAAAAAATAAGTAAATGTAAAAATAGATAAATAAATTAATGTAAAAAATAGATAAATAAATGCAAAAATAAATACATCAGTGTAAAAACAAATAAATAAGTCTAAAAATAAATCAATAATTAGTTCATAACTTCTCAAGTGGTCTGAGTAAATACACAAATAGTCTATATTTATTTTTATATTTAGGTTTATTTATATCAATATACCAGGAAACAATCATGTTAATACATTTTCAGGCTGTACTATGAGCTTCTGACAAAATAAAAATAGTCACTGTGTTTATTTTATAATATAGCCTACAATATATTGTGCTTTACCATTTTATTGTGTATATCAGATTTCATATATAACGCCCCTAAACGTGGTTGGTCACTTTACATGTCACCCAGACAGTTTTTTCTCAGAATAATCACAAAAGCATGACTTACGGTCTCATCAGCCGAGCAGGTTGCCAGCAGGTTCTCATCAAACGGAGAGAAGTCCAGGTCGGTCACCAGGTCTGGGACAGAAAGATCGGAAAGGGAATTAGGACAAAGTCATATAGGTTTATTTTTAGTAAACCGTGACATTGCATCTCCCACAGCATCCAAACAGCGCTTATATTAACTCCAGGCATCCTCACACAGACATCCGTTTTTTCCTCCAAATGAAGTTAAATGAGCCTAGCGTGAGCATGTTAGTTGAGCCTATAGTACTGCGTCTTACCAGCATGGCATGAAATCTGGGTCACTGTCCACTTCCCGTCAGATCCGGCATTCACAGAAGACAGGCCTACCATTCCACCTCCTTCAGAGACAGAATACACAAGATTACCTTCAGAAACACTGTTTACCAAACTCAAGACGGACTGGTTCTCCTGCCGTTTCATCTGATCTGCCAGCAGCTTTTGCATTTGTTTAGTGTGCAAACGTTATCAGATGTTCAGACAGAATCAAGGGTTCGTACCAGCCTGATCCGTGTTGAAGGCCACGAGACCGCAGCTGGATTTGATGTGGTTGCCCTGAGAAGAGAAGGAACCTCCTCGTACGTTTGCAATCCAGCCCTGAACAGAAAGACAGGGATGTTGTTAAATCAGAGGTAAATCAATGTTGTTGATGAGAAATCAGTACAAACACGACATTGACACGTGAATGTTTGAAACACTTGAGACATATACACCAACACTACTAATGCATCTGACATGCTCCTTTTAGAAATATAAAGGGTTTTGATGACACAGGACAGGCTTTCTCAAATTTTCTAAGTTAAACTCCTGCAAACGTGCAAACTCCGGTTATAAAAATAAAACTGTGAACCTATAAGTCATTTAAAAACGAAAAGATTAAAGTCATAAAATAAGCATTATGTAAAATTTAAATAACTGATTTTAAATCAAAACTTACTAAAAATTTAAATCATAAAAATGTGAAACAACAATTGTTAAAATAGAAATAATACAAGTATAACACTAAAAATTAAAGCATAATGAAAAATGTAAATAAATAACTCATTTAAAAATAAAAACGTACAAAAAATGAAAATCATAAAAATGTAATATTAAGATAAAAATAATAAGTATTTTTTAACACTAAAAATTAAAGCAATGTAAAATTTAAATAAATAATTGTATAATCATATGAAATAAGTCAGTTTAAAACAAATGAAAGTCATAAAATTTAAATAATTATCTTTAAAATAAATACTAAAATTAAAATCAATAAATAATTTAAAAATAATACTAACTGATTAATAATAATAAAATAAGTTTTTTTTTCAAATAAAATAAGGAAAACATAACACTAAAAAAGCAGATTGTCAAATTAAAATAACTAAATTAAAAATAACAACAAACTTAACTGTTTATATATGAACATCCATATTGTATGTTCACCTGCAAATCATGTGAGCATAAACATCAGAGAACCATAAGCAAATGTGTTTTTAAATTATAGAAATAGTCACTAAAAATCTACAGAGAAAATATTTTTCTTTTAGTGTCAACTCTTTGTGTCCTCAGAACTAAACCATACCTGTGCTTCAGTTAAACTGTTGCTATGTGTATAGCTAGCCAGAACAATAACAGACAGAAGGAAACTTCTGCAACAGTAACACACGTGCACAATAGGACGGCACGCTTGCAACCTGTTGGACACGCGTTCACATCTGTGCTTGTGGACTCAAAGTGTAGCATACATTTTAATGTGGTTCACTGGCTGTCGGATTGGGTTGCGATGAGGTTGTGGCAGCAAAACTTAAAAGCCACAATGTTTCTCTTGACAGTCGAAATGAAATGCCTTCAAAAGGGAGGAAGTGAAACAGCTGTGCTAAAGAAAGAACACACCCGTGTTGATATTGTTAACCAAAAAAAACAACAACACTGATTCTCTGATTTATTTATCAGAAATAAAATAAACACTGAATAGAAAAATGTAACTTAAATGACAAATATATATATATATATATATATATATATATATATATATATATATATATATATATATATATATATATATATATATTTTTTTTTTTTTTTAATTAGAAACATTGTTGTAATTAATAAAAATGACAAAAGCGCATACATTTAAACAAACTAAAATAAATATAAGTTGGGAGGAAAGAAATTTTTAAAAATTTAAAAGACAAAAATCACATAAAATTACTTAACTTTTATTAAAACAAAACTAATTTAAAATAGTAACAAATGCTATAATAGTATATAAATAATACTAAAATAACACTGGAACACACAGCAAAAGCCTTGACATGTTGACAAAAGACGACACTGAATCAAACCAGCTGATACATCTGACATCACACAGGAAAGAGGAAACGGATAGAAACGCAGCACTTTCTCCAGCCAACACACACACACACACACACGCACGCACACACACACACACACACACACACACACACAAGAAGCAGCAGATGCACTTGAGGAAATGCAGAAGAGCTCCTGCAATGGGCAGCTGTATGGTTTCAAATCCTTCCAGAATGTCAACAAGAAACAACACGCAGAGAGTGAACGTGTCCGAGCAGCGTGAGCCTGGACCAGAGAGAAGACACTCACAGGTACAACTGTCGAAAAATGACATTTACTCCTGTGATCAAAGCTGAATTATCAGCATCATTACTCCAGTCTTCAGTGTCACACGATCCTTCAGAAATCATTCTAATATGACGCTCAAGAAACATTATTTCTGGAACAGTTGTGCTGCTTCATGTTATTGTGGGAACCGTAATATATTTTGTTTTAGGACCCTTCTGTAACATAAATGTCTGTAATGTCATTTTTGATCAATTTAATGCAACCTTGATGAATAGAAGGATTAATGTCTTTCTGATCTCATCTTCCACTTACAGCAGCATCGCTCAGCGCTTTACATCCGGACGCTCAGCTAAACGTCCTCAACACACAAACTCAGCTGTCAATCTTTAACAGTGTGTGACCTAAACACTATCAGGTAGAGGTGAACACCAATGACAACAATGAAACACAGTGTCCATACACATGCTGACCCAAACGTTGGGAAACACCTCAACGAAATCAAAATCCACCCAATATGGTAGTTTCAAATGTTTGACCTTAAGGGTTTTTCCTAGATAAACAGTTTAAACACTGTGCTGAGTCGCCACTTGATGTCAAAACTGAGTCCTGAAGCAAAGCCAGATGAGAATCACAGTGCTGTATCACATGACTGATAAGTAAACAACAGATGTGTGAGATCACAACAGTGACAAAATGGCACTTGATTAGATATATTATTAACTAGTGTAATGACATTCACACATCACTTCTACATGTGTTGTACTCACACACGAACACACAAACACGTGATCATATACAGCTCAGGAATGTTATTTAACAACACATATGACGACGAGAAAAAGGAACTCCTATTTGTTGCTGATAAAAGGGTCTAGAATGAAGGAAAAACTTTACGGCATTAAATACATCATTGACATGTAAATGTACACTTATTTTGAAACAATAAATCAATAAGTAAAATGCACCAATTTCGCAATATTCCATTAAAAAAGCATTCCATTATCGTAAAAAATAAAAAAGTTATTGGAAATCAAGGTTGAAGCATATCTTTTCATTTGATGTAATTGTGGGTCCTTTACATGACACTGTTTTCAAGTTTCAACTAGGCCTAACTGAATTTTTTTAATGCTATTTTGCTGTTCATTTAGGCTATACACGACAAGATTTTGGGCGCCTGAAAACGCAAACTTTAGAAAAAGTTTTTGAAAACTATAGGCCTACTGTTATGTTCTCTGTGTAAACTACAAAAACACGATTTTGTGAAAACGGCGACGTCATGTGCGTAGTTAATTTTTCTTTACAAAGTGACATCGCCACCTATTGGCCTGGCATGATTAATAAAGCTTTTTAACTGTTTTCATGGTCCGTGTGAACGGGATCGTTTTGACAACGGTGTCGTCTGAAAAGGAAAACTCTTTTACATTTTTAGTACATCGTCGTGTAAACGTACCCTTAGAAATTAGTAGGCCTACCCTTAGAAATGATTATTTATTAATTTTTTTGCAGTGAATTTTTTTGGGGGAAAAAACGTGTAGTGTTTTCATGGGAAAAAGCTTTAATTGTCGTAATTATCTCAAATTCAATCAGAATATTTAACTTTTGTTAAAGTAGTTATTAATTGATTCAATTACTTAATCTCGAAGGCTTATGGTTATCACAGTGAATCTGGTAACCAAGCTTTAGAATGCACAACCCTTTATATCTTTATCTTTTTGCAAATTCACCTACATTTCTTAATGACGGCTATATTTAACTGTGTCATGTGAATAGACTCTACGCATCTTTTAATGCACTACACGCATTTATGGCATTTTGTAAAACACGAATACACTTCCAACAAGATCAGAATGAAACGGTTTCAAGCTCAATCAATCTCAACGAACTGGATTCAATGCATCTTCATAACATATTCAGCATGAAATGACAGCGTCATCATCAGTCCTACATAACACGTTCCTATGCAATGCCTTAAGATCCTGCATATTAAAGTGCATGAAGCTTCAGTTGAGGACAGAGGAAGTTAAGACACCATCAGTGCATCGGCACCACTCCTTCTGCTCGAAACCCAAATCAAGACGCTCAATGATATCACGCGCTGTCCAGCTGGGTGTGAAGCGCAGGGAGGCTGTACTCACATCTTTCTTGGGGATTTTCGGAGTGGTGTTCTTATATTTGGACGTCTTAAAGCGATTCATTCTGAGCTGCTGGTCGCGCGTTTGAACCTTCCGGGTGTCTCGCTGTTGTGATCCTGTGCGTTTGAATGTGAGTGCGTTTCTGTGACGCAGAGCTGGCGCGCGCGATACGCGTCGCTCAAACGCTGATTTACAAATCATAAACTCGCACTACGGGCGGTTCAGGAAATCAAGCAGTATTGTGTCATGTCTGCGAAATAAAAATGCAGTCGGTGGGGTTCACTTACAAAAATGCAGTATGTTCTCCAATATCTATTAACCTATACTTAGGATATTTATTCAAAGAATAAAAATTAAAACATTTAGGGCTATGTTCATGTACCTTATCCATATGACAAAAAAATGTTTTTACCCTGTTTGAAAAAATATTAGACACTTTTTTTTTCTCAATTGTTTTGGCTCAAATTTAATTTAATTCTTTAAAACAATAAATGCAGGTCTCTGAACAATAAGCCTATCTTGTTAACTTTGGCACATGCAAAAGAGTAAGTACAATTATCTACAATTTGCACATCATGCACAAACTGTCAAACTCTTCACAACTTCTAAGCATTATTTCATTGTTTGAGCCATCACATGCAAAATTATCCATTCAGTTATTAAAATCTGTCAGACATGCATGTAAATTCCATAAATATCCGACATTAAATGTTCATAATGCCTGTTACAGTTTTCCTGGGTCACTTTGGTACATTTCTCAGATCACAATTGATATTCTCAAACTACTTGTTCAACCACATAATCTTAGTTATGCACATCATAAAAGTAATTTCTCATTGCAAATGCTTTGCACTATTGTGTAACATGTTCTCAATAATCCTCACTCACATTTTTCATTAAGCAAACAGTAAATAAATAAATAAAACATTTCGATAGATGATAGATAGATAGATAGATAGATAGATAGATAGATAGATAGATAGATAGATAGATAGATAGATAGATAGATAGATAGATAGATAGATTAGATAGATAGATAGATAGATAGATAGATAGATTTCACTATATAATGTGTTGTGTTTAACGTTGAGATGCATTAAAAAAACATCCTCATAATTTCTCCTTAGTTTCATAAACAGCAATTGTACGAGCCCGTCCACTCAGTTCACATGCGTCCATAAAGCAATGGCCAGGCTATACAAGAATCGCCCTCTAAACAGTAATGCGCGTGCGCGTGCCGCTCGCAGGGCACATGCGCAGTCGCTCTCGTGTCAGTGAGTGGCAAAGATGGCGTGTTCCGCGGCTCGTTGCTCCACACGCTGGATCACAGTGGCTATTTCTTGCAGCCACACACGGGCCTGCTCACCCTTCATCTCCAGGGGGCATGACACCTACAGGCGCGTCTCGACGCTGTCGGGCCGGCAGATCTGGGCAACGCGCCGCGGGGTCGCTGGAGGAGCCGGGAGCGCGGTGACATTGAGAGGCATGACAGGTGAGAGAGAAGGCCTGCGCATCAATCTGCAAACAAACTACTAACTCTGCGTTTAAAAATCAGGTCCGAGCTGATCGATATAGATTCAGCTTCTTCATATGGTAAATGACATGATGATGTATAACGATATAACGTTATACGTTCAATTGCTACATATATGTCAGCAAACATTGAGCTCTGATCAATACATTCATGCACATAATCACTTTGATCAAGAACTACCTAATCGATCATGTGTGAATAAGAGTTTGGATCTGATGTGAAATCAGAAACCTGGTTTGTATGAGTTTCCAGAAACTTCTCTGACCTTGTTGTAGTTCAGCACTGACTGTCAGCTGGACTAATACACTTTACGAGTCTATGCGTTATTATTATTATTACGAAGAAAATAAAACCATTTTCAAAATATCCCAGTATGATAGTTAAGTTGTCATGTGGTGTTTTGCTCCATTTTACAGCAGCGCAGTCTCATCCCAAGAAGTCATATACTGACGTCTTGGGACGTCTTTTGACCATACGTCAATATCTGCCTTTTTAGGGTACCCTTAAACGTCGGTTAGATGACGTTATCGGATCCTAACTCTACCCCAGACCTAAACCTACCCCTAAACCTACCCCGTCACCTACTGACGTTAAAGGTAAAGCGTCAGTTGTATGACGTCCCAGGATCGTCATTTACCAACGTTTAAGGGTACCCTAAAAAGGCGGATATTGACGTATGGTCAAAAGACGTCCCAAGACGTCAATATATGACTTCTTGGGATGAGACTGTGTTATTTACAGTGGTAAATATCTGTTTCCATTTGGTTCCTAAACAAAGGACCTGACCTAAAGTTAGTATTTGTTGTAAAAAAAAATGCAGTAGTTGCTGCACGTTACAGTAGTAAAACCATAGTAAATATGCTGTTCATAATTCTAATCATAAGTAATTCTAGTATTGTGTGTCTCAGCCGTGGCTCCTTCTCATCTCATGTGCAAGATGTCATTCCACACCAGCTCTCCTGCAAGAAAACAGGACTTCTACCATATCTTAGGAGTACCACGCTCTGCAACACAGAAGGAGATTAAGAAAGCTTATTACCAGGTAAAACACCTGACTAGTGTGAGTTTGCCTTCTAGATAGACCTGGGCTAGTTGTCAACTATTCGGGTGTCACTTTTCTTGGGAAGTAACAATGGAAATGTTAAATAGCTTCTTTTTTGGTGAAGCAGTGGTAAATTTAGCCTAAATAAAAACTGGAGTAAAGTGTGTGACCGCTCTCGCACCGATGTAATTTCTGTCTTTTGACCATGGTTCATTCTTTCCCCATTCAGATGGCAAAGAAGTATCATCCAGACACTAACAAAGACGACCCGCAAGCTAAGGAGAAGTTTGCGCAGCTGGCTGAAGCCTATGAGGTTTGAAGCGTGTCTCTATGAAAGCTTGTTCTGATATCTGAGTCCGGTTTGAAATAGTGTGTTTTAATTGGGCTGATGTGTTGTCCTCAGGTGCTCAGTGACGAGGGGAAGAGGAAACAGTACGACACGTATGGCTCCGCCGGGTTCGATGCGGGTCAGGCCGGCGCGGGACATCAGCAGTACTGGGGCGGAGGAGCCAGCATCGACCCAGAGGAGCTTTTCCGCAAGATCTTTGGCGAGTTTTCTGGAGCGCGAGGCTTCGGGGATTTCAATGCCATCTTCGATCAGCCACAAGAGGTCAGATATGGTCTCCTCTGTAGATATATAGTTTTTCTGTGTGGCCGATGTTACGGAAGCTGGACTTTTATTTTTGTTCAGTTTAAATTGTTCTGATTTCTGGTTCTGTTTTAATGGTTTAATTAAATTTTAGTCATTAAAAAGCATGTCTAAATGAGGTCCTAAAACTCAATTTTGTCAGTCTTTAAAAATGCAATCAAAAGAAAATGTAACTTTTTGCCATTTTTGTACTATTTATTTTCCTTGTCAAATAAGTGCTGCACAACATGTGTAAATTAAAACTTGAATTTAAGAATCTCTTATAATTCTCTTTAAAATAATAATGAAAATATATCATAATAATGATTAATTTTTTTATGGTTATTACTTTAAGTAGATTTACAATGCAATAGTAAATGTATTTCTATAATAATTTCCTCAAGGTAACTGGATTTTTTTTTTTTTTACTGATTGTCTGGTTGCATTCGCACTGCCAGTAGGAACTCTGAAGTGGCGTAAGCCGCGATTGTTGGTGTGACTTTAATTTTGACAGCGCTGAGAACTCTAGTGCCTGAGTTCACAGCGCTCGCAATCTCCTTGTTAAAAAGGGTACCTATTATGGCATTTAAAATGTTCCTAATAATGTTCTGGGAGTCCCAACAACAGTTTTACATGCATGCAATGACAAAAAACACTTTTGTTGTCTTATAATATGCATTTATTTTTACCTGATTTGCTCACCGACTCCCAAATGATTCGTTCAACGACTCATTTTTCAAACCCCTCCTTTGCGTGACGCTAATCGGCGGTGATTGGTCAGATGACCCAGTCAATTATTTTTCGCGTTAACCCAAAGCTTAAACATATTGATAAAGCACTGCAGTACTACAATACGCTCTATTCTTTATGACAACTCCAATAACAACGACAAACAAAGACAGACATCGGAGACCTCGAAGCTGCGCTGAGCGTAACTTAAACAACACACACACATACTTATTGAGCATGCTACAAAACCCATAAAAGCAACAATTATTAATAGTACATACAGGTTGTGATTGGGCGGAGGAAGCCGATCCAAATAAAACTGGTACTGAACCTTCCTTCAGTATCAACCGGCTATCTTATTCAAATAACTTGTCAAGGTGACGTCATCTAGATAGAGAAAAAGCATCGTTCGTCTATCGATTCATATCAGCGACTCAGAGTCGACTCTTACTTTTGAGAGACAATAACTTTGTATACGGTGAACTTTCATATTTAAAACTTTGCAGGATGTTTTCGTTCACTTAGATCTATGTTACACACTACATGAAAGGTAATTTTCAAAATTCCATAATAGGTGCCCTTTAATTAGTTTACAATCTGTTTAACAGTCCTGTAAAGCTTGGTCCCTTCAAAGTTGTGTTGGATTTTCTCCTTAGAGTAAAGTATAAGAGTTCGATCTATCACTGTTTTCCATGTTCGTAGAGTTGGTTTCTGGAGTAAATACACAATATATAGGCTATAATCTGTGTGCTTACACAGCCTTTTTAAAAATGGCGTACACTTACGTCATGGATAGCTCCTTTAGTGCTGGTTTAGACCCTACTCTGAAATGGGAGCTGAATTAGTTTCTTCAAAAGGTGTTCCTAGAACTAAATTCGTACGTAGTTCCTGCGGTGCGAAACATGGCAAAATCGGGTACTTCCGCCAATGGTTCTAGGAACTATGAAAAGGTTCTTCCGGTGCGAAAGCCCCTATAAAGACCCTTTGAGTTTCTGTGAGTATGGCATGCTAAAAGTACTAAATACTAGCATTAGCGTACTTGAGTATGTATAGTAGACCAAATTATGCCGTTCATTTACTTACAAACACACAAAACATGCACACTTCAGATTTCAATAGCAGTCCTCTTTGCAGATGTATTACAATTTCAATTTGATTTATTGTACAGCTCTAATTTTGATTTGTTATTCCAAATTGGGCTGAATTCCGTGACATTCCGCGCTTTACAGTAAATTCCATTTTTATGCCTGGACTCCGTGATTCTCTCAGTGGATTCTCTCATATCTGGCCGTAAACAATCCATAAACACTCTATTCTGTTTGTTAACAGTATGTCATGGAGCTCACGTTCGCTCAGGCTGCCAAAGGAGTGAATAAGGAGATCACGGTCAGCGTCGAGGGCACGTGTCAGCGCTGTGACGGCCGAGGCCATGAGCCCGGATCTAAAGTCCAGCACTGCGGGAACTGCAATGGGACTGGCATGGTAAGTGACGCCCTCGAGCACGTCCAGTCATTAAGACATGTCCAATAACTCAACCTGTTTGTCCTTGCAGGAGACGGTGAACACGGGGCCTTTCGTGATGCGGTCCACCTGCCGGCGCTGTGGCGGGAAGGGCTCGGTCATCACATCACCCTGTACGGCGTGCCGAGGAACGGGACAGACCAAACAGAGGAGAACCGTCACGGTGCCTGTTCCTGCTGGTGAGTTAGCCGCTCGTCTTTGGGGAAGTGAGACGGGTTCAGTGGAGGAGTTCAGTTTTGAGCTATTGTTTATTGTGTTGTTCAGGAATTGAAGATGGGCAGACGGTCCGAATGCCTGTGGGGAAGAAAGAGATCTTCATTACGTTCAGAGTGAGTGGCTTTGAGGTTTTTGGGAAGTCTATAAGCAAGTCAAGTGATTACATTAAGGGCTTTCGCACATGGTAGTTATAGGAACTGGCTATCAGGGCAGTTCCACAAAGGACTACATTTCACCTTAGGGACTGAAGGGTTACAAATTTAGGAATATATTTAAGATCTGCTGATACTATTTTTTCTTTACATAACATCACATGAAAAATTAAGATAGAGAGAGACTGAATTTAGCATTCCTGTTTCTCCCTATTGAGCCTGCCATTCCTGTTTCTCTCTATTGTAAGTTAAATGAATCAGATTACTGAAACTCTTGGTGGCTTTTGGGAGCTATTGTCTCAGCGGGAGAGTCCTGCCATTCCTGTTCTCTAGTCTGATTGGATTGGTATTTGTAACACTCTCAGTATAGGACAGGTTCCTAAACCTGTATACATCATTTACATGCTTTGTTCATCACAATGTTAAGCCATGCCCCTAAATGTATATACATTGCAAGGGAACTTTTCCCTTAGTTAGATGAAATAAACAGCGATGAAATAAAGAACTTCTGCTTGGAAAAATACCTCATCGTCTCCTGGTCTGCGCTTCAGACTTTTCTACACTGTAGAAGAAAAAAGTTCACAACAGGACGTTTTCCTGGTTGGAAAAATGGCGGGTGCCTGTGTTTTGTTATGGCGTGCATTTAGCCATACACTTATGTTACGATAGTTCCTATTGTGCTAGAACAGACCCTACTCTGAAGTAAGCGCTAGTAAGACTTAGTTCTTATCATACTTAGTAATCATTCCCTGTTCCTGCGGTGTGAACACTGCGAAAAGCAGATATTTCCCCCAAAAGTTATAGGAACTGTAAAACGTTTCTCCGGTGCAAAATCTCTTGGTCAGTTTAACTTTTGTGGGTTTTGGTTCAGTTGATGTTGTAGGCTGTAAGTCAATTGGCGAAATGGAACTCTGGATCTAATTGCACATTTGTTAACCAATTAGAATCGAGCATTGAACAGCATTTATACAAGTACAGTTTTGTACAAAAGTTTGTCTACATTGACAATCTGGAAAAAAATATATATATCTGGGCTATTTCTATGTTGCTAACAAAATAATCTGTGTAAGTGCTGCTGTTGCCATTGAAGCAAAATGAATCAAATACTAAGATGTTTTCAAATTCATGTGCATGTTTCATTTAAACTTTAATTGTTTTGCTAATGCAATTTACAATTAATATTTTAGTACATAATGCAATTAATACAAATATTTTTTATATTATGTATTTATTAATGTATTATATATTTTGATAATTAATAATAATAATAATAAATAATCAATTTTTGCTGATTTTTTTTAAGCTGCATTCAAACTGAAGCTTCAATTTACTATTTTATGTGGTACCAGTACATTCCATCCAAACATTTATAAATTACATTAGAAAAGCATTTAATGCTTCAAGCAATCTTCAAGCAAAAGTTTACTATTTGATTTGGGGGGGGGGGGGGGGGGTTTGCAGTGATTTTATTTGCTGATTTGACTGATACTAATTACGAAAATAACATATAAAAATATATAGTGTCTATAGCCATTTACCCAACTAAATGATCTGTTTTGCGCTTTTGTTGCCTTATCAGTCAAGTCACCTTTATTTATATAGCGCTTTTTTACAATACAGATTGTTTCAAAGCAGCTTAACAGTGATAACAGGAAAATAGTGCAACAAAGTTTGTTTACAGCAGAAATAGAAGAAAATAGTGTCATAGTCCAGTTTAAGTATTATTCAGTGATGGTTCATAGTCAAGTGTCTGTTTCCATTGAATAGACTGTATTTAGCAGAATCTGTAATCACAGATCCAGCTTGTGTACTCTATACTAATCATCTGTGTCGATGTTCTCAGGTCCAGAAGAGTCCGATCTTTAGGAGAGACGGCGCTGACATCCACTCAGACGTCAGGATTTCTGTGGCTCAGGCCATATTGGGTGGCACGGTCAGAGCACAAGGACTGAACGAGACCGTCAATCTTTCGGTGGGACATCTTGGTGACGTTAACATGACCATATTCTAAAACTAATCTGGATATTCTTATGCATGTAAACAGTCGTTCACTCATTGAATGTTCTCGTAGATCCCAGCTGGAATCCAGACCGACCAGAGGATCCGGCTCTCTGGAAAAGGTATACCGCGGGTCAGCGGCTACGGTTTCGGTGACCACTACGTCCACGTCAAGATCAAAATCCCCAAGTGAGACTTCTTACATATGGTGTTTTATGTCACTGTTGAAGATTAAAATGACTGATCCATCCGTTTGTCTCGTGTCCAGGATGTTGACAGACCGACAACGAGGCCTTATGATGAGCTACGCGGAGGACGAGGCTGATGTGGAGGGAACCGTCAATGGCGTGACCAGCACCACTACAGGTAGTGTTATTGCGCTTTTCCACTGCACGGTACGGCTCAATTAAATAGTACCACCTCGGTTGAAGTTCCAAGCGAGCCGTACCGATATTAAATGTGACGTGAAAACACAGCAGATCACTGATTGGTCAGAGAGAATCGGCAATACCAGAGTAATTGAGTTTCCAACACGAGACCCAAACCCACGATCAGTCTATAATCCCGGGACTAACTGCAGTGGAAAAGCAAAGCAAGCCGAGCCGTATCACACAGTGGAAAAGCGGCATTAGTTTACAGTGGAATCTGGGGCGGTCATGTTAAAACCAGTGCCTGTCTCTGTCCAGGAGGGGGCAGTAATCAGACTGGGACAGGGCACAAACAGAAAGACGAGGGCTTTTTCTCCAAATTAAAGAAAATGTTTAGCTCCTGACAGCCACAAAGCAGGTATGATGATTTGTTTTAAGATATGACTCCCTGAAAACCATTTGAATGATTTTAGGGATTGGAAAAGCCTAAGTAAAATGTTATTACCGTGGTTCAGTATCTGGTTTGCGGCTGTCTGTGAATCCTCCAAAAAAAAATTGGACACCTGAAACTCACTTAATGTGTGAATATATGTGAAATGACTAAATGAACAGTAATAAGTAGCCTAAATTAATGTCATTTAATCAGCTTTGAAAGTATTTGTAAGACGTATTAACTGACTCCAATCAATATCTATTGCAGGGGTTTTCAAACTGGGCTAGGAATGCTAGAGGCAGGGTTGCCAAGTCTGTGGTTTTCCCACTGAATTGGGATACTTTTAAATGTTTGGTGCAACTAGATTTTTTTTAAAATTTGTTTTTAATTGTCCATTGGGCTAGTTTTGGACTGTTTTTGATCGGCCATTGGGCTATTTGTTTATTTTTTGCATATTTTTTTTATCTGGCAACCCTGGCTAGAGCATCTGTGGAAATGTTTATAGAAAGAGTATAAAATAATTCAAATAAATATTTGAAATTTATTAAAATAAATAAACTCTAGATTACAAAAAAATATATTTTTTTTGTTGTTGGCTGACTTTCAACTGTAAGGGTTTTACAGTCAAAGACCCAGAACCAGATATGAAGAATGAAGACCCGGAGTCAGAATTATAAAAAATGAAAGAAAAGTTTTAGTGAAGATAGTTTGCAGTTTCATCAGCAGTAGTCAGCTTCAAGACCCGCACAGGAGTTCGTAGGCCACCTTTCTTACAGTTACAAAGATCACAGCAGTTTTACCCTTTCCAAGGTCTAAGCTACGTCATTGCTTACAGGTTGAATGGTTCTCATTGGCTAAGAAATGTGATGCGATCTGGGAAAACCCGTCGGATGTCGCGCTTGTACATTTTCAGTAAAGTCTAAAAATAGATTGAATGTCAGTTTATTGTTTTTATTTATTTTGAATAAATTATTATTCTATAACATCTTGTTTATCATCTCTGAATATATCTTGGGAAAAAATTCACTAGATTAGTGCAGAAAAATAGCGATTTATAGTGGCAAGCTGAAAAGCGCGGAGCGGAGGTGCAAAAAAAAACGGCCATTTAACGTTAGTTCTCCTTCTCTTAACACTACAAAGACAGTTTCGCCTATCAAAATAAACCACATAACAGAATAAAGGTCCCGCCAGTCCTGTGTATACTACAACGGCACGCAAGTTTTTATTTATTTATTTTTATCCAGCGTTATGCGGAGCACAAGAGAACAACAGAGTCTGAAGCTGCTCGTTTAAAAGACCTTGCTCGCCTCTCAATCGTCCAATTTCAAAACGGTTTTCACAGGATGAATTTTGAGTTTGTAAGCTTTCGAATGATACCTAATCTATGATGATTACTAAAATATGTGATATGAAAAAAAGGCAATAAAAAAAGAGCGCCAGTCGTCCCGCTAGCAGGACGTGACAGTTAGTTAAACCTGTTTTTCTCAAAATTCCATTTCTGAAAATCACATCGATCAGCCGACTTCAGATAACCATAACCAACTTTTGTTACAGACAAACTATAAAAGAAATAAAAACAGATTTGGAAAGGGCTTGAACCCAGCTTTAATATGATCGCAAAACCTGTAATATGTCAAATTTCACCATGTGGTGGGTTTTCCCTGATCGCATCACAAATAGATAAACGCAGTAATTTTCCACACACATACAGATAGACGCAAGCATATCTCCATCGATTATGCAGCTGACACATTCGGACCCTGAAGTTAGGCACGTCGTGACCTTCCAGCATGTCCAGAACAACTCAGTTAATCTCCAATAACGCCAGTGGTTTCTTAACCTGTAACCAAGAAGACTAACACACACACCGACACACAGCTTTTCCAAGGTTGGATTTGGCCAGGCTTTATAAACATGAGAGTCCTCTCAAAACATCAAGATAATGCATTATTTCTTAGGAACTTCTAACTGGAAACTAAGGCTTTAACAAAGAAATGGTCCCATAATTGGCTTCAATGACCCCTATATGTTTTAACACGTTGAAGACCTTTCTCAAACACAAAACAATTTTTTCACAAAACAAAAGTCTCTATTTCATTTCTGGAAGCTGGGATAAATAAGCAAGCATTGTTACTGCATTCAGATATCAAATACAGACATTAAAGAATACATGAAAAGAATATTTCAGTAATCACACAGGTAACTTCTATAACAAAGTAAAATCTCACAAGCCTAGAGAAATCATTCAACTCATTTAATATTTAGAAGGAAAAATATTGATTAATACCTTGATTATAATTACTCATCATTACATATATATTGAAGCAGCAGTGGATTACAATCCACCCCCTTCACAACCATCAGAAATACTTCTTGTCAGAAAAGCTTGTCAAATTACTGTTTCCTTTTGCACTTCCAAGTTTTTGTTGACTCCTGTCACAGATGTATATGGAATAAAATTGTAATTCTGACTTCTCTCATTTGCAGCTATATTACTCATAATGAGTAAATAATTAACAAAGAAAGAATGAATATTATATTAAAATAAATAGGTAAATAAATTCAGTATAACAAATAGTTCAAATTACTATTTTATGGTCACGGTTTCGGTACGGTACAGTTTGGTGCCATGTTCAGGGAAAAAAGGACTACAATAAATGTCAAATAAAAATAAAGAAAATAAGAACAAATAATCAATCTACAACAACACCACAAATAAATACAACAGGGCAAAGATGCAAATAAAGTAAACCATTCTCTTCCGGTTATTTGGGTATCTAACAGTAGTTTTTAGGTAAAGAAAGTAATTTAAATGTAAAACAACATTGCTTAGAATCTTCACTGTATAAATTAAATAAAGATTAATTATTATTAAAGTTACAAAAGCTATTCATTCAAGAGCAGTTAGTGATTTCCTAGTTTGATTAACATTAAAGTAACACTAAGTAGTTTTTCAACCTTCATAATATATTTCCAAGACCCTTGTGATGGTACATCGACTTAAAATAAGTTAAATGACACGTCTGCCATAGCCTGACTTGGTCTGTGTCGCTTTTACTGGCACTATGTAACATCGGGTTTTGGGTAGGAACCCGACCACAAAAAGAACTACAAAATTCGACTGCTTTACGTCAAGCACTACAATAGTCATTATTTCGCTTTTCTTCGTTTCTGATGTCGCAATACATCATCCTTTCATGAAATCATGTAACATACTCTACCTTGTCTGTGGACATCGTTCATTCTAAAGCCGGTGCTGGATAAACAGCGAGCATGCGTGCGACGGTAGACTAAATTATTTACGACAGCGGCAATGGACAATTTCGTTTACAACCAGTAGGGCGACCGAAGAGGAAAAGTTACTTGGTGTTACTTTAAAAACGCAGACAGCAGGGATATTAGGCTGCTGTCACTTTAAGACAATGCATGGATCCAAAATACTGATACACATGCGTTCTTTCTTGACTGGTCAAATTCGCTTAAGACATAACATACTATTTTTGCGAGGATACTCGCCAATACGCATGTTGACATTTTTTTGTGGGAATTTGTCCGTTCAAGCACAAGACTTGAAAGAGAACCCAATATTTGCGCTCTGTACACACACTTTCCGTGAGCACGCGTTGGATGAGTGCACAAATCTTCTCACAGCACGCGCACAAGTTTTCTTTCCTGTCTTGCATTTGAATGTTTAAATTGGCTAGGCTTAAATGAGACAAATAAAATTAAACACAGAGAGCAGTGTGTGCTGTTCAGGTCTCTCGCGCACTATCAACACCTGAGTGATGATGGCGAAAATGACTGGTCATATAATAGCATACGGCACTCGCATTGACAAGTTTAAGGAGCATATGTGATCCATCGACGGAAACCTACATTAGCCTAACTTTCTTTCTGTTTTATTTATCAGAATAAATCTCGTCAGATTTGGGATGAACCGCAGGTGCAAGTGCGTGCCGAACCATGGGTGAAAATCTGTACGTTTTTTTTACCGAGAAACGTTACACCCATAATAACACTATAATGAGTTGGAATTTTTTTTAATAATGTAACTTAATAGAAACTAAATATTTAGCAAATAATATTTTAAACATTTAAATACTTACACTGGATTAATGGGGTCTTTATACAAGAAACTGCATAAATGCCTTTTAAATTTTAGGACGGGGTCTCTCACATGAAGATTATCATTTTGGGAGGTTCATGGCATTTAAAAGATTAAAACCCCTGATCTCTTGCATCTCAGATTCATTCGTCCATTTGTTTGTCTTTACAGGTAAAAGATCCACTGGAAATTAAGAGACTTTGTCTTTCTATTGGAGATTCAGATTCACTGTAAAACCTGATGGACATACAAGAGAAGGACTCTTCTGTTGTTGGACACATCAACATTGAATTCATCTTGATCCCTCATCAGAAACTACACATGAGGATGGCAATGAAGAGCTCTGGATCTAGCATTGACTTCTTAGAGAAGATTCCTCCAAATCCCAGAATATGTTTTACGCACATGCACCCGTCTTACCCGAAACATTGTGATGTCAGCCTTAGCACCATAATGCGCTGTAATTTTACGTTAAGGTGTTACGTAGTCAGTTCTTTCGTTTTCTGATATTCTGAGATGAAGTGATTCACAAATGGATGGCAACTCTTCAGTATCAATAAATGTTTCAGATTAATCAAGTCCAATATTCAAGATTGTTTGTGGGGTTTGTCACTGAATGTTACATCCATCTGCTTCATTTGCAGTGTACATAGACCACTGTTAATATTAAAATCAATTTAATGTTATTGTAGAGATAAATATGCAACAAGTAATAAAATCTCTGTGTAACATATACATGACTGTTTATGTTGTTGAATATATAGTGTATTATAAAGTGTATATAGTGTAACTTTCTGATGCATTAATAATTACTCACATTTTAGTATTTTCTTTTTACTTCAAAACCGCACAAATTTTATTGTTAAATATGCTAAACACAAACTAGTAGAAGTGTTGTTAGAACTTTACTGTAAAACTAAATAAACATTACATAATTTGTCTTAAAATAAACAAAAATGATATGTGATATGACACTCAATTTAATAAGGTTTTAACTTCACAACTAAGCTTGTGGAAATTAATTGTCTTAAACTTAGCAAGTAAATTATCTAATGTTTTATTTGATATAACTTACTATCGTTTAGTAGAGGTTAGGAAACTAGATATCTGATTGCTACAACAGTGCTATAGTATTGCAGTGTTGGTGATGCAGTATTTAATAATCATATTTATGATATACCCAATATTACCTGAGGCCTGTTCCATAAATCAAGATTAGAATACAAGGCTTATTTTGGTTAGTCAGACTTATTGTCGGTTGATTCAGTTTCATAAAGCAAACTTAAAATAGTTAAAACTCTTTTATCTGGCAACTTATCCTGGGAAACTAACCTGGTCAGGGCAGGCTTAGACTAATTAAATATTATAGGCTATGAGTGTAATGAGCTTTAAGTTCACCGCAACTTATCCAACATCCTAAAAATTATTATAGTTATAAGATATTTCTGGTGTTATAAAATATCGCATATTAATTTCCCAAGCAAAATGTAAATTAATGTGCTATATTGTATAACACCAGAAATTTACAGATGGAGAATATACCTGTGAAATGTAAGTTTTGCACTGAGGAAAACACCATGTATCAAACGCATAAAACAGCACAAAATATATGATGTTGATGGTGGATCGATTTGATCCTTGGTCGACCTCTAGGGCTGCTTCAGAAACACGTGCACAGGACAGCACATGCAATTATCTAGAAGATAAACCTGGATCAAATTAGTGGGATTGCGTGAACTTCAATTACCTTTTATGAATTATTAAATTTGTGTAGGCTATTTTCACTGACTGCGGAACGGTTGCGTTCCGACTCTCTGATTCGAGAGCTCCGCAACAAATCAGCACAGATCAACGATGTGTGAGATGAAAAATATATAAAATGAGTATTACCTTGTTTTAATAGCGCTTTATATCGATATAACTATGTATATAATATTGTGCACATGCCCATTAGAGCCTCATGAATAAGGAAAGCATGAACACCTCTGAAATAAACTAACCCTGAACACATGAAGTAAACTAACCCTAAAACAGAAACTGCTCTAGAGCAGCTAGAGAGTAGATTGCTATGCCTACTTACATACCCTGAAAGTTAACTCTGTTTTTGAAATTGAAAGTTGAGTTTATTCGCTTACATACTCATAAACACACCTGGGTATGTCACATAACCTGCTTTCTGGAATACCCCAGATATACCCCAATTTAAAACATCAACTTAGTTTCACAGGTGAATGATGCAAACAACAGGTGAAAACAACACTCTTTTCTAGTCAAAGCTTTAATTTTAGTAATGGTTGTTGTACTTTTGAATATTCACCTCAAATGTTAATGTATTTGCATGTGCCAGTTACTTCTTTTTTTACCATCCCATCTTACAGCTGAAGATTCCCAGCAAGAGGAAAATGTCAGGACAAAAACAATCAAATCCAGCCCTCTTTGTCTGGTCCATAATAAATTTGGCTTATTTTGGGTTAATTTTCTCATTCCACTGTTCTATTTCATTTGTCCACTGCTTAAAACTGTTATGAATAATAGCTTGTAAATGACATTCAGCATGCTACTACAGAGCGGCGCTGTGGTCATTAAAACCAAGAAAAAGGAAACTCATCCATGGATCACCAAAAAAAAAATTAAAGTCTATCCAGAAGAGGGATAGACTCTACAAACAATACAGGAAGAATCCATATAGTAACAATAAAATTTTAGATACACAGTATAAGAATAAATTAACAAGTTGAATACGAGACAGCAAAGCGAGTTATTTCGCTGATCGTTTTAAAACTGCCTCGGGGGATCAAAAGAAATCTTGGAAGGTGTTGAATGAGATACTTGGCCGCAGTAATAAATCCTCAGTTATCCCTGACATTGTTGTGCCAACCCATAATGATACATTACCAGACTTGTTCAATAGATATTTTGCCTCTGTTGGAAAGAATCTGTCACAACAATGTGGTCCACCAGGGGATGCCAACTATAAAACATTCTTGAGGAATAATTATCCCAGCTCTTGTTACTTTAGACCTACCTGTAAAATGGAAGTTACTAACATTATTAATACAATTAAAAGCTCTTATACAGCTGGTGCTGATGGAATCTGTAGTATGATCCTCAAAGCCATAGTGAATGAAATAGCTGAGCCATTTGCTCACATAATTAATTTATCATTGCAGTATGGCATATTTCCTAAACAAACTAAGGTGGCAAAGATAATACCAGTATATAAATCTGGGGACAAAAGTGATATTCTAAACTATAGACCAATATCAATCCTGCCAACGTTGTCTAAAGTACTAGAAAGGGTGGTTTATTCACGACTTGTAGATTACTTTAATAAACTAAACATATTAGAATCTTCACAATATGGCTTTAGGAAGAATAACAGCACAAGTATGGCCATTTTAGATCTTGTAGAGAAAATAAATGATGCTTTTGAAAGAAAAGAAGCCGGTATTGGGGTCTTTCTCTACCTTTCAAAAGCATTTGACACGATTGACTTTCAAATCTTACTTGGAAAACTGTCGCACTACGGGGTCAGGGGTGTGGCTCTCCAGTGGTTCAGGGACTATGTTTATGGAAGACGACAATATGTTAGTCTAAATGATATTGACTCTGGATTGGAAAATATAGTATTTGGGGTTCCTCAGGGATCTATTCTGGGGCCTCTTTTGTTCCTTGTTTACATTAATGATTTTGTACATTGTTCCAGTGATGTTCATATAAAAACTCTTCGCTGATAATACAAATCTGTTTGAGTCCCACAAACATTTGAATCATCTTGAAAAATTCCTAAATGACAGATTAGCAGAAATAGATATTTGGTTTAAATGTAAACTATCGCTAAACATTAGTAAAACCTTTTATATTGTTTTTCGATCCGGTATCCAGATGTACAGTGATTGTGACATTAATTTAATCATAGATGGTAGAGCTATTCAAAGAGTGGACGCAATAAAATGACTTGGAATACATATAGATCAATTTATAAACTTTAAGGAACATATATTAATGAGTTGGTTAAAAAACTATCTAAAATTGTGGGTCTGTTCTTTAAAGTGAGACATATGCTCCCATTGGATGTACTCTTGTCCCTGTACAGGACTTTGTTTGAGCCTCACTTGATTTACTGTAATATTATTTGGAATAATACTTACCCTACTTATACTGAGAAACTCCTGATATTACAAAAGAAAGCCATAAGAGCTATTACATGGTCTACACGTAACTCACATACAAATGCTCTCTTCCATAGGTATGGCCTACTAAAGCTTCCTGAACGCAACTTTTATCACAATGCATGCACAATGTACAATGTTGACAACAGGTTAAACATTAGATTATGTGAGCTCATACCATTATATACTGTACACCTTTTCACACACACTACACTAGACATAAACTGCTTTTAAAAGGTAAATGTAGGAACCTAACAAGTGCTAGGTTTAGTGTATGCTACAGTAGCCCAAAATTATGGAATGAGCTGGATCCTAATATAAAACAATCTGCCTCATTATCTATATTTAAAAAGAATTTAAAGCAACAACTACTGGAAAGATATAAACTTGAGGGATTTTAGGCTGAGGGTTAACCCCTCTCATTTGATATAAGGATAAATTTAATTTGAGGTACAAAGGTACAATGACTGTCAATTTTTGTCTGATGAAAGTAACTGTATTCTAAATACCCACAATTTAAAGATTGGTTGTTCCTGGCATCTAAGTTGGACCGGTCTTACTACCTTGACAGGTGGGTGGGGAGGTGTTGGTGGTGGGATGGACCCCTACTTATAAGCTATTGCTTCCTGGGAGTCCATTTTTCACAATAGAATATATTTGTTTTTCCTGATCAGTTGTTGGGCGGGTTACTTTGAACTATGGTGTACTATGCTGCATCTTATTTGCTTGTAACTTGCGTTACTTAAATTGTGATGCATTCACTACACCCAACAACTGCTTCTGTTGTATTGCAACAAATGCAATGAGATTTATTGTGAAATAATAATAAATAAATAAATAAATAAAATACTACATAATTTAGAACCCATATCTCATTGGGCTGTCTTCCTCTTTTGAGACCATTTCTGAGACATTTTAGTGGGCAAAAGTGTGGATAAACAACACTTTGCTGATAGAAATGGACATGTCTTCATGAGTATTCGTATGTATTTTACCACAGTACATTTACTTACGTTTCCATAGACACTGAAACCTACAATATTGATGTATTGACAGCACTATACCATCAATTATTTACGCATGAACAGCTCCAAGCAACTCTGTTGTAGCTTCCTTGCCTCTACCCTTAAATGAACGGTATGCAGGCAGTCTGACATCGCTCCAGGGTTCCTTTGGATCAGCCGCTACAGATACTAGTGTTTCTACACAAGGAGAAAGTGCTAGCTTCCCTGCCATACTTGGCACTTCTGGCCTGTCCAACAGTGATCAAAGCTCCCCTAGTTTGTCCCTGGAAAGCTCTGGTGCTAAATCAGCAGAAGCCACTTTGCCTGCGTTCTCTCAGGAGAGTGTCTCTTACAGCAGTGCGTCTGCTCCAGATGCCACGTACACTTCTCAAGGTAGCCCAGTGCTGGCTTCAGAAGGCTCTGGTCAATCCATCTCCCCTCAGGGTGAAAGCAGTCATAGTGGCTTGTCTCAGTCTCAAGGTGCCTCTAGTCAATATAACCCAGGCTCCTATAACGTGCTCAGTTCTTCATCTGTTTCTAGTCAGTCTACCAGTGATCAGAGTACCCCCAGTTTGTATAGTTCTAGCTTTCAGGAAAGTTCGGGCAGTTTGTTGGTAGCTTCTGGCTCTATAAATCAAGGGGAAGGGGCAGGGCTTAGCTCACTTGTTGACCTGTCTCCCCAATCACAAGACAACTCCAGTCAGCTTCTGCCTTCACCCTTGGATGTCTCTAGCCAGTCTACTAATGGTCAAAGCAATCCCAGCTTGTTTATGGTTGGCTCTGAGAGCAGTTCAGATTCACAGTCAACAGGTCCTACTTCACCTCTAGACACCTCAAGCATTCAGCATTCTCAAAGATCTCTCTCAAAGCATTTCTGGCCAGTCCACAAGCGTTCAAAGTTCCCCTAGTGTGTATACAAGCACCCAGAGCAGGTCTGACACTAAATAACTTCCAGTAATCTTTTCCCTGTGCAGGGAGCTAGTAGTTCTACTTCTAGCTTATATCTGAAGCCTCAGGCCACTCTTGGTCTGTATGCCCCTGCGTCCCGTACCAAATATGTGAGTTTTCCCATGTCATCACACCCAGCTGTTTATAGCCAGTCAAAAAGTGGCTCTGGTGCTTGGTTTGGGGGCTCTACTGACTTCTCCTCCCAGGGAATGATAGCACTTACAGTGGTTCTGTACAGCCACAAGATACCACAAGTCAGTTTGCCTCTGGGTCTTTATCCTCCTATCCAAGTGCATCACTATCCTCACCCCAAGGTGCCTCCAGTCAGTCTGCAACAGTCCAGAGTTCACGGAAGCAGTTTACCTCTAGCTATGGCACCCAGAAAGGGCCCTCTGCTCCCTTCACCCTGCAGGGAAGCACCACTTATGGTGGATCACTCCAGCCTCAAGAGACCACAAGTCAGTTTGCCTCTGGGTCTCCATCCTCCTATCCAAGTGTTTCACTATTTTCACCCCAAGGTGCCTCCAGTCAGTCTGCAACAGTCCAGAGTTCACGGAAGCAGTTTACCTCTAGCTATGGCACCCAGTCAGGGTCCTCTAAGCCATTCAACCTGCAGGGAAGCACCACTTATGGTGGATCACTCCAGCCTCAAGATACCACAAGTCAGTTTGCCTCTGGGTCTCCATCCTCCTATCCAAGTTTCACTTCACCCAGTGCTCCATCAGTCTGCTACGTCAGCCGGAAGCTTCTCAGTTATGCCCCGAAGGCCTCGCTCCTCAACTGCAGGAAGCACCCTATGTGATCACTCCACCCAAATGCCACAAGTCAGTCTGCATACCGTCCAGGTCCACGGAAGCAGTTTACCTCTAGCTATGGCACCCAGTCATGGTCCTCTAGCCTTCAACCTGCAGGGAAGCACCACTTATGGTGGATCACTCCAGCCTCAAGTAACCACAAGTCAGTTTGCCTCTGGGTCTCCATCCTCCTATCCAAGTGTTTCACTACTCTCACCCCAAGGTGCCTCCAGTCAGTCTGCTACAGTCCAGGGTTCACGGAAGCAGTTTACCTCTAGTTATGGCACCCAGGAAGGGCCCTCTGCTCCCTTCAACTTGCAGGGAAGCACCACTTATGGTGGATCACTCCAGCCTCAAGATACCACAAGTCAGTCTGCAACCGTCCAGAGTTCACGGAAGCAGTTTACCTCTAGCTATGGCACCCAGTCAGGGTCCTCTAAGCCATTCACCCTGCAGGGAAGCACCACTTATGGTGGATCACTCCAGCCTCAAGATACCACAAGTCAGTTTGCCTCTGGGTCTTTATCCTCCTATCCAAGTGCATCACTATCCTCACCCCAAGGTGCCTCCAGTCAGTCTGCTACAGTACAGAGTTCACGGAAGCAGTTTACCTTCACAGGCAACTCTGGCACCCAGGAAGGGCCCTCTGCTCCCTTCAACTTGCAGGGAAGCACCACTTATGGTGGATCACTCCAGCCTCAAGATACCACAAGTCAGTTTGCCTCTGGGTCTTTATCCTCCTATCCAAGTGCATCACTATCCTCACCCCAAGGTGCCTCCAGTCAGTCTGCAACAGTCCAGGGTTCACGGAAGCAGTTTACCTCTAGTTATGGCACCCAGGAAGGGCCCTCTGCCCTTCACTTGCAGGGAAGCACCACTTATGGTGGATCACTCCAGCCTCAAGATACCACAAGTCAGTCCTGCAACCGTCCAATTCACGGAAAGCATTTACCTTAGCTATGGCCCCAGTCAGGGTCCTCTAAGCCATTCACCGCAGGGAGCACCTTATGGTGGATCCTCCAAGCCAAGATCCACAAGATCAGTTTGCCTGGGTCTTTATCCTCCTATCCAAGTGCATCACTATCACCCAAGGTGCCTCAGTCGTCTGCTACAGTACAGAGCTTCACGAACAGCAGTTTACCTTCACAGCACTCTGGCACCAGGAAGGCCCTCTGCTCCTTCAACTGAGGGAACACCATTTGGTGTCACTCAGCTCAAGGTACACAAGTCATTTGGCTCTGGTTCTTTATCTCCTATCCAAGTGCATCACTACCCTACCCCAAGTGCCCCAGTCGGTCTCACAGTCCAGAGTTTCCGAAGCAGTTTACCATTAGCTATGGCACCCAGAAGGGCCTCTAAGCCATCACCCTGCAGGAAGCCCACTTATGGTGGATCACTCCAGCCTCAAGATACCACAGTCGTTGCCCGGTCTATCCTCCTATAATTGTCATGGTACCGTTGATCTTCGACCCAGGTGTTGCTGACCGACCCCAGCCGCATTTCAAGCGCTTCTGTGTCCAAAGCCAAAATTCAAGATGGCAGCCTTAACGAGGTATTAACTCAGGTGCAGCTGCATCCAGGTAGCTCTCGGTTCAAAGCCTCAATCAAGTTTTGTTTCGATTCCCTGTCACAGCGGGAGCTATCTTCAGAGATCCTGGACCATTTGTTTTGCACAGGGTGGTAGCAGCAGTAATGGTGTTTTTTCTAATTCTCAAAGCTAGCGAACCTAGATGTCAATAAGGGCCAACGCATTGGTCCACACTCTCCCCTAGCTGTTTTAGACAGGTCGTGGATATGTCATTGCCGTAAGATAGTCTTGCAGAACAGAGTCTTTCATAGTGTATTGAAAGGACCCTTAGCTTCAGATTCTCAAGTCTTTGACTCTTCACGGAGTAACCAAATATCTGAGCATTTATGTGACCATGCAACCCCACAGGTGTCAACCTAACTCATTAGCTTGAGTGCCCAAGCATCAACTGTGGCAATGTTCTCTGGATACCGCAGACATGCACAGGCACTACGTGAATTGTGGTCAGATGTCAGCATACAATCAACCATTCTCAATCCGCCTATATACGTAAAGGCTTAAGGACTTAAAAACAGCCAATATGCAAGTGATGTCTTCAGAATATAAAATCTAATAATGTTTGTAAAAAGCGGTTATGTTTCTTGTGCTGTTTTGTGTTTAAGCTACATTCAAAGGATAGCACTCATGCTAGTTGAGTTTGTTTAACTTGGAAAAGGGGTGCCATCTAGGGTTTTGTGTGCCAAATTGGTTGAGTCAGTTGCTGTGTCTCAATCACGTTGTGTTGGCATTGGCCGTTTAACTAAAATTTGCGTAAGATTTAAAAGCAGTTGAGGCTTCGTGCAGTTTTCGATCTCATCTCCTTTTCGAATCTCACTGATATCCATTGTGCTATTACACATTTTAATTTAGTGGTTGTATTTCACAGTGTAAATTGTCTGATATGTTTAGTACATTGCAGTATATTAAAAGTGGCAAGGGAAAGAAAAATATCAGCTATCGGTAAATGGCTGATCTTGGTGATCGGCACCTGCCTCAATCCTGATAGGAACAACACACTTTTCTAGTCAAAGCTTTAATTTTTGCAATGGTTGTTGTACTTTTGAATATTCACCTCAAATGTTAATGTTTTTGCCCTGTTGCCAGATCTATTAATATTCATTGGTTTGTCTATTGATTCAAATAAAGCATTAATACATGGTTGATCAAATTTAAACTTTATTGGGCAAGTGAAAAACCATTGCAAAAAAGATCTACTGGCCAGAGATTTGAATCAATAACTATACTGAACTCAACCTGAGGTTAAAAATTGAAGATAAAAATAGCTTCTAGACTAAAAGATTTGTTATAAACTGAAGTCTGTGTAGTAGTTGGTGGGGCTACAGGGTTTAAGTGGGAGAAACCCAAGTTATTCAGATAGTGGTGGTCAATGTGCCAAAGTTACTTCTTACCATCCCATCTTACAGCTGAAGATTCCCAGCGAGAGGAAAATGTCAGGACAAAAACAATAAAATCTGGCCCTCTTTGTCTGGTCCATAATACATTTGGGCTTATTTTGGGTTAATTTTCTCATTCCACTGTTCTATTTCATTTGTCCACTGCTTAAAACTGGTATGAATAATAGCTTGTAAATGACATTCAGCATGCTACCACAGAGTGGCGCTGTGGTCATTAAAACCAAGAACTACATAATTTAGAACCCATATCTCATTGGGCTGTCTTCCCCTTTTGAGACCATTTCTGAGACATTTTAGTGGGCAAAAGTGTGGATAAACAACACTTTGCTGATAGAAATGGACAACATGTTCTCATGAGTATTCGTATGTATTTTACCACACGTACATTTACTTACGTTTCCATAGACACTGAAACCTACAATATTGATGTATTGACAGCACTATACCATCAATTATTTACGTATGAACAACTTTACAGACTTACAAATGTGCACAAATCCTTTTTTATGTATATTAAAATTGTGGCATTAAACTAAATTATTTATAAAGGTCATCCTGATGTGATCAGGATCACTTTGTGTAAGGTGTATGAGAATATCCTATGCAGACATTGCACAGTGAAAGCAATTAGACTAGAGCCTTCATAAAACAATCATCAATAATCTTTTAACGGCCAGTTAGTTTCCCAGGTGAACGATGTTTCATGTAATTAGTTATTTGCCCTAATTGGACTGGTGAAGACCTATAAAATACACTAATCTCCAGCTACATGTATGTTTGCATTTGTAGTGTCTGTGTGGTGGTTTGAGAAAGTGGATGTTGGGGCTTTGGAGTACTCAGGGTTTTTTTTTTGTTTGCCATGGATAAAGGCTGGACACAGTGAGTTTATTCAATCAGTCTCTGTTTGTAAATGATCCAGCAAATACATAATTTATTTTATATATTTACTTTTAGGTTACCCTTGTTTGTAATCTTCCTGCTCCTTTTGAGTAATGCTCATGGGTTTTATGGTAAGATTAATGTTTGGAATATTTTTTTTTCTCTCTTTCAATAGGATTTTAAATTTTGTTAGGTTTCTTTTTTCTACAAGTCTTCTATTTTGTCTAATCCACAGGTGGAGCTCATTCAAATGCCCACCACCGGTGGGGCCAACCTTCTGACAGAACTTTCTCACCTCGTGCAGTCCAGTCTTCTGTGTCAGAGGTCCCTGTGACTGGGATTTTGCCTGAAGAGTGGGCTCTAGTTTATTCACTAACAGACCCCTGAAAAGGTTGAACTTACTCCAATTTGTTAAAGGTGGTGTTTCCAGCAGGCATGAATCAACGTCCCATACCCAAACAGCTCCAAGCAACTCTGTTGTAGCTTCCTTGCCTCTACCCTTAAATGAACGGTATGCAGGCAGTCTGACATCGCTCCAGGGTTCCTTTGGATCAGCCGCTACAGATACTAGTGTTTCTACACAAGGAGAAAGTGCTAGCTTCCCTGCCATACTTGGCACTTCTGGCCTGTCCAACAGTGATCAAAGCTCTCCTAGTTTGTCCCTGGAAAGCTCTGGTGCTAAATCAGCAGAAGCCACTTTGCCTGCGTTCTCTCAGGAGAGTGTCTCTTACAGCAGTGCGTCTGCTCCAGATGCCACGTACACTTCTCAAGGTAGCCCAGTGCTGGCTTCAGAAGGCTCTGGTCAATCCATCTCCCCTCAGGGTGAAAGCAGTCATAGTGGCTTGTCTCAGTCTCAAGGTGCCTCTAGTCAATATAACCCAGGCTCCTATAACGTGCTCAGTTCTTCATCTGTTTCTAGTCAGTCTACCAGTGATCAGAGTACCCCCAGTTTGTATAGTTCTAGCTTTCAGGAAAGTTTGGGCAGTTTGTTGGTAGCTTCTGGCTCTATAAATCAAGGGAAAGGGGCAGGGCTTAGCTCACTTGTTGACCTGTCTCCCCAATCACAAGACAACTCCAGTCAGCTTCTGCCTTCACCCTTGGATGTCTCTAGCCAGTCTACTAATGGTCAAAGCAATCCCAGCTTGTTTATGGTTGGCTCTGAGAGCAGTTCAGATTCACAGTCAACAGGTCCTACTTCACCTCTAGACACTCAGGGTAGTCTCTCTCAAAGCATTTCTGGCCAGTCCACAAGCGTTCAAAGTTCCCCTAGTGTGTATACAAGCACCCAGAGCAGGTCTGACACTAAATTAACTTCCAGTAATCTTTTCCCTGTGCAGGGAGCTAGTAGTTCTACTTCTAGCTTATATCTGAAGCCTCAGGCCACTCTTGGTCTGTATGACCCTGCGTCCCGTACCAAATATGTGAGTTTTCCCATGTCATCACAACCAGCTGTTTATAGCCAGTCAAAAAGTGGCTCTGGTGCTTGGTTTGGGGGCTCTACTGACTTCTCCTCCCAGGGAATGAGTAGCACTTACAGTGCTTCTGTACAGCCACAAGATACCACAAGTCAGTTTGCCTCTGGGTCTCCATCCTCCTATCCAAGTGTTTCACTATTTTCACCCCAAGGTGCCTCCAGTCAGTCTGCAACAGTCCAGAGTTCACGGAAGCAGTTTACCTCTAGCTATGGCACCCAGTCAGGGTCCTCTAAGCCATTCAACCTGCAGGGAAGCACCACTTATGGTGGATCACTCCAGACTCAAGATACCACAAGTCAGTTTGCCTCTGGGTCTCCATCCTCCATCCAAGTGTTTCATTATTCTCACCCCAAGGTCCTCCAGTCAGTCTGCTACAGTCCAGGGTTCACGGAAGCAGTTTACCTCTAGTTATGGCACCCAGGAAGGGCCCTCTGCTCCCTTCAACTTGCAGGGAAGCACCACTTATGGTGGATCACTCCAGCCTCAAGATACCACAAGTCAGTCTGCAACCGTCCAGAGTTCACGGAAGCAGTTTACCTCTAGCTATGGCACCAGTCAGGGTCCTCTAAGCCATTCACCTGCAGGAGCACCACTTATGGTGGATCACTCCAGCCTCAAGATACACAAGTCAGTTTGCCTCTGGGTCTTTATCTCTATCCAAGTGATCACTACCTCACCAAGGTGCTCCAGTCAGTCGCTACAGTACAGAGTTCACGGAAGCAGTTTACTTCACAGGCACTCTGGCACCCAGGAAGGGCCTCTGCTCCCTTAACTTGAGGAAGCACATATGGTGGATCACTCCAGCCTCAAGATACCACAAGTCAGTTTGCCTCTGGGTCTTTATCCTCCTATCCAAGTGCATCACTATCCTCACCCCAAGGTGCCTCCAGTCAGTCTGCTACAGTCCAGGGTTCACGGAAGCAGTTTACCTCTAGTTATGGCACCCAGGAAGGGCCCTCTGCTCCCTTCAACTTGCAGGGAAGCACCACTTATGGTGGATCACTCCAGCCTCAAGATACCACAAGTCAGTCTGCAACCGTCCAGAGTTCACGGAAGCAGTTTACCTCTAGCTATGGCACCCAGTCAGGGTCCTCTAAGCCATTCACCCTGCAGGGAAGCACCACTTATGGTGGATCACTCCAGCCTCAAGATACCACAAGTCAGTTTGCCTCTGGGTCTTTATCCTCCTATCCAAGTGCATCACTATCCTCACCCCAAGGTGCCTCCAGTCAGTCTGCTACAGTACAGAGTTCACGGAAGCAGTTTACCTCTAGCTATGGCACCCAGTCAGGGTCCTCTAAGCCATTCAACCTGCAGGGAAGCACCACTTATGGTGGATCACTCCAGACTCAAGATACCACAAGTCAGTTTGCCTCTGGGTCTCCATCCTCCTATCCAAGTGTTTCATTATTCTCACCCCAAGGTGCCTCCAGTCAGTCTGCTACAGTCCAGGTTCACGGAAGCAGTTTACCTCTAGTTATGGCACCCAGGAAGGGCCCTCTGCTCCTTCAACTTGCAGGGAAGCACCACTTATGGTGGATCACTCCAGCCTCAAGATACCACAAGTCAGTCTGCAACCGTCCAGAGTTCACGGAAGCAGTTTACCTCTAGCTATGGCACCCAGTCAGGGTCCTCTAAGCCATTCACCCTGCAGGGAAGCACCACTTATGGTGGATCACTCCAGCCTCAAGATACCACAAGTCAGTTTGCCTCTGGGTCTTTATCCTCCTATCCAAGTGCATCACATATCCTCACCCAAGTGCTCCAGTCAGTCTGCTACAGTACAGAGTTCACGGAAGCAGTTTACCTTCACAGGCAACTCTGGCACCCAGGAAGGGCCCTCTGCTCCTTCAACTTGCAGGGAGCACCACTTATGGTGGACCCTCTCCAGCCTCAAGATACACAAGTCAGTTTGCCTCTGGTCTTTATCCTCCTATCCAAGTGCATCACTATCCTCACCCCAAGGTGCCTCCAGTCAGTCTGCAAACGTCCAGAGTTCACGGAAGCAGTTTACCTCTAGCTATGGCACCCAGGAAGGGCCCTCTAAGCCATTCACCCTGCAGGGAAGCACCACTTATGGTGGATCACTCCAGCCTCAAGATACCACAAGTCAGTTTGCCTCTGGGTCTCCATTCCTCCTATATTGTCATTGTGTACCGTTGTCTTCGCCCCAAGGTGTTGCTGACCAGTCCAGCCAGGCATTTCAAAGCGCTTCTGTGTCCCAAAGCCAGAAGTCTCAAAGATGGCAGCCTTCACGAGGTATTCAGACCTCAGGTGCAGCTGCATCACAGGGTAGCTCTCGGTCTCAAAGCTCTCCAATGCAGAGTTTGTTTCCTTCCCTGTCATCAGCAGGAGGCTCATCTTCAGGAGATCCTGGACCATTTGTTTCTGCACAGGGTGGTAGCAGCAGATATGGTGGCTTTTCTCTTCATTCTCAAAGCCCCTCTAGCAAGTACACCCTGGATCGCATGCATATGCCAAGCTTGGTTCCTCTCCCCTAGCTGTTTCTAGCCAGTCTACCAGTGATAAGTGGTCAAATGGCCTGTATAGCTCAGACTCTCTGCGAACCCAGGGTCTCATTGGTGTAGTTGAAAGACCCTCTAGACTCTCATCTCAAGCTCCTTTTGACTCTTCACGCAGTAACCAAATATCTGAGCATTTTGTGACCATGCAACACCCCACAGGTTCAAACCTAACTCCATCTCTAGGCTTGAGTGCCCAAGCATCATCTGTTGGCATGTTCTCTGGTATCCCGCAGACTGCACAGGCTCTACGTGAATCTGGGTCAGATGTCCAGCTATACAATCAACCATTCCTCAATCCGCTATACTCCGTAAAGGGCTAAGGGACTCTATAAAACAGCCACATTATGCAAAGTGATGTCTTCCAGAATATAAAATCTAATAAATGTTTGTAACAAAGCGGTTTTTCTTGTGCTGTTTTGTGTTTAAGCTACATTCAAAGGATAGCACTCCATGCTAGTTGAGTTTGTTTAACTTGGAAAAGGGGTGCCATCTAGGGTTTTGTGTGCCAAATTGGTTGAGTCAGTTGCTGTGTCTCAATCACGTTGTGTTGGCATTGGCCGTTTAACTAAAATTTGCGTAAGATTTAAAAGCAGTTGAGGCTTCGTGCAGTTTTCGATCTCATCTCCTTTTCGAATCTCACTGATATCCATTGTGCTATTACACATTTTAATTTAGTGGTTGTATTTCACAGTGTAAATTGTCTGATATGTTTAGTACATTGCAGTATATTAAAAGTGGCAAGGGAAAGAAAAATATCAGCTATCGGTAAATGGCTGATCTTGGTGATCGGCACCTGCCTCAATCCTGATAGGAACAACACACTTTTCTAGTCAAAGCTTTAATTTTTGCAATGGTTGTTGTACTTTTGAATATTCACCTCAAATGTTAATGTTTTTGCCCTGTTGCCAGATCTATTAATATTCATTGGTTTGTCTATTGATTCAAATAAAGCATTTAATACATGGTTGATCAAATTTAAACTTTATTGGGCAAGTGAAAAACCATTGCAAAAAAGATCTACTGGCCAGAGATTTGAATCAATAACTATACTGAACTCAACCTGAGGTTAAAAATTGAAGATAAAAATAGCTTCTAGACTAAAAGATTTGTTATAAACTGAAGTCTGTGTAGTAGTTGGTGGGGCTACAGGGTTTAAGTGGGAGAAACCCAAGTTATTCGATAGTGGTGGTCAATGTGCCAAAGTTACTTCTTACCATCCATCTTACAGCTGAAGATTCCCAGCGAGAGGAAAATGTCAGGACAAAAACAATAAAATCTGGCCCTCTTTGTCTGGTCCATAATACATTTGGGCTTATTTTGGGTTAATTTTCTCATTCCACTGTTCTATTTCATTTGTCCACTGCTTAAAACTGGTATGAATAATAGCTTGTAAATGACATTCAGCATGCTACCACAGAGTGGCGCTGTGGTCATTAAAACCAAGAACTACATAATTTAGAACCCATATCTCATTGGGCTGTCTTCCCCTTTTGAGACCATTTCTGAGACATTTTAGTGGGCAAAAGTGTGGATAAACAACACTTTGCTGATAGAAATGGACAACATGTTCTCATGAGTATTCGTATGTATTTTACCACACGTACATTTACTTACGTTTCCATAGACACTGAAACCTACAATATTGATGTATTGACAGCACTATACCATCAATTATTTACGTATGAACAACTTTACAGACTTACAAATGTGCACAAATCCTTTTTTATGTATATTAAAATTGTGGCATTAAACTAAATTATTTATAAAGGTCATCCTGATGTGATCAGGATCACTTTGTGTAAGGTGTATGAGAATATCCTATGCAGACATTGCACAGTGAAAGCAATTAGACTAGAGCCTTCATAAAACAATCATCAATAATCTTTTAACGGCCAGTTAGTTTCCCAGGTGAACGATGTTTCATGTAATTAGTTATTTGCCCTAATTGGACTGGTGAAGACCTATAAAATACACTAATCTCCAGCTACATGTATGTTTGCATTTGTAGTGTCTGTGTGGTGGTTTGAGAAAGTGGATGTTGGGGCTTTGGAGTACTCAGGGTTTTTTTTTTGTTTGCCATGGATAAAGGCTGGACACAGTGAGTTTATTCAATCAGTCTCTGTTTGTAAATGATCCAGCAAATACATAATTTATTTTATATATTTACTTTTAGGTTACCCTTGTTTGTAATCTTCCTGCTCCTTTTGAGTAATGCTCATGGGTTTTATGGTAAGATTAATGTTTGGAATATTTTTTTTTTCTCTCTTTCAATAGGATTTTAAATTTTGTTAGGTTTCTTTTTTCTACAAGTCTTCTATTTTGTCTAATCCACAGGTGGAGCTCATTCAAATGCCCACCACCGGTGGGGCCAACCTTCTGACAGAACTTTCTCACCTCGTGCAGTCCAGTCTTCTGTGTCAGAGGTCCCTGTGACTGGGATTTTGCCTGAAGAAGTGGGCTCTAGTTTATTCACTAACAGACCCCTGAAAAGGTTGAACTTACTCCAATTTGTTAAAGGTGGTGTTTCCAGCAGGCATGAATCAACGTCCCATACCCAAACAGCTCCAAGCAACTCTGTTGTAGCTTCCTTGCCTCTACCCTTAAATGAACGGTATGCAGGCAGTCTGACATCGCTCCAGGGTTCCTTTGGATCAGCCGCTACAGATACTAGTGTTTCTACACAAGGAGAAAGTGCTAGCTTCCCTGCCATACTTGGCACTTCTGGCCTGTCCAACAGTGATCAAAGCTCTCCTAGTTTGTCCCTGGAAAGCTCTGGTGCTAAATCAGCAGAAGCCACTTTGCCTGCGTTCTCTCAGGAGAGTGTCTCTTACAGCAGTGCGTCTGCTCCAGATGCCACGTACACTTCTCAAGGTAGCCCAGTGCTGGCTTCAGAAGGCTCTGGTCAATCCATCTCCCTCAGGGTGAAAGCAGTCATAGTGGCTTGTCTCAGTCTCAAGGTGCCTCTAGTCAATATAACCCAGGCTCCTATAACGTGCTCAGTTCTTCATCTGTTTCTAGTCAGTCTACCAGTGATCAGAGTACCCCCAGTTTGTATAGTTCTAGCTTTCAGGAAAGTTCGGGCAGTTTGTTGGTAGCTTCTGGCTCTATAAATCAAGGGAAAGGGGCAGGGCTTAGCTCACTTGTTGACCTGTCTCCCCAATCACAAGACAACTCCAGTCAGCTTCTGCCTTCACCCTTGGATGTCTCTAGCCAGTCTACTAATGGTCAAAGCAATCCAGCTTGTTTATGGTTGGCTCTGAGAGCAGTTCAGATTCACAGTCAACAGGTCCTACTTCACCTCTAGACACTCAGGGTAGTCTCTCTCAAAGCATTTCTGGCCAGTCCACAAGCGTTCAAAGTTCCCCTAGTGTGTATACAAGCACCCAGAGCAGGTCTGACACTAAATTAACTTCCAGTAATCGTTTCCCTGTGCAGGGAGCTAGTAGTTCTACTTCTAGCTTATATCTGAAGCCTCAGGCCACTCTTGGTCTGTATGCCCCTGCGTCCCGTACCAAATATGTGAGTTTTCCCATGTCATCACAACCAGCTGTTTATAGCCAGTCAAAAAGTGGCTCTGGTGCTTGGTTTGGGGGCTCTACTGACTTCTCCTCCCAGGGAATGAGTAGCACTTACAGTGCTTCTGTACAGCCACAAGATACCACAAGTCAGTTTGCCTCTGGGTCTTTATCCTCCTATCCAAGTGCATCACTATCCTCACCCCAAGGTGCCTCCAGTCAGTCTGCAACAGTCCAGAGTTCACGGAAGCAGTTTACCTCTAGCTATGGCACCCAGTCAGGGTCCTCTAAGCCATTCAACCTGCAGGGAAGCACCACTTATGGTGGATCACTCCAGCCTCAAGATGCCACAAGTCAGTTTGCCTCTGGGTCTCCATCCTCCCATCCAAGTGTTTCACTATTCTCACCCCAACATCCTGCCAGTCAGTCTGCTACAGTCCAGAGTTCACAGAAGCAGTTTACCTCAAGCTATGGCACCCAGAAAGGGCCCTCTGCTCCCTTCACCCTGCAGGGAAGCACCACTTATGGTGGATCACTCCAGCCTCAAGAGACCACAAGTCAGTTTGCCTCTGGGTCTCCATCCTCCTATCCAAGTGTTTCACTATTTTCACCCCAAGGTGCCTCCAGTCAGTCTGCAACAGTCCAGAGTTCACGGAAGCAGTTTACCTCTAGCTATGGCACCCAGTCAGGGTCCTCTAAGCCATTCAACCTGCAGGGAAGCACCACTTATGGTGGATCACTCCAGACTCAAGATACCACAAGTCAGTTTGCCTCTGGGTCTCCATCCTCCTATCCAAGTGTTTCATTATTCTCACCCCAAGGTGCCTCCAGTCAGTCTGCTACAGTCCAGGGTTCACGGAAGCAGTTTACCTCTAGTTATGGCACCCAGGAAGGGCCCTCTGCTCCCTTCAACTTGCAGGGAAGCACCACTTATGGTGGATCACTCCAGCCTCAAGATACCACAAGTCAGTTTGCCTCTGGGTCTTTATCCTCCTATCCAAGTGCATCACTATCCTCACCCCAAGGTGCCTCCAATCAGTCTGCAACAGTCCAGAGTTCACGGAAGCAGTTTACCTCTAGCTATGGCACCCAGTCAGGGTCCTCTAAGCCATTCAACCTGCAGGGAAGCACCACTTATGGTGGATCACTCCAGACTCAAGATACCACAAGTCAGTTTGCCTCTGGGTCTCCATCCTCCTATCCAAGTGTTTCATTATTCTCACCCCAAGGTGCCTCCAGTCAGTCTGCTACAGTCCAGGGTTCACGGAAGCAGTTTACCTCTAGTTATGGCACCCAGGAAGGGCCCTCTGCTCCCTTCAACTTGCAGGGAAGCACCACTTATGGTGGATCACTCCAGCCTCAAGATACCACAAGTCAGTCTGCAACCGTCCAGAGTTCACGGAAGCAGTTTACCTCTAGCTATGGCACCCAGTCAGGGTCCTCTAAGCCATTCACCCTGCAGGGAAGCACCACTTATGGTGGATCACTCCAGCCTCAAGATACCACAAGTCAGTTTGCCTCTGGGTCTTTATCCTCCTATCCAAGTGCATCACTATCCTCACCCCAAGGTGCCTCCAGTCAGTCTGCTACAGTACAGAGTTCACGGAAGCAGTTTACCTTCACAGGCAACTCTGGCACCCAGGAAGGGCCCTCTGCTCCCTTCAACTTGCAGGGAAGCACCACTTATGGTGGATCACTCCAGCCTCAAGATACCACAAGTCAGTTTGCCTCTGGGTCTTTATCCTCCTATCCAAGTGCATCACTATCCTCACCCCAAGGTGCCTCCAGTCAGTCTGCAACAGTCCAGAGTTCACGGAAGCAGTTTACCTCTAGCTATGGCACCCAGGAAGGGCCCTCTAAGCCATTCACCCTGCAGGGAAGCACCACTTATGGTGGATCACTCCAGCCTCAAGATACCACAAGTCAGTTTGCCTCTGGGTCTCCATCCTCCTATAATTGTCATTGTGTACCGTTGTCTTCGCCCCAAGGTGTTGCTGACCAGTCCAGCCAGGCATTTCAAAGCGCTTCTGTGTCCCAAAGCCAGAAGTCTCAAAGATGGCAGCCTTCACGAGGTATTCAGACCTCAGGTGCAGCTGCATCACAGGGTAGCTCTCGGTCTCAAAGCTCTCCAATGCAGAGTTTGTTTCCTTCCCTGTCATCAGCAGGAGGCTCATCTTCAGGAGATCCTGGACCATTTGTTTCTGCACAGGGTGGTAGCAGCAGATATGGTGGCTTTTCTCTTCATTCTCAAAGCCCCTCTAGCAAGTACACCCCTGGATCGCATGCATATGCCAAGCTTGGTTCCTCTCCCCTAGCTGTTTCTAGCCAGTCTACCAGTGATAAGTGGTCAAATGGCCTGTATAGCTCAGACTCTCTGCGAACCCAGGGTCTCATTGGTGTAGTTGAAAGACCCTCTAGACTCTCATCTCAAGCTCCTTTTGACTCTTCACGCAGTAACCAAATATCTGAGCATTTTGTGACCATGCAACACCCCACAGGTTCAAACCTAACTCCATCTCTAGGCTTGAGTGCCCAAGCATCATCTGTTGGCATGTTCTCTGGTATCCCGCAGACTGCACAGGCTCTACGTGAATCTGGGTCAGATGTCCAGCTATACAATCAACCATTCCTCAATCCGCTATACTCCGTAAAGGGCTAAGGGACTCTATAAAACAGCCACATTATGCAAAGTGATGTCTTCCAGAATATAAAATCTAATAAATGTTTGTAACAAAAGCTCATGTAAACGTTTTGTTTAACACATAAGGATAGCACTCCATGCTAGTTGAGTTTGTTTAACTTGGAAAAGGGGTGCCATCTAGGGTTTTGTGTGCCAAATTGGTTGAGTCAGTTGCTGTGTCTCAATCACGTTGTGTTGGCATTGGCCGTTTAACTAAAATTTGCGTAAGATTTAAAAGCAGTTGAGGCTTCGTGCAGTTTTCGATCTCATCTCCTTTTCGAATCTCACTGATATCCATTGTGCTATTACACATTTTAATTTAGTGGTTGTATTTCACAGTGTAAATTGTCTGATATGTTTAGTACATTGCAGTATATTAAAAGTGGCAAGGGAAAGAAAAATATCAGCTATCGGTAAATGGCTGATCTTGGTGATCGGCACCTGCCTCAATCCTGATAGGAACAACACACTTTTCTAGTCAAAGCTTTAATTTTTGCAATGGTTGTTGTACTTTGAATATTCACCTCAAATGTTATGTTTTTGCCCTGTTGCCAGATCTATTAATATTCATTGGTTTGTCTATTGATTCAAATAAAGCATTTAATACATGGTTGATCAAATTTAAACTTTATTGGGCAAGTGAAAAACCATTGCAAAAAAGATCTACTGGCCAGAGATTTGAATCAATAACTATACTGAACTCAACCTGAGGTTAAAAATTGAAGATAAAAATAGCTTCTAGACTAAAAGATTTGTTATAAACTGAAGTCTGTGTAGTAGTTGGTGGGGCTACAGGGTTTAAGTGGGAGAAACCCAAGTTATTCCGATAGTGGTGGTCAATGTGCCAAAGTTACTTCTTACCATCCCATCTTACAGCTGAAGATTCCCAGCGAGAGGAAAATGTCAGGACAAAAACAATAAAATCTGGCCCTCTTTGTCTGGTCCATAATACATTTGGGCTTATTTTGGGTTAATTTTCTCATTCCACTGTTCTATTTCATTTGTCCACTGCTTAAAATTTGGTATGAATAATAGCTTGTAAATGACATTCAGCATGCTACCACAGAGTGGCGCTGTGGTCATTAAAACCAAGAACTACATAATTTAGAACCCATATCTCATTGGGCTGTCTTCCCCTTTTGAGACCATTTCTGAGACATTTTAGTGGGCAAAAGTGTGGATAAACAACACTTTGCTGATAGAAATGGACAACATGTTCTCATGAGTATTCGTATGTATTTTACCACACGTACATTTACTTACGTTTCCATAGACACTGAAACCTACAATATTGATGTATTGACAGCACTATACCATCAATTATTTACGTATGAACAACTTTACAGACTTACAAATGTGCACAAATCCTTTTTTATGTATATTAAAATTGTGTGCATTAAACTAAATTATTTATAAAGGTCATCCTGATGTGATCAGGATCACTTTGTGTAAGGTGTATGAGAATATCCTATGCAGACATTGCACAGTGAAAGTAATTAGACTAGAGCCTTCATAAAACAATCATCAATAATCTTTTAACGGCCAGTTAGTTTCCCAGGTGAACGATGTTTCATGTAATTAGTTATTTGCCCTAATTGGACTGGTGAAGACCTATAAAATACACTAATCTCCAGCTACATGTATGTTTGCATTTGTAGTGTCTGTGTGGTGGTTTGAGAAAGTGGATGTTGGGGCTTTGGAGTACTCAGGGTTTTTTTTTTGTTTGCCATGGATAAAGGCTGGACACAGTGAGTTTATTCAATCAGTCTCTGTTTGTAAATGATCCAGCAAATACATAATTTATTTTATATATTTACTTTTAGGTTACCCTTGTTTGTAATCTTCCTGCTCCTTTTGAGTAATGCTCATGGGTTTTATGGTAAGATTAATGTTTGGAATATTTTTTTTTTCTCTCTTTCAATAGGATTTTAAATTTTGTTAGGTTTCTTTTTTCTACAAGTCTTCTATTTTGTCTAATCCACAGGTGGAGCTCATTCAAATGCCCACCACCGGTGGGGCCAACCTTCTGACAGAACTTTCTCACCTCGTGCAGTCCAGTCTTCTGTGTCAGAGGTCCCTGTGACTGGGATTTTGCCTGAAGAAGTGGGCTCTAGTTTATTCACTAACAGACCCCTGAAAAGGTTGAACTTACTCCAATTTGTTAAAGGTGGTGTTTCCAGCAGGCATGAATCAACGTCCCATACCCAAACAGCTCCAAGCAACTCTGTTGTAGCTTCCTTGCCTCTACCCTTAAATGAACGGTATGCAGGCAGTCTGACATCGCTCCAGGGTTCCTTTGGATCAGCCGCTACAGATACTAGTGTTTCTACACAAGGAGAAAGTGCTAGCTTCCCTGCCATACTTGGCACTTCTGGCCTGTCCAACAGTGATCAAAGCTCTCCTAGTTTGTCCCTGGAAAGCTCTGGTGCTAAATCAGCAGAAGCCACTTTGCCTGCGTTCTCTCAGGAGAGTGTCTCTTACAGCAGTGCGTCTGCTCCAGATGCCACGTACACTTCTCAAGGTAGCCCAGTGCTGGCTTCAGAAGGCTCTGGTCAATCCATCTCCCCTCAGGGTGAAAGCAGTCATAGTGGCTTGTCTCAGTCTCAAGGTGCCTCTAGTCAATATAACCCAGGCTCCTATAACGTGCTCAGTTCTTCATCTGTTTCTAGTCAGTCTACCAGTGATCAGAGTACCCCCAGTTTGTATAGTTCTAGCTTTCAGGAAAGTTCGGGCAGTTTGTTGGTAGCTTCTGGCTCTATAAATCAAGGGAAAGGGGCAGGGCTTAGCTCACTTGTTGACCTGTCTCCCCAATCACAAGACAACTCCAGTCAGCTTCTGCCTTCACCCTTGGATGTCTCTAGCCAGTCTACTAATGGTCAAAGCAATCCCAGCTTGTTTATGGTTGGCTCTGAGAGCAGTTCAGATTCACAGTCAACAGGTCCTACTTCACCTCTAGACACTCAGGGTAGTCTCTCTCAAAGCATTTCTGGCCAGTCCACAAGCGTTCAAAGTTCCCCTAGTGTGTATACAAGCACCCAGAGCAGGTCTGACACTAAATTAACTTCCAGTAATCGTTTCCCTGTGCAGGGAGCTAGTAGTTCTACTTCTAGCTTATATCTGAAGCCTCAGGCCACTCTTGGTCTGTATGCCCTGCGTCCCGTACCAAATATGTGAGTTTTCCCATGTCATCACAACCAGCTGTTTATAGCCAGTCAAAAAGTGGCTCTGGTGCTTGGTTTGGGGGCTCTACTGACTTCTCCTCCCAGGGAATGAGTAGCACTTACAGTGCTTCTGTACAGCCACAAGATACCACAAGTCAGTTTGCCTCTGGGTCTTTATCCTCCTATCCAAGTGCATCACTATCCTCACCCCAAGGTGCCTCCAGTCAGTCTGCAACAGTCCAGAGTTCACGGAAGCAGTTTACCTCTAGCTATGGCACCCAGTCAGGGTCCTCTAAGCCATTCAACCTGCAGGGAAGCACCACTTATGGTGGATCACTCCAGCCTCAAGATGCCACAAGTCAGTTTGCCTCTGGGTCTCCATCCTCCCATCCAAGTGTTTCACTATTCTCACCCCAACATCCTGCCAGTCAGTCTGCTACAGTCCAGAGTTCACAGAAGCAGTTTACCTCAAGCTATGGCACCCAGAAAGGGCCCTCTGCTCCCTTCACCCTGCAGGGAAGCACCACTTATGGTGGATCACTCCAGCCTCAAGAGACCACAAGTCAGTTTGCCTCTGGGTCTCCATCCTCCTATCCAAGTGTTTCACTATTTTCACCCCAAGGTGCCTCCAGTCAGTCTGCAACAGTCCAGAGTTCACGGAAGCAGTTTACCTCTAGCTATGGCACCCAGTCAGGGTCCTCTAAGCCATTCAACCTGCAGGGAAGCACCACTTATGGTGGATCACTCCAGACTCAAGATACCACAAGTCAGTTTGCCTCTGGGTCTCCATCCTCCTATCCAAGTGTTTCATTATTCTCACCCCAAGGTGCCTCCAGTCAGTCTGCTACAGTCCAGGGTTCACGGAAGCAGTTTACCTCTAGTTATGGCACCCAGGAAGGGCCCTTGCTCCCTTCAACTTGCAGGGAAGCACCACTTATGGTGGATCACTCCAGCCTCAAGATACCACAAGTCAGTTTGCCTCTGGGTCTTTATCCTCCTATCCAAGTGCATCACTATCCTCACCCCAAGGTGCCTCCAGTCAGTCTGCAACAGTCCAGAGTTCACGGAAGCAGTTTACCTCTAGCTATGGCACCCAGGAAGGGCCCTCTAAGCCATTCACCCTGCAGGGAAGCACCACTTATGGTGGATCACTCCAGCCTCAAGATACCACAAGTCAGTTTGCCTCTGGGTCTCCATCCTCCTATAATTGTCATTGTGTACCGTTGTCTTCGCCCCAAGGTGTTGCTGACCAGTCCAGCCAGGCATTTCAAAGCGCTTCTGTGTCCCAAAGCCAGAAGTCTCAAAGATGGCAGCCTTCACGAGGTATTCAGACCTCAGGTGCAGCTGCATCACAGGGTAGCTCTCGGTCTCAAAGCTCTCCAATGCAGAGTTTGTTTCCTTCCCTGTCATCAGCAGGAGGCTCATCTTCAGGAGATCCTGGACCATTTGTTTCTGCACAGGGTGGTAGCAGCAGATATGGTGGCTTTTCTCTTCATTCTCAAAGCCCCTCTAGCAAGTACACCCCTGGATCGCATGCATATGCCAAGCTTGGTTCCTCTCCCCTAGCTGTTTCTAGCCAGTCTACCAGTGATAAGTGGTCAAATGGCCTGTATAGCTCAGACTCTCTGCGAACCCAGGGTCTCATTGGTGTAGTTGAAAGACCCTCTAGACTCTCATCTCAAGCTCCTTTTGACTCTTCACGCAGTAACCAAATATCTGAGCATTTTGTGACCATGCAACACCCCACAGGTTCAAACCTAACTCCATCTCTAGGCTTGAGTGCCCAAGCATCATCTGTTGGCATGTTCTCTGGTATCCCGCAGACTGCACAGGCTCTACGTGAATCTGGGTCAGATGTCCAGCTATACAATCAACCATTCCTCAATCCGCTATACTCCGTAAAGGGCTAAGGGACTCTATAAAACAGCCACATTATGCAAAGTGATGTCTTCCAGAATATAAAATCTAATAAATGTTTGTAACAAAGCGGTTTTTCTTGTGCTGTTTTGTGTTTAAGCTACATTCAAAGGATAGCACTCCATGCTAGTTGAGTTTGTTTAACTTGGAAAAGGGGTGCCATCTAGGGTTTTGTGTGCCAAATTGGTTGAGTCAGTTGCTGTGTCTCAATCACGTTGTGTTGGCATTGGCCGTTTAACTAAAATTTGCGTAAGATTTAAAAGCAGTTGAGGCTTCGTGCAGTTTTTGATCTCATCTCCTTTTCGAATCTCACTGATATCCATTGTGCTATTACACATTTTAATTTAGTGGTTGTATTTCACATGTAAATTGTCTGATATGTTTAGTACATTGCAGTATATTAAAAGTGGCAAGGGAAAGAAAAATATCAGCTATCGGTAAATGGCTGATCTTGGTGATCGGCACCTGCCTCAATCCTGATAGGAACAACACACTTTTCTAGTCAAAGCTTTAATTTTTGCAATGGTTGTTGTACTTTTGAATATTCACCTCAAATGTTAATGTTTTTGCCCTGTTGCCAGATCTATTAATATTCATTGGTTTGTCTATTGATTCAAATAAAGCATTTAATACATGGTTGATCAAATTTAAACTTTATTGGGCAAGTGAAAAACCATTGCAAAAAAGATCTACTGGCCAGAGATTTGAATCAATAACTATACTGAACTCAACCTGAGGTTAAAAATTGAAGATAAAAATAGCTTCTAGACTAAAAGATTTGTTATAAACTGAAGTCTGTGTAGTAGTTGGTGGGGCTACAGGGTTTAAGTGGGAGAAACCCAAGTTATTCAGATAGTGGTGGTCAATGTGCCAAAGTTACTACTTACCATCCCATCTTATGGTGTGTTCACACCGAACGCGGATATAGCGTCAAATACGCGTCTATCGCGTCTAGTTAGACGCTTGAACATTTTGAACCCATTCGCGCGTCCGTACGTGTCACTCGCGAATAAAAAAAAACAACACAATTTCTTTCTGGCATACGTTGCATATTGCTGCTCTGTACTTGTTGTGGAAGTCCCAAATATGGAGGAAAGCCAAACGCCGACGTGTCTGGGTTCACAGCACCATCCAGAGGCGAACTCAACTCGGTGAATTTCACAGTCTTCTTCAGGAACTGCGCCTGGATGACAGCCGCTTCCAGCGCTATTTGAGAATGACGGGTGCCCAGTTTGATAACCTGCTAAGCTAGGGTCGCTGACATAGGTCGCTGACAGGATTTCTCGGATGCTCTTCGTTGATTGGCTGGCGCAACAAAGCGTCATGCGAATCTTCGCTCGAGTTCAAATTTTTCAACTTGCGCGGAAGACGTTCGCGGCAAAACGCGTCGCCCAATTCGCGTCATTCGCAACGCCCGGCGCGAATGATGCGTCTATTCGCGTCTTTGCATTGACTTTGTATGTAATCTACTCGCGCAAACGATTAAATTCGCGTTCGGTGTGAACACACCATTACAGCTGAAGATTCCCAGCGAGAGGAAAATATGTCAGGACAAAAACAATAAAATCCGGCCCTCTTTGTCTGGTCCATAATAACTTTGGGCTTATTTTGGCTTAATTTTCTCATTCCACTGTTCTATTTCATTTGTCCACTGCTTAAAACTGTTATGAATAATAGCTTGTAAATGACATTCAGCATGCTACCACAGAGTGGCGCTGTGGTCATTAAAACCAAGAACTACATCATTTAGAACCCAAGGCTGCGTTCCAGTCCACTTTTAGACACACACTTGCGAACTTCCCTAAGCACTTCCCCTCGGTGGAATCCCTGCCGCCATTTTGAAATGCGTTCCACTTCGTGAAGTGGACGAGGGAAGTTTATATTGACAGACACTTGTTCCCTCGATTTAGACAGAGGGAGCGAGTCTACTTCATATGTACATTTCAGGCACCATATGGCCCACAATGCAGTATGATTGTGACGTCACCACAGATCTCGTCTAATCACAACCACAACAAACAACTCTATGATCTATTAATTATATTTTTTTAATGTAAAACAACCCAAACACACCTATATACATTTGAATGCTGCATTAAACAAATTCTTATAGTGAACATTTTTTTAAATAATAAATCAACTCCATAGCTGTTTCCAAGTGATCAAGGGCTTAGGACGTTCCAGTTCAGCCCATTGCAGTTTCCGCCAGTAGTGGGCACTCGTGCAACGTAAGCAATGACGTACATCCGAGTGAACGAGACCGAGGGAAGTTCGTAGGCATGTCAATTTTGGACTGGAACGCAGCCCAGATCTCATTGGGCTGTCTTCCCCTTTTGAGACCATTTCTGAGACATTTTAGTGGGCAAAAGTGTGGATAAACAACATGGCATTGTACTTAAGAAATTCAGTGTTTGAGACACTTTGCTGATAGAAATGGACAACATGTTCTCATGAGTATTCGTATGTATTTTACCCATAGACTGTAAAAAAAGATGGACGACGCCCCTTCGCTCTTTTCCATTGGAGGGAACTAAAGCCGCCAGAGTCCCGATATGGCGCTGACATATTGGAACTTGAGTCTGCGCAGTTGCGTTTTCGGGACCAGTCATGCGCAGTCGTGAGCAGGAAGTAAAGCCGCGAAATCAAGGCCCCGCCCCCACTCGCGTTGAATCAGTCGCAAGCACACGCCCTGCACTTTTCTTAAGTTGCCTTGTCTGCTCCGTTCCTCTCCAATGATGTCTGCTGTTTGCAGTACCTTGTTAAAATAAGGTAAATACAACTACTAACCACATAGTCAACATTATGGAAAAAAGTCCGTTGGTGCTTCAGTGATTACTTCGCACAGAGAACCTGTCAATCACAGCTGTCAATCATGATGTCATTGCACCGTTTTTATAGCATCAAATAACTAACTAAAAACGAACTTATTTTAAAAACAAACATGAGAAATTACATCAACAGGATAGAAACTACAGTAAATGACCGACACTATCTTTAGAAAAAAGATATGTGAAGTGTAATTTCATTATTTTGTTGGTCTCACGTCCCGTTGAATAACATGGGGAGGCGTGGCTTATGACCTATACTAGGACCGGTCACCGGGGGGCGATCGAGACGTTTTGGCTTCACTTTTGAGGGCTTGTGCGGCACGCTTGATTTTACCACACGTACATTTTCTTACGTTTCCATAGACACTGAAACCTACACTATTGATGTATTGACAGCACTATAACATCAATTATTTACGTATGAACAACTTTACAGACTTACAAATGTGCACAAATCCTTTTTTATGTATATTAAAATTGTGGCATTAAACAAAATTTAATGAACAAAAAAGCCTCAGGCCACTCTGGGTCTGTTTGCCCCTGCGTCCCGTACCAAATATGTGAGTTTTCCCATGTCATCACACCCAGCTGTTTATAGCCAGTCAAAAAGTGGCTCTGGTGCTTGGTTTGGAGGCTCTACTGGCTTTTCCTCCCAGGGAATGAGTAGCACTTACAGTGGTTCTGTACAGCCACAAGATACCACAAGTCAGGTTGCCTCTGGGTCTTTATCCTCCTATCCAAGTGCATCACTATCCTCACCCCAAGGTGCCTTCAGTCAGTCTGCAACAGTCCCGAGTTCACGGAAGCAGTTTACCTCTAGCTATGGCACCCAGTCAGGGTCCTCTAAGCCATTCACCCTGCAGGGAAGCACCACTTATGGTGGATCACTCCAGCCTCAAGATACCACAAGTCAGTTTGCCTCTGGGTCTTTATCCTCCTATCCAAGTGCATCACTATCCTCACCTCAAGATGCCTTCAGTCAGTCTGCTACAGTCCAGGGTTCACGGAAGCAGTTTACCTCTAGCTATGGCACCCAGTCAGGGTCATCTAAGCCATTCACCCTGCAGGGAAGCACCACTTATGGTGGATCACTCCAGCCTCAAGATGCCACAAGTCAGTTTGCCTCTGGGACTCCATCCTCCCATCCAAGTGTTTCACTATTCTCATCCCAACATCCTGCCAGTCAGTCTACTACAGTCCAGAGTTCACAGAAGCAGTTTACCTCTAGCTATGGCACCCAGTCAGGGTCCTCTAAGCCATTCACCCTGCAGGGAAGCACCACTTATGGTGGATCACTCCAGCCTCAAGATACCACACGTCAGTTTGCCTCTGGGTCTTTATCCTCCTATCCAAGTGCATCACTATCCTCACCTCAAGATGCCTTCAGTCAGTCTGCTACAGTCCAGTACAGTTGTTCACGGAAGCAGTTTACCTCTAGCTATGGCACCCAGTCAGGGTCCTCTAAGCCATTCACCCTGCAGGGAAGCACCACTTATGGTGGATCACTCCAGCCTCAAGATACCACAAGTCAGTTTGCCTCTGGGTCTCCATCCTCCTATCCAAGTGTTTCACTATCCTCACCCCAAGGTGCCTCCAGTCATTCTGCTACAGTACAGAGTTCACGGAAGCAGTTTACCTTCACAGGCAACTCTGGCACCCAGGAAGGGCCCTCTGCTCCCTTCACCCTGCAGGGAAGCACCACTTATGGTGGATCACTTCAGCCTCAAGATACCACAAGTCAATTTGCCTCTGGGTCTTTATCCTCCTATCCAAGTGCATCACTATCCTCACCCCAAGGCACCTTCAGTCAGTCTGCTACAGTCCAGGGTTCACGGAAGCAGTTTACCTCTAGCTATGGCACCCAGGAAGGGCCCTCTGCTCCCTTCACCCTGCAGGGAAGCACCACTTATGATGGATCACTTCAGCCTCAAGATACCACAAGTCAATTTGCCTCTGGGTCTTTATCCTCCTATCCAAGTGCATCACTATCCTCACCCCAAGGCACCTTCAGTCAGTCTGCTACAGTCCAGGGTTCACGGAAGCAGTTTACCTCTAGCTATGGCACCCAGGAAGGGCCCTCTGCTCCCTTCAACTTGCAGGGAAGCACCACTTATGGTGGATCACTTCAGCCTCAAGATACCACAAGTCAGTTTGCCTCTGGGTCTTTATCCTCCTATCCAAATGCATCACTATCCTCACCTCAAGATGCCTTCAGTCAGTCTGCTACAGTCCAGGGTTCACGGAAGCAGTTTACCTCTAGCTATGGCACCCAGTCAGGGTCCTCTAAGCCATTCACCCTGCAGGGAAGCACCACTTATGGTGGATCACTCCAGCCTCAAGATACCACAAGTCAGTTTGCCTCTGGGTCTTTATCCTCCTATCCAAGTGCACCACTATCCTCACCTCAAGATGCCTTCAGTCAGTCTGCTACAGTCCAGGGTTCACGGAAGCAGTTTACCTCTAGCTATGGCACCCAGTCAGGGTCCTCTAAGCCATTCACCCTGCAGGGAAGCACCACTTATGGTGGATCACTCCAGCATCAAGATACCACAAGTCAGTTTGCCTCTGGGTCTCCATCCTCCTATAATTGTCATTGTGTACCGTTGTCCTCGCCCCAAGGTGTTGCTGACCAGTCCAGCCAAGCATTTCAAAGTGCTTCTGTGTCCCAAAGCCAGAAGTCTCAAAGATGGCAGCCTTCACGAGGTATTCAGACCTCAGGTGCAGCTGCATTACAGGGTAGCTCTCGGTCTCAAAGCTCTCCAATGCAGAGTTTGTTTCCTTCCCTGTCATCAGCAGGAGGCTCATCTTCAGGAGATCCTGGACCATTTGTTTCTGCACAGGGTGGTAGCAGCAGATTTGGTGGTTTTTCTCTTCATTCTCAAAGCCCCTCTAGCAAGTACACCCCTGGATCTCATGCATATGCCAAGCTTGGTTTCTCTCCCCAAGCGGTTTCTAGCCAGTCTACCAGTGATAAGTGGTCAAATGGCCTGTATAGCTCAGACTCTCTGTGAACCCAGGGTCTCATTGGTGTAGTTGAAAGACCCTCTAGACTCTCATCTCAAGCTCCTTTTGATTCTTCACGCAGTAACCAAATATCTGAGCATTTTGTGACCATGCAACGCCGCCCCACAGGTTTAAACCTAACTCCATCTCTAGGCTTGAGTGCCCAAGCATCATCTGTCGGCATGTTCTCTGGTATCCCGCAGACTGCACAGGCTCTACGTGAATCTGGGTCAGATGTCCAGCTATACAATCAACCATTCCTCAATCCGCTATACTCTGTAATGTGGCTGTTTTATAAAGTGATGTCTTCCAGAATAGAAAATCTAATAAATGTTTCAAAGTAAGCTCTTTTTCTTGTGCTTGTGGGTTTTTAAGCTACATTCGAATGATAGAACTCCAAGCTAGTTGAGTTTGTAAGGGTTGTGTGCTAATTTGGTTAAAGGAACACTCCTCCACTGTTTCCTCCCCTTTTTTTTTCATATTAAACTGTTATTCCCTTAACTATGATGAGTTGGTACCTACCTCTCCTCTCAATGCGTGCACTCAATTGCTATGGCGTCAGTGAGTCTTATTTTACCCAAAATGTTTTTGCACCAATGGCAGCTCTTTGCTAAATTATTTGTCAATTAACAAACCAAAGACTTTTAAATGCATGGTTGATAATTAAAACTTAAGTTTATTGTGCAAGTGAAAAACAATTGCACAAGATCGAATGGGCAGAGATTAACTAAGTCAAGTTGGTAGATTATTTTCCACTAGGGTTACAACCCTAGTATTTCCGAGAAAGGGTTTATATTTACCACAGAGCTTTTACAGTACAGTTGAACACCACTGGGGTGTTAGGACCCACACACCCCACAGGATGAGCAGCACACCCTGCTTCAGCAGAGGTAGAAAGAGTACTAAAATTTTCTACTCAAGTAAAAAAACTACTTCAATAAAATTGTACTTAATTACAAGTAAAAGTACCGGTCTAAAAATCTACTCAAGTAAAAGTAAAAAGTAGCTCATTTAAAATTTACTCAGAGTAAAAGTTACTGAGTAACTTTAACAGCGGGGGTGTGGTGGGGGAATCTCCTTTGCAGGGCTGTAATGGTATGAGAGTTTCACATAACCGTCTCAGAAAATATCACGGTTTATATTGTATTGTTAAATTATGGTTATTATTACCATCAGTTAAAATAACAGTTAAATAAATGAAACATTTGTTCAATAAAACATCTAATCAACTAATTTCAATAATTTATTAGGAATTAGATGAACAACTATATCAATAATAACGTATTAATGTTTAAAAACAATTGAGCTCTGTGAAATGTTTTTTATTCAGAATTTTTTCTTTTTATGATTTAATAGAAATATAGCTATTATCAAAAATCAAATAAAAGTTTAGCAAACGTGTTTTATCATTTTAGTTTTTGGCAAAGTGCTGCAAAACAGATTTACTCAATTAAACCACGCACAAACAATACATATTCCTTATTATTGTTGTTGTTAATAGAATACTGTCAATGTTAATATTATTATGAAAAGTACATTCTATTGCAGGCCTAAAATAGTAATATATCTGTGATCATTTCTGCTAGTAAAACCGAACTTTTATTTTGACGGGTTAAGTCCTGTTTCAGAGTGTATTTGACAATCATTATTCCATTCAAATAAAATTATGAAAATGCTCATTAGGTGTTCTCTCAGAACTGCTCTGGAAATGTTCATGTATCCATGTAGGCTAGGCTACTCGTATTGTTTGTGAGATGCTGAAAAAAGCATGAGCACATCGCGTACTTGAGTATGTAGTAGGCTAGTAAGTAGACGAAACTGCACAGCTCATTCACACAGAGAGACACGCAGAACAAGCAGATTATATAGCTACATAGCAGTCTGTTGTGCTTTAATATTCACTGATCATGTCGCGATTTTATTTATTGTACAGCTTTACTTTCGATTTATTCATCCATACATCTACCAGTTTGCGTGTTTTACGTGACATCTGCATTATACTGTAAATTCCAATTTTTCTATATCCAAAGTATTCCCTGACCAGGGCTTCACATACCGGTATGTGTGTGCGAGTGAGATTTCGACAGCACTTCGCGTTCAGCTGGATCTGCATCACTGTCTGTCTTGTCCGTCACCTTCTCCATATTGGTTTGTGATTTTAGCGGGTCTGTTCTCCCGCCCTTCAATCATCAATGCTGTAGTTTCCGGAGCGCGATGTTTTCACCCAAAGCATTTTATTTTTTTTACTCAGTAACGGATATGTTTTAAAATGTAGCGAATTAAATACTTCAAACAAAACATACTTAAGTAAAAGTAAAATTACAGATTTTAAAAACAACTTAAAAAAGTAGAAGTACACAAAAAAACTACTCAATTACAGTAACGCGAGTAAATGTAATTCGTTACTTTCCACCTCTGTGCTTCAGGTACTGACCAGACTCAACCCTGCTTAGCTTCAGTGGGTGTGCAGGCAAAAGCTTCAGGTTGACCACTGCTTGTGCAGCAGGTCTCCTCAAGCATCCCTTTAGAGCCGATCAGCCCTATACGTACCCTTTGAAAATTGCTTAGGGCCCCGCCTCCCCCTTGTGTCAAAGCATTAATCAAAGTTTTACAATATCTATGAGAAAATTAAGTAGAACTATCCTTCTGGTCACGAAAAGAGAGAGAAAAAACACCATGAGTGAATTGTGGGAACAGCAATCAGGTAGACTTTCCAAGTTTGATGTCAGCAAAGGACAGTAAAGTTAAGTTGATGTGCATCTCTTTCTAGTCTGTCTGTCTTGCTAACCCAGATGGGCAGTGTCTATTTTGGTCTTTCTGTCTTGCTTCCAACACCGGCCACTTCCAGGACTTTGAGGGCTGTGTTCTGTGACTGTGCTTGGAAAAAAAAAACCTGTGAGACTGAAATATAACTTTTAATTACGTTTGAACGACAAAGGGCACAGGTGTTAGTTTATAAACTGCACCTCGAAAAAGAAATGCAATATGACATCCATAACTTTGTTTTCAGTGGTGTATAAATAACTTACTTAATAAACCGTAATGTTTTTATTACATTAGAATGAGGCATTTATATCTACATAACCGCGGGCACCCCTTCCTCTACCGTAGCCAACAGCGCTACAAAGCGTGTTTCGTCGCTACCTTAGTGAACATAACCTTAGCGACGAAAGCTAGAAGCTAACCATAGACACCGTGAGTAGTGACTTTTCCCTTGTCAGTGGTGTAAAATTTGTAGTTGGATTGTTTCATGTAACTTAGTTCTTCTCCCTCACTGTGATATGGCTTTGCTATGTGGGGATAAATGTGCTGGTTACATTCGTGAGACAGCTGATTCTTGTCATTGACCGTAAAACAGTAACGTTACAGGAATCACCAACCCGTCGACAAGTCGATCTTGGACGCATTTTAATTCGATCGCGAAGAGTTTTCAAAATAAGAGAAAAAAAAGCCTATTGTGTGTAGTAAATGGTGTCTAGGGGATGCGGAGGCGCGAGCTGTTACAATCATGTCATTTTTGCCGAGCGCACCTTTGGGCTCACGCGGACGTGTCGAGTTTAAACAAGGCTTTACGCTTTAAAGGTGCAGTGTGTGACTTTTAGCGACATCTAGCGGTTCGGTTGCGAGTTTGCACTAAGGGCTCAGCCCACTGCTCACCCCTCCCTTTCGAAGAAGCTACGGTGGCTAAAACGGGACAAACATCGTCGTCTGAGACAGCAGAGAATAGCCAGAGTAAGCCAAGTTTCTCTACCACAGTCCACTATATAAACCACATCATGGATAAAGTTTACAAAGCCATAGTCAGGTGAGGATCAAGGGTATTGATACATAATAGAATAATAGTAATCAGCTGATTGTCTCACAAACGTAACCAGCTCATTTCTCCCCACATAGCAAACCCATAATACAGCGAGGGAGAAGAAACACATGAAACTATGCAACTATATATTTTTCCTAACAGGGTAGTAAAAGTTTAGCTAGCTAATATGAGCTGTTACTGTGGCTGAGCTGGTTAAAGCGTTACGTTAAGCCTTGTAGACCGTGGGCAATAAAAAATTAAATGATCTTTTCCCTAATTTGCATAATTTGTTGGATGAGCAAAACAATCATTCAGCTTCTTCCATAATGTTGTTGTGTAAGAATAACAATTGTGGTTTTTACAGATATAGATATTTTTGTTCTCATTTAATTTCAAATTATGTAGAATAATAGTCAAAATACCAGAAATCATGACAAATGTCCAAGTAGTTATTGACCTAACTGTAGGTGAGTACTCTCACTTCTGTGATCTCAACCTCATGAAAATTTTTAGGAAACATAGGCTTTAAATGTGTATTTAAGCTGTCCTTCAATGTATTAACTTTAACACCGTTTCCTTTCTTTACCACTACCAGTTCTCTCCAACAGCAACAGGCTTTTCTTCCAGACCCGGTCTCCTCTGTATGACACGCTCTGCTTCTGGCAGGGGAATGCTCTCACACAAAAATCTAAGTAACTATATTATTACTTATAGTGTGGAGTTTGAATGCTTTTGTTATCAATGTATGGCTAAGCGTTTGACTGATTCTCGATTCACCAGCAGGTCTCCAGATCATCTACAGCTTCAGTGACAGAATGTAATGGCTATTGTGAACACTTGTATTCCTCTTCTGGCCTGCTTTCTGCCATCTTTCTCTCCCTGTAGGAAGTCCAACGAGTTTCTTTGAAGACAGAAGATTCAAGGAAAACGTACCTACCCACTCCCTAGATATAATATATAATTAAATGTTTTGTTGAATGCAATTGGTTACCTTGTATATTTTTTACTGTTGACCAAACTTCTTTTTTGACTTAAACTGAGCAGCTTTAATATTTACTTGTTGTGCAGGTTTATGTGAATGTATTTTAACATAACATAAGGATGTGCATGTGCTAGTAATTATGACCATAGAAGCACGAGAAAAATATATACAGTAAATGTATTCTACCTTAAGGGAGCAGTCCCCCTTCCCTCCAAAATTCAAAACACACAAAAATATGTATTCAATTCAAAGGGCTTTATTGACACAAAAGTTTCAAGAACAATGTGTATACACTACCAGTCAAAAGTTTTGGATCAGTAAGATTTTTTGTTTTTAAAATAAGTTTCTTCTGCTCACCAAAGTTGCATTTATTTGATTAAAAATTCAAGAAAAAACTGTAATATTATGAAATATTACAATTTAAAACAACTGTTTCTATGTGTGTGTGTGTGTGCATATATATATTATATATATATATATATATATATATATATATATATATATATATATATATATATATATATATAATGTAAAGTGTAAATTTATTCCTGTGATAAAAGAATAAATGACACTTTAAAATATTAAAATAGAAAATAGTTCATTTAAATTGTCATAATATTTAACTTTTTTTATTTTTTAATCTAATAAATGCAGCCTTGGTTAGCAGAAGAGATGACTTCTTTTAAAAACATCAAAAATCTTATACTGATCCAAAACTTTTGACTGGTTGAGTATGCATACACACACGTGTGTGTGTGACTGGAAAGATGGTTGAGTGAAATAACTATACTCCTAAATACGATCTAACATTAACGTTATACGATTCATTTATTATGGCTAATGTACCCTTACATCCTTTCAAGCCATTCATCAGAACACACAAATACATGCATACGATGTACTGTGTACATGTAATGTATCCTATTAACAGTAACGTTAATGTTATTAATTATTCCAATCAGTAACCATATCTCCAGTTTCATTTCAACTGACCAGACTGTTAACGTTAATGCCGTCTCTCCATCATATTTACAGAAATTTGCTGCATGTATTCTATGTTATGGGAGCACCCCATTTCCCTCCTAAATTAAACACAAAATTTGTTTCTGCTACTCCCCAGAAAAAAATGCTTTTATATGCAAGTAATTTAAGTGTCAATGTAATAATCAATGTACATTATGCGTCAATATTTACCGATAATTGCTGCAAATATAGCTGCTGCTGTCGGCAACGCGGATTTGTTTGGAACTATGTAGAGCTAACTTACACGTGGCGTCGAGATCAAAGTGTGTCGCAACTCTCATTATTTAACCGTTTCCACTATGTGTGGTGCAGCCAAAACAACGGTGAAGTTACGTCCTTTCCGAGAAGAAAAAAAAAAGTAAGTTTATAATTTGCTGTCTGGCAGCAGTGCACAGAAAAGCGAGTTCAACCATAGACTGTAAAAAAGACCGGCGGTCAGTTCACATCCGGGTCCTCGGGCACCGGTTCAAATATTGACGTGATTGGCCAACTCAAGTTGACAAGGTAACAACACGAGCTTTGATTGGTTCTTACTCCGGCTAACATTTTGTGGTTAGCTAGCGAGATTATATCTACATTATCTACATATATCTACTATATTTTTAATGTGCAACAATTGAAGTTGGAAACAAGCAGTAATGTGCTCAGCAACAATTTATATAGCCAGTTACAAAAAATGAACCAGTTCCCTGGAGGAGATATATCAAATCGAAAACTAAAGGAGAAAAACAGACTTGGCCCACCGCCTATTGTTTATACTCGACGTGTTCGCATGAGAGCAAAGGTGCGCGCGGTAAAAATTACATGATTGTAACAGCGCGCGCGCCTCCGCATCCCCTAGACACCATTTACTACGGTCACACACCGCGCATAGGCTTTTTTTTTCTTCGATTTTGGAAACTCGATCGACTTAAAATGCTTCCAAGATCGACTTGTCGACCGCGATCGACGGGTTGGTGATTCCTGTAACTGTTTTACGGTCAATGACAAGAGTAGCCTACTAATCAGCTGTCTCACGAACGTAACCAGCACATCTATCCCCACATAGCAAAGCCATAACACAGCGAGGGAGAAGAACTTGAAACAATCCAACTACATATTTACACCACTGACAAGGCAAAAGTCACTACTCATTGTGTTTATGTCTAGCTTCTTCTAGCTTTCTGCGGCTTCTCTTTCAAGCTAGTGACGAAACGCGCTCTGTAGCGCTGTTTGTTCGCTGTTGGCTACGGTAGAAACATGACGTCACTAGCCGCGTTTCCATTACCCTTCAAATTGCGCAAATTGAAATTGCGAATTGAAATTACGCTCAATGGAAACACGTCAATTTCGCAAAAACTCCCATTTATCGCAAAAAAGTTTTTACGCTCCCATGAGGAGGTTTTTCAGGCAATTCGAAAAAGGAATATTTCGCAAAACTGCAATGGAAACAGTTTTTGCGCAATAACAGTCACCTGACTTAGAAGACGCGGTGTGTTTGGGGTCCGTGATAAACGCAAATAATAATAGGCTAATAAATATCATCATTATTATAACAACAGTTATTAGGCTACATATTAAGAAGACGCTTATCCAAAAAAGGAACAAAGCAATTCGTCAAATGTCATTCATAATGGTTAGACAATAATAATACAGGGCTAAGATTATCACAAATAAACAAGATTTTGACGCATATCCAAGTGTTTGCTGAGGCGCAGCCGCGAATACTTGCTTTTTCCTATCAACAGTAGAAACAACTTAAAATAGGCCTACTCTATTATTTCTGGTCATACAGATAATAATAATACTTTATTCGCAACTATGATTTTATTTGTGTAAACTCACAATAACAAGAAATCGTTGTGCTTTTGTAAAATAAAATAAAACAATCATGCGCTTTCATGATCTCCGTGAACTGGAGCGCGAGAACTGAAACAAAGTATAGCCTGGGCTAAAGCTTGAATTGTCCACTTTAAAACGAACAAATTCGAATCGAAAGCTAATACCTTCTGCTTATGTAATCCGTATGAAAGGTGTAGGCCTATTTCTCTCTAAAGGTACATTCGCGCGACGCAGCGGAGATGCCCAGCAAACACAGAACGTTCCCCTAACGTTCCCGTATGGTTCCCATTTGGTTATTTTTTTGGGAACCAAACGAGAACGTTCTAGGAACGTTCCCTGTAGGTTATTTTTAGTTTCTAATTTTATAACCTAAAGGGAACGTTCCCAGAACGTTCCCTGGAGGTTTTTTTTTTGTTTAATTTTATAACCTAAGGAGAACGTTCTGGGAATGTTCCCTGTAAGTTATTTTTTTTGATTAATTTTATAACCTAAGGAGAACGTTCTGGGAATGTTCCCTGTAGGTTATTTTTTTGTTTAATTTTATAACCCAAGGAGAACGTTCTGGGAATGTTCCCTGTAGGTTATTTTTTTTGTTTCATTTTATAACCTAAGGAGAACGTTCTGGGAATGTTCCCTGTAAGTTATTTTTTGGATTAATTTTATAACCTAAGGAGAACGTTCTGGGAATGTTCCCTGTAGGTTATTTTTTGGTTTCATTTTATAACCTAAGGAGGACGTTCTGGGAATGTTCCCTGTAGGTTATTTTTAGGTTCTATTTTTATAACCTAAAGGGAACATTCCCAGAACGTTCCTTGTAGGTTATTTTTTGGTTTAATTAATCAATGGCCGTGCGTGTGAACTTTCGTGTCACTTTCAAAAAAACAGACTTATTAATTCATAAAGAGATACACAAGAATAAAGTTAATAGTTATTGTTCAACAACACATTAATCAAATGTATAACAACATGATACAAATATTTACAGATGGATCAAAAGACCCCATAACAGGTAGAGCCGCTGCAGCAGTATATATCCCTCAGGACAGTGTTCAAATTTCAAAAAGAGTAACAGATCATATATCCGTGTTTACAACAGAACTGATAGCCATATCATTAGCTTTACAATGGATAGAAGAAAGGCAGCCTAATAGTAGTGTGATATATGTACCGACTCACAATCAGCTCTGCAAAGTTTAGAGAGTGGAACTTCTGTAACAAGACAAGATATTTTAAATGAAACATTGCAGAAGTTATATAGCATAAAGCACTTAGGCGTAAGGGTGAGTTTTTTGTGGGTGCCAGTGTCGGAGTAAAGGGGAACGAGGAAGCTGATAAACTGGCAAAGGAGTCGTTGAAATATCCTGAGATCAACATCAGAGTAGAGACGAGTAAAGCCGAAATTAAGGGGCTGATTGGGACTGAAGTGAAAAAGAGGTGGCAGAGGACATGGGACAATGAAATAAGAGAAAGACATTTGTATAGTATACAAAGTAATGTGGGGGTGGAAAGAACAAACGTTAATAACAGGAAAAACTATGTGATTATGACAAGATTGCGTATTGGACATACAGCACTGAATCAAAGTTTACATAAAATAGGAAAACATGAAAGTGGTAATTGCGATAAATATGGATATCAAGAAACAGTAAAACATATATTACTAGATTGTGTACCATACAGTAGAGAAAGGCTTGAATTAATTCAGTCTTTAAAGGATAGGGGTGTAAGAAATTATACACTTAAGGATTAATAGAATTATAAATTAATAGAAGGAAAAAATTATACAATACACGAAAAAGTTTTCAAATTTTTAAATGACACAGAACTGGTAAAGAAAGATATAATTTATTTATTATAATATATATTTTTTTTTCATCAAGTGTATTCTATCAAGTAGTGCTCCATACTCCAATCCAGTAGGTGGCGGACAATGCACCTTAAAGTTGGTTTGCCAACCGCCATTTAAACAACAGAAGAAGAAGGCTGAAACTCCCTGTTTCGCTGTTGTTTTCACTGCTTTCAGGTGAGATTAGTCTCTAAAATAACACGAATTAATACACACAACTGTTCTTGACACTTCTCTTACTTGTTATTGACACGCTTCTGTTAAATATTTACTTTATATAGATGGTTTAGTGTCTTCGGAAAAAGTCTGTTTGCAAAAACTTCAGAAGAGGTAAGTTAAGCTAAGTAAGTTAGCTAACGTTAGCCAACTTAACTCGGTTGAGCTTTTGTTTATGACATTTTGGGCTTTTAATCACCTCTTATGTGTAGATGAGAGTTTGTTTTTGTTAAGGTTTTACTTGGAAGTGAGCAAATTTATTTAATATAAATGTTAACATAATCGTATGTACTGTTAATCGGTGACGTCTCTTACATGGAGCGAGAAAATAGTCTGAAACTGCTGAATGGTAACGTTAAACACATAACGTTATTGATAAAAAAAATGTTCTGTGATTTCAGCAGCAACAAAATAACCCCTTTAAATCAGAGGGGAAGCTCCACATTTCTGAAGAAAGCTGCTGCCAGAGATGTAGGATATATATATATATATATATATATATATATATATATATGAAGAGTTCAGATGCAAAAGCCTCTAAATGCCATCTGAAATTTTCTTCTAAAATGATCATTTTTATCAAGCTCGTATATTCAATTTCAATAATTTCACCTAAATGGCAAGAAAAATTACCCATTAGTTGTCATTTAAGTGAAATTACTGAATTTAAATATACAAGCTTGATAAAAATTATCATTTTAGAAGAAAATTTCAAATGGCATTTAGAGGCTTTTGCATCTGAACTCTTCATATATATATAATTTAATTTTTTTTTCTCAAATTTACATTTTTTATTTGTTTAATATATATATATATAAGAAGGTTTTTACATCCAAACGTAAGTGACACTGTATGAGCAATATTAAATCAATAAGCAACCCTAAAAACAAATTCTGTTATCCTAATTAAGAAATTATTTTTGTATATTCTTTATATTCTTTCTCTTTTCTGCCTTTCCCCTCTGCTGTAGCTTCTTTCCTTTTAATAAACCTGGCATTGTATAATAATATTGTTGGCTCTGTGTCAAATGGTTTGTTGTGTTCCTAGATCCTTCCACGCTGATGCCCTACACCGTAGCAGTTTGTGTCCTGATCATCATCTCGAAGACGCTATGAACCATATGACTAGTAAGTAAAACTTCAAGCATACAGTAGAGATCAAAATTAGAGAACAATTAAGAAACACTTGATTATTTTCAGAAATATTGTTAATCTTCATTGCTTGACATTTTGAGGGATATTCGCTGTGGGTATACCATTGTTCTACTAGCATTTTTTACAAAATAACCGAGGTACTTCAACAAAAACCTTTATTTTGTGGAAAACACAGCGATCAAAATTAGAGAACAATAACCCTTGCAGCACAGGCAAGCATTACAACAAAAATTTGAGGATTCCAGCAGTCAAAAGTTAGTAGGAAATGTGGAGGCCCGTGCTTTGAATGACCTGAGCACATCTGCGGCCACTCGACATCACTAGATTCTCACACTGCTCTGAAGTGATCTTGGTCCACTCTTCTTCCAGTCTCTTACACAAATAATAGTGGGCTGATTGGGAGATGCTTGCAGGGAAGGAACCACATGTTGCAGAAGGAGGTTCTGATAAACATTTGCATTCACCATGCCATGTAGACTAACCTTTGTGGAGGAGCATGTCATGTGGACAGTCTAGTTGGGCCTATTATACAGCTACATGGCATGGTGAATGCAAATGTTTATCAGAACCTCCTTCTGCAACATGTGGTTCCTTCCCTGCAAGCATCTCCCAATCAGCCCACTATTATTTGTGTAAGAGACTGGAAGAAGAGTGGACCAAGATCACTTCAGAGCAGTGTGAGAATCTAGTGATGTCTAGTGGCCGCAGATGTGCTCAGGTCATTCAAAGCAAGGGCCTCTACACTTCCTACTAAATTTTGACTGCTGGAATCCTCAAATTTTTGTTGTAATGCTAGCTTTTGTGCTGCAAGGGTTATTGTTCTCTAATTTTGATCGCTGTGTTTTCCACAAAATAAAGGTTTTTGTTGAAGTACGTTGGTTATTTTGTAAAAAATGCTAGTATAACAATGGTATACCCACAGCGAATATCCCTCAAAATGTCAAGCAATCAAGATTAACAATATTTCTGAAAATAATCAAGTGTTTCTTAATTGTTCTCTAATTTTGATCTCTACTACACTAATTGTCTTGGTACAAATTTGAATGTTTTGAAAGAAGTTTCTTATGTTCACCAAGACAGCATTTAAAACAATAATATTGTGAAATTTTCAAATAGCTACGATGTTTACATAATATTCCTACATACAGGGGCAATGCAGGACAGAAGTTGTGCAAGTCTCTAAAGGCCAGTGAGATTGAAGACCTCATTTCAATGGTCCATAAATTTGCTCCACACAGGCATTTAAAATGGTAAGCAATCGTGTCAGTTTTGTTTTAATTTTCAATGATTCAATGTACCTCATGCAAAAAAAAATTCTCGTGTCATTTGTGACATGGTTTATAGACTGATATTAGTTTTAAAGGGGAACTTGGCAATTATTTCAACTTAATAAAACCGTTTAGAAATCATTTGGATGGTTTAATAACCTGTTATGGTGAGAATGGTGGCTTTCCCCGCTCCTCTCAGCGTTCCCAGGCGGAAAACCAACCTTGCAACATGTGGACTAACGTCCCGGTAATTTGAAAATAGGACGTCTCGTGAGAAGTGAGAACAAGCGAGAAACACAAACTGCTTTACGGCAATTTGACAAACAAACACGCCGCCCTCAATGTGTATAATGTATTACCCACCTCGGTAGACATATTCCACACGATAAAGTTGGCTTGCTCATAATAAATGCACATGAGCAGCGGTAGAAAGGGGGAGGAGGGGCCGCAAGTCAGTTTCTTTAAGACAGTGTTGTGAAATATGCCTCACAGCTTTAGGGGGAGCGCGCTGACAAAACATGCAACAACAAAAGTGAAAATCAGCGAAGAAATGGCTAGAGTTGCCAAGTTCCCCTTTAATAAGGTTTGTAGCTTTTACAGCGACATCTAAGTGATGAGTGGCCTAAAATCTAAACTTTTAACTTGGAAAGTATAATTACTAGATGAGTGTAAAAGTAATTGTGCTGTGAATATCATAACATCAGTCTACAAGGCATCAGCAAAACTTCATTATTGCACACACAGCAATTTATTATTGCATCCCCCCCCCCACACACACACACACACACACACACAAATGTTTTTCTTTGTACTGTATGTGATGATTGCTTCTCATAGAAAATATTTGTGCAATCAGTTTGTCAAACTAATACCCTAGTTTATTATCTTCACTGCGCGTAACTTATGCGGTAATGTGCAATTAAATTATTGCAGGGCACAAATTAATTTTAGTAATAAATTCACATCTTAAAGGGATACTCCACTTTTTTTGGAAATAGGCTCATTTTACAACTCCCTCAGAGTTAAACAGTTGAGTTTTACCGTTTTCGAATCCATTCAGCTGATTTTTAGAAGAATATCAGTAAGCAGACAGTTTCTGGTCTCATTGACTTCCATAGTAGAAAGTAAAAATATATATACTATGGAAGTCAATGAGACCAGAAACTGTCTGGTTACTGATATTCTTCTAAATATCAGAAAATCGGCTGAATGGATTCGAAAACGGTAAAACTCAACTGTTTAACTCTGGGGGAGTTGTAGAATGAGCCTATTTCCAAAAAAAGTGGAGTATCCCTTTGAGGCTTGGAGGTGAATTTTGTCACGTTTAGCCACGCAATCCCTCGGTGATCACGGACTACATTTCCCTTCATGAACCTCCCTAGACTGTTTACACTTTACACCATACACCTGCACTGTGCTGATTACACACACACCTGCATCTCATTTGACTCATGTCTTTTTTTTTCCCTTTGTTTTTGATTTGCAGCTGATGGTGAAGTGAAGACGTTGGTGAAGTTGTTCACGGTTTCATGTTCACCGAACACATTTTCAGTTTCATGTTCACACATTCATACCTATTGATGTAAAAATTTTTTGATGTTGTTTGTTGTTTAAAATGTTTATATTTCATTTAAGATATTGCGATTTGTTTCTTTAAATGCAAGTTATATTTATTTTTTAATATTTAATTCATGGTTCATAATATTCTTATGTTTTGTGAACAATAAACTATGTAGAAGTGGCTTGTTGACTTATTATTTATGTACATACATCAGAATGTAGAGGTTAGGAGAACTTTCTGGGAACCTTGAGAGAACTTTCTGGGAACCTTGAGAGAACTTTCTGGGAACCTTGAGAGAACTTTCTGGGAACCTTGAGAGAACTTTCTGGGAACCTTCTAGAAACGTTCCCTATTGGTTATCCAGGAAAGTTTTCTTAACATAAATGGAACGTTCCCTTAAGGTTAGGGGAACGTTCTGGGAACTTTATGGGAATGTTCCCAGAACGTTGCGGGAATGTTCTGGGAACGTTCCGTATAGGTTCCCAGAACGTTCCCCTAACCTTAAGGGAACGTTCCATTTATGTTAAGAAAACTTTCCTGGGTAACCAATAGGGAACGTTCTTGGGAACGTTCCCAGAACGTTCTGGGAACCAAAAACTAACGTTCCCAGAACGTTCCCAGAACCTAAAATTGTTAGCTGGGTGGATAGCCTATATGTTTTTAGCCGACGTCTTAGAAAACAATAGTTTATTAATAAACAATTAAAATGCCTCGTTATTTTTTCAGACACGTTTATTATCATTAGCCTATAACTCACCTAAATCAAGTTTCTGTAGGCTGTGGTTCCAGAGACATAGCCTAAATATGGCTCTTCTCATTCAGCACTGCGGGAAAAAATATAATTTCCGGGTTCTAATTTGGCCTTAGAAAACCATTGCAATCGACCTTTTTTCGTATTAAGTTGGGAATATTATAAATGTTTAATAAAGGGACAAAAAGTAATAAACATCTGAAATTTAGTCGATATATTATTATTTTTGCGCAGCATTTGTGTAGCCTACAGTTCAAATAAAATAAAATAAATGGTGTTCAACTTTGCATTTTTTTTAAAAAAAACAACAACCGTTCATTTTTCGTTTTGCATACGGGTTAAATAAGGAAAAACGAATGGACACAAATGTACACTGACAGTTTGGACAGAGTTCTTTATTAAATTCATAAAATAAACAATAATTAGACTACAGGAATACTGGATTCTAAACCTCAAAGAAATGCCACAATCAAGATCTCGGAGCAGAAATGAGAGAGAAACACCCAGAAACTCCTTATGTCGTTCGCAGTATAAGGGTCTTTCCCTGCCATTAATGCTTGGATAAATGCTATGCACGTCTCCTTCCATTAATAATGATAATAATGTCTAGTGTGGATGTGTAATGTCCCGTTGTCATGATGTTTAAATGACTTATCGCGAGAGGAAAAAAGGACGTTGTATCGCATAACATCAGTTAATGGAAACGCCGTCATTTCGCAATAGTTTTTTATCGACATTTAGAAAAAATCGCAAAAGTTTTGCGCAAATCTGTAATGGAAACAATATGTCGACCTTCATAGAAGGGGGTCCCGCGGTTATGTAGATATAAATGCCTCATTCTAAGGTAATAAAAACATTACGGTTTATTAAGTAAGTTCTTTATACACCACTGAACACATAGTTATGGATGTCATATTGCATTTCTGTTAATACATACTCAAAATATTTACACATTGCACCTTTAACCAGCATTGACATGTGTGTAGTCATTATGTGATTGAACACCTTTTTTGTACAACTTGTTGGCCTACACAATGTAGATAAGAGAACGAGAAATAATGAGAAATATTGTTATTTAATTTACAATTGCTGTACCACAATAACAAAAACAATAACAAAAAAGGCACTTTGGCTGGCAGTGGTGACATAGTGAAAAGCAAGCCTATAGAATGATAGGTGGGTGGGGTGGGTGACCATTTATTTATTTATAACCATCTCATACCATTATGAGTCTGGACCTGTGAACCTTGATGTGTGTCCGGCAATGACATCCTCCTTCCTGGGTTTTGAAACTCTGGCGATGTTAGCAGCTAAACAGGGAATTGGGATAAGTGGTCTTGGTATTTCAATGATCGATCCAGCCTTCTCTGAATGACTGCGTCCATCATTTCATTCCTGAAAGTCTGTGTTGTTTCCTGGTAGACTGGTCTGGCAATCCATTGTTTGGATTGTTTTTGGAAAATCACATTGTGTCTTTGGAGGCCTGAAATGAATACCAGCATGATTGAGGAGTTTGGTCTGTTATGATTCTGATCTGAAGGTTATATTATATTATTTGCCAGTTATACCAGCAAAAGTGTTTGGTTGTAAATGATAAATAAGGTCTATTATATTTTTAGGCGAAACATTACATACAGATCATTACTGATGTGTATGGAAGTGCAATCTTTTGGGACAATATTTTAGAAGGACATTATGGTAGACTTCAAGTTGCCCTGGTGAAACAGAAATAAAGACAGTACAAATTTGAAAATACTGTATAAACAGTACATGGAACACAGCTTACAAGTTGTGTGTATGATCTGTTGAATACTGGAGTTATTTTATATTCATTATCACATAGCGCCCAACGGTAGCATGCATAGAGAAAATAGAGAGGGAGCCAAAATGGAGCCCTGTGGAAGACCACAGGTTAGAGGTGCCATGGAGCTGGAGAAATTACCCATCTTAACTAAAAACTTTCTGTCAGAAACCATGACAGGACAGAAGCTTTTAGGCCCACCCCAGTCTCAAGTCTAGCCAACAGAGTAGGGTGGTCAACAGTGTCAAAAGCTGCCGAAAGGTCTAAGAGAACTAGAACCACCCGAATCAGAGGAGATAAAAATGTCGTTTAGCACACGTAGAAGGGCGGACTCAGTGCTGTGGGCAGTCCTGAACCCATTATCTGACTGTTCTATTTTGCATTTCAGTGATCAAGATAAGTGTCAGCTGAATGATCAAAATACATGTCAATTTTTTGATAATATTTTTTTTTACCAATCATGGCTAGATAACCTGGCTTATCAAAGATTAGACTTTTTTTTGGCCTGCAGGTAGCCATCATCATGGACGATGAAGCAGTGTCCTATAAAGTAAATATAGATTTGTTGCATTTATGACATAGAATGCATAAAATCATTGAATGATAAAATATTAATTATCCTACCAATTGACGTGTCCAGCTGGGTGCCAAGGCAATCAATGGCTTTGTCCCTGTAGCTGTCTGAGCAGGACTTTTGAGCAGCAAAGGTAGTGGGGCTTTGAACTCTGCAGTAGGTACAGTACAGGTTTTTCGGGGGGTGGAGTGTGGTCGACAGAGTGCGTTCGAGGCAACAATACATTACATGGGATAAATGGAGCCCGTAAACAACTGCAATAGTAGTTGCCACCCTATTCATATAATAGTGTCACTAACGTTACATTAGATCTATGTTAGTTAATGCCACTGTTACAGTAACGTTAGGCTAAACATCTAAAAATATAACGGAACACTTACCACCGCAGCCGCTCCACTTTGTCCTGCAAGTTATGTGATATCGATGGGATGGCCGTATCCTTCAGCGCACGTTTCATGGCCCTTGTGGCAAATTCCATTTTTTCAAAATAGTCGTCCTCAGTGAAATGTACCGAGCAAACATAATGTCCCTTGATAATCTCTTTAGGTGTGTTTGGATCAATATCCAGAGCAAGTAGCAATTTCTTCATCCGGGCAGGGTTTTTAGTTGGAAGAATTAGGAGTATATAGTTCCTTCAGAGAATATAGTTCCCAGTATTTATACGGTTAAAATATGTCTGTCTCATGTGAGTTTGTTTTTTGTACACTCTGTGACTATACAAATCACAACATGTAAATAGGAAAATGTTTGCGTTATTTTGTCACTAATTTGGATTAGTATGCTGCTAGCTGCAACCATTTACATCCAGTCTTTGTGCTAAGCTAGGCTAGCGGTGGGTGCGTCAAACAGACTTATAAGGTATACTTAAACTTAAAAGGTATGAATGGACTTATCTAACTCTGGGGGATAAGGTGAATAGGCTAAAGTCCCAAAAAGTCGGAGTGTTCCTTTAAAGACATCGTTAAAATAGCCCAAATGACTACAGTGGCTCAATCTTAAAGGTGGGGTATGTGATTTTCTTTTTTAACCATTTTTTCAAAATCACTTAAAATCCTATTCCTAACCCACTTACAGCCACTGAGTTAGAAGCACTGAAATGAAAATTAAAAAATGTAATCATCTGTGGAACGGGCAGGACTCGAAAAACTCCAGCCAATCATTTTCAAGACCGTCTAGAATCATTGGACAGTCAGTGCGTCAATCAAACGGTCGTACCATACCCCCCTCCCCCATGCCCCTCTTCGAATGGGTGGAGTGGGTGGAGTCAGGGAAAGAAGGTAGGACCTTTTGAGTTGTGTATTTTCAAAATCTGCCGGCTGTTTTGCAAATCACATACCCCACCTTTAAGTTTATCAAGCGACGAGATTACTTTTTGAGTGCAAAAATTCAAACAAAAATAACGACTTTATTCAAAGTATTCATTTCCACCTGTCAGCCTTTAATAACACCCCTGTTAAAACAGCATTTTTTTGTATGCAAAAGTTCATATCAGAACCTTTGCATGTTTAATGTATAAATGACAGCCTATTCAATGACAACCAAAGTGACATTTCATAAAAAAATAATTCTCCCACAAATAATTCTCACTCGAACCTGAACCCAAACGTTGGCAGCCCTGTAATTATGACATAAGTTGAAATTATGCATACTAGGTCATTTGTGAAGAAAAGTCGAAATTAAGACAAAGTAATAAATGAAAAGTAAAAATTATGACATTAAAGAGTCAAAATTATGATAAAGTAAATTATGACAATTATGACTTAATTTTTATTTTTTTATTTTATCATTTTGTTTTTTATTACATAATGATTTGGTAAGTAACTGTAAATTTTAACTTTAACATTTTAACATTTTGTTTCGTTTTTATTCTCATAATTCTGACTTAATATATCAATTCAGACGTACTATTACTTTTTATGTTTAAATGAAGATTTACCAGAGCCTGACTTTTTTTTCTTATCTGGTGGAAATGGGCTTCCATAATATAGTAACTTTATACCTCAAACAGCACATTTTGTATGGAAACATCAATACATGGCTTTAGCAAAAATATTATTTCAAAAATTCTAAATATTCCGATTGTTTTGCCTCATTCAATCTGAAGGTTTAGATTGTAATTATGTTTATTTCTATTTTCTCTGGTAACTTACAGCATGCAAAGAGCTTAACATGAAATCTGAATTATTCAAATAAAAAATTGTTTAAATAAAACATGAACTTGAACAGTGAATGCAGCACAGTTGTGAATTTATTACTCATTACAGTGAACATACAGCTGAAGGGAACAATTTAAACAACAATTTTTTATTTTATTTTTTAAAAGCACCCCCCCCCCCACACCTGTTCTAAACCTTAAAAAGAATATAATAACGAAATTTAAAAATAACTACATAAACCAACGGTCTAAATAAACCCACGGTACTATATATCAACACCACTCTCAATGTCTCAGTGCTTTAAAATAAGCTGTCGGTTTATCACAAAAACACAAAAGTGTCAGTCAAAAACACAAAATAAGTCAACAAATTAAATTATCTGCATAAAACCCAAAACACTTTGCACATATGCCGATCTCGTTTATGATCCGATTAGTAATGCACTGCAAAATAGCATTTCCTTTGGTTCAAAAAGTCCTGTGAATGTTCAGCCACTCAGCATTTGGTATTACATGAAACACTATTCAAGAAAATTATTCATCAGTATAATGATCTTTAGGTTTAGCTCTTATACAAAGAATATAATGTCAAAGGGAACAAAACTATCAATATAAATGGATTAAAAGTTGCATGAAGACTCCACAAATTATTGCATCCATAAATGTTAATAATTTCATACTGCAAGTCAGATCAAGGAATCACCTTCAGAGAAAAACACTATTGTTAAATCTAGCTTGTACAAATACAGTATACTAATTCATTCAGTATTGTTCCCTTGTTTAAATTGCATTCAAATACTTAATACGTCTGACAATTGTTCATCAGAGCCTTGAATAAAGCCCTGGTGATAATAGGAGATGGACTGATATATCAGCCTATATATATATTGTGTGTGTATATATATATATATATATATATATATATAAATGTGTGTATCACTTCACAATAAGGTTTTATTTGTTAACATTAGATAACTACATAAGTTAAAGGGGTCATGAAATGAGAAATTTGTTGTATAGCTTAAATCATCCTACTCATAAACAAAGTATTTATAAAATCAAGCTCCAAAACAGCTCATTTTGATATTGCGGGATTTGTGATGTCAAACACGGGCAAATAAATTTGCATATGACTGCCTCCAAAGCAAGACATCGACGAATAGTTTAACAGCATCGCATCGCAGGAGTTCAGTCACCTAACGTGATGTTTGCCTACACTGGATGTGAGCGTCACGTCAAAACCAAAAAAAAAAAAAAAAAAATACTGATGCTGTAAAAGACGGTTTATATGGATAATGTTCTTAAAACACTTACTCGAGTGCAATGGCCGTTATATTTGACAAGCCTCTATAAAGGAGCCGTGCCTTAAAAACTGAGAATGAAGGTTGAAAATAATATTTTTTCCACATATATATTTGCTTTTTGTGAAAAAAAAAAACCCTCTATTAACATTATGATTGAACCTCAAGGAACATATTAAAAATACTTAAAGTAAAAACACTGTTTATTGACTTGGTTAATGTAAATATTAACATTTACTAATACACTAGACCTTATTGTAAAGTGTTACTATATATATACACACACACACTGTATATAATTGTGTATACATATGACAGATAATAATATGTACACACAATAATAATGCATGTATAAAATATATTTATCTTCAATATCACTGAAAAACTCAATTCACTAGTAAAAACTGTTCATTCTGGCCCATTAAACCGACTATGTAGAAAAATCCCTAAATGGCGAGTCTGTAACAGATCCTGTTGTGTAACTAGACAAAAATGACCTTAATGTGCAATTCTTCCATCTTTTACATTCTAAACCTCTTCAAAAAGGCTTTTCTTCATTAACCGTTGTGGCGGTTATTTTTCTCAGTAGTCTGCCCTGCAGAAGTACTGCTTTTCTTTGTAAATGCTGCATGTATGCATAGCATATCTCATTTGAAAGCACGCATGACAAATAGGCCAATAAAACTGACTGTAGAAGACAATTTGCGCTAATATATTCTATAGCGCCCCTTATAGTGATGAATGATAATTCAACACAATTCACGCATGTAATCAATCTTGCGTTTATGTTCAAGTACTTGTGTACAATATGTTTCGGCCCATTTGACTTGTCATCACTAACTTCATCAACACTGACAGGTGCAACAGTAACGGCTGCCACAATAAACTATGCTATCCTGCGTTTAAAAAGTCTGTGCTCGCACATTATTATTTTAAATCACATTTACCCAAGGACGAGGGGGCAAATGGGATGCACTAAGACTGGGTCACAGGAGGTCACATGAGGTACCAAGCAGCCAATCCGGCTAGAGCTGCGATCCAGGCGGCCAATAGGACTTGACCGGAGGGATTTTTAAGCACGGTCATGGCCACTTGACAAATGTAAGATGATCCGGTGCTGGCAGCTGAAACAGAAAGAATGAAATAATCATGTAAACGGTGTCATTTGCTTAGGGTTTCCCAAACGGGGGTTTGAAAGAGAACTGTAGAGGTTGGTGAAAAGCTAATGATTAATAAAATCAAATATAAAATATAAATGAATAGAACTGTACAATTAATAGAAATATAGATCAGAGTAATTATCAAATCAAAGGCTGAAATTTAAAGTAATATATAATCAATTCAGGGTTATTATAGTTAACTAAAATTAAAAACATTAAAAATATATACGTTTGTTACTTGAAATATAATAAATGTTAACTGAAATAAAATATAAAAAACCTTAAACTTATTTTATTACAGCTAGTTCCAATTTCTCATTTTCATTTAGTTTAACGCAGTGTTTCTCAAACTTTTTCAGCCCAAGGACCACTTTATCTTCCAATTTTTTTCTGAGGACCACCTAACAAAATCCCAGTCTAACACGCCCCCAAAAAACAACAAAATTGTAAGGATAAGCTAAATTTAAGTTTAATATGCATATAACAAGCCAAAAACTAGTTATTCAAACACAAATGCAATAATATGATCAGAAATTATTATATGAATTTTATTTTATTACTTTTTATATTTGAAAAAGTAAATGTAAAATGAGCTGCAGCTTAATATGAACAACAAACTGCACAGGTGGGGAAAAAACTGCAATTAAACATACTGTAACAGCCTAGGTCCCCCCTAATGTCATTCCAAACAGCCATTAGTTTAAAACTGAGGTGGCGGGTATATGAAGTCTATGGTTGTAACTATGGTAACAATAAAATGCTGAAAAAAAATTCCCCCTTAATGTCCAATATCACTAAAATTACTGGGATTTTACACATGAAACAAAAACTAGTACATTACAAAAGCTTCAGATTTTATATTTTGAGATTTCCATCTAAAACTTAACATTTGTGGTGCTGTAGTCTTGCTGCATTCAGTGGACGCTTGGTCTTTTCTTTAGACTCCTCTTTGGTTTAGCCATCGATCCATTTTTACGTTATTAAAACAGAATGGCAAGAACTGTTATCACAGTTTTGTGTCGCTTTAATGTTTCCATGGTGACGCGTCATTGCTTGTCACGTGACACAGCGCAAACATAAAACAGCGCTGAATGAATGATGATCTGCTTTTATGTCATTTTTCCTTTTTTATTCAAAATATTCACAAATGTATTCGCTATAACATGAAACACTGATATTCCGATTGTCAAATATGTGCACGTGCCACGTGGATGTGTTTTGTTGTTTAAACACCTTTATAACGATCGCGTTAGTTGAGCTGTATGTGCGATGGGCGGCGCCATGTTAGTTTAACGTGTGAATTCCTCAACTTCTCAAAAAATACACGAAAGTAAGTGGCCGTTGAACTGGGAGAAGAATAGGGTAAAATGTAAAGCTACTTACACAATGTATATCTGATATGAATAAAACGTGTAGTCTTTTTATAATGGAAAGGATTATTATTGCCGCTTCCATAGACATCAGTGTGTATTTTACAAACTCAAAATCATTGTTTTGCTAGTATTTGTGTATTTAAATGCCTGAAAGCTAAAATAAACATTATGTGGTTGAAAACACTGAATAGTTGTGATATATGACAGCACTGAGTGCGTCTGTCTCTGGCTCAGCGCCAGCCAACGAGCGAAAGCACATTTGAATTTAGCAGTTGATCACGTGATGCACTGACTGTTCTAATAGCTTGTTTTCACGTGACGTCACGCCACTGCGTTGCCATGGCGCGAAATGCAGATGGAGGGCAGGAAGTGATTTTCTATATTTAGGAAGCACTATAACAAACTCAAAATGCCTATGTTTTGCGTCGTTTATGGTTGCTCAAATCGATCAAACCACGAGGAGTTTTTATCGTGTGCCAAAAGTTGTTGTTCATAAGGGGGAAAAATACAAGAAATTGACAGAAAAACACCGGGGAAAATGCCTTGCAAACCTACGTCTGCGGTCGGGAGGAGCCGAATGGGAAAATGCCCGTGTGTGTGTGCAGTGATCACTTCGTCAAATGTGAGTTAATACATTATTTATGTGGCTTATAATTACATAATTCAGGTGTTTAAATACACTTATGTGGCTGTTTGTGTAACGTACCAGTTTCCAAACTTTGTAAAGTCAAAGTATGTCTGTAAGACGAGGTAGTTGCTGATATCTACCGCCTCGATGGCAGGCAAATCTCTCAATTCAGTTGAAAATCGGTCCTCTTCATAACGTAAGGATCATGTCCAACATATGTTTCGATTTTCTGTTTATATATTTCTCTTGTAATAGCCTCAAAAGTAGTACAGTACGGACTTTCCTCCATCTCGTCCATTGCGCTCTTCACTTCCTGCCCTCCATCTGAATTTCGCGCGTCAACACAATCACGTGACTGCAAACCACCTATAACACCGGTGTGATCGTACGCCCCAGGCAGTGTTGCCAGATTGGGCGGGTTCCCGCCCAATTGGGCGGTTGTGAATTTGATTGTGCGGGTAAAGAAGGGTTTGGGCGGGTGGAAAAAATTTGGGCTGGTTTGGGGTCAGTTCGGCGGTTTTCAAACATCTACTTATTAAAGTCTAATTGGTTAAAAAAAACGAAACTAAAGTGTGCATGTGCTGTCATCATGACAAACACACACGCCCATGCAGAGTCAGCTGGCGTTGGTGTTGACGTCACCGACGAGCACGCACGCACTTATAGCTAATCAGCGATCAGCAGGCAGACGCGATTTAGCGCGATAACTTGTAGGCAGCTGTATATTCTAGTGATCGATAATGCCAAAGTGACCTACATATACAGTAAGTTGTATCTACAGTAAAGAGTCAGATAGTGATCAACTCTAAAAACGTACACATGTGGTGGGAGATGACTCGATGGTTAACTCTGAGAGGAGAGCAAAGTTCAGTTGAAATACTTGAATTGGAATCGAATATGGGACGACCCCTGTCCATGATCCATGTGCACTAACCAGCCTAACCAGACATCTGCAACGTTTACACCGTCCAGACTGCATGAACTCTCCTGTCCCTGACAGCTGCTGAAAAAGGTTTGATCAACAATGAATCAGTTTTGACTGCTAAATTCTGCATTATGTTCTACAATGTGTAACAGCTACTTCTGAGGGTTAAAGTCATCGGTACATTTCTTGATTGCCGTTTTGACAGTGTCCACCTGGACATTTTAGTCATATTTGCTAATTCTCCTTAATTATTGCACTGTTTTGATCCGTTTTCCTGGGAAATTTATTTATTTTTTATTGTATTTTATCATCGTTATTTTGTTTTAAGGAGATAAAAATGGTGCTTATCAACCTTGAATGACATGGCAATACAATTATATCACATTATTTTGGCAGTAAAATTTTGGGAGGTTTTTTCTCGGAGTGGGGCGGTTTTTGGTGAGCTTTTGGGCTGGAAATCACCGTCCCAATCTGGCAACACTGGCCCCAGGGACCAGCCAAGACTGATCACACCTGTGATCGTACGTGCGAAAGGGTTAAATAAGTGACGATTTTGTAAACACTTGCCTAGTTTAGGTCATCTTTTCGCGGACCACTAGGGGGCGATGGCGGACCACTAGTGGTCCGCGGACCACACTTTGAGAATTACTGGTTTAACGTGATGCACTAAATAACTAAAACCAAAATAAAAATTAATAAAAACTATAAAGACATATACAAAATAAACAAATAAATAAATAAAACTAATAAAAATGACAAAAACATGCAACAAAATTACTAAAACGATAATGAAAATAGAAAATTAAAAAATGACAATCAATTCAAATACTATCTTAATATTACTAAAATAACACTGAATCTTTTGTGCCAAAATAAAAGGATATATTATAATAAGTAGATATAGTTTTTTGTACTTAGCAGTACAATTGTAATGTACAACAGTAGTATTTTTTTATTTTTTATAATTACAGTTAAAACTAATAATGGTAACAATTTAATTTAAATATTTGTAACAATATTAAAAAAAAAAAAAGATTTAGCTTAATAAAAAGATTAAATGCTTGGTTGCATGTCATGTAACCATTAACCATCATCAGAGAACGGGGAATGTCTGAATGTGCTGTTTCAACCTAAAAGCTCAGGTGTACTTCAAATCTATATTTGATGGGTTTGGCTGATAGAAAAGTAATAGTGAATCCCTGGTTTAAGCTGTAATGAAGATTAATAGTGAAGTTGACCTGTTTTGGCAGCGTGGTACGGACACTGACTGACGTCTCCTTGTATCTCGCCATGAGCAGGAGCGGCGTCCAAAACATCGTCCTGAAGGGTCTTTCCAACCTCCTCTAGTTCTCCAAAAATCTGCATGCAACACATCACCATCACAGGAAACAATGAGTGAACACTGAGGAAATGACAAGCGTTCAGTGAAAAGCTCTTTGTCATGTGTGTGACAGTGACAACATTAAATAAACACATTCAACTAGATGTCACAGATGCTGGTGAGAAGCGAGACATTGTTTTGACCCTGTCTTGTCCATTTAATTTCAGAGCTCATCTGTGATCTGCCATGAGGACAAAGGACTCCATCTGCTGACGGATGAAACTCAAGCCGCACGGAGCAGGAGACACTCTCATCTTTAAGTACACACTCACTGATATGAACACAGAGACACCAGGTTCAGTCCAATAGAGCGACTGCAAAGATTATGAGCGGGCCATTAGTTTAATTCATTCAGTGAAAGATCTCAGACTAAGTGCAGAGATAATGATCTGCACATCTCAAATTAATGGTCATCAACATCATTCTTTAAAGGACTCATAATTAAACTTGCAGAACCTGAGAACATTAATTAAATGTAACAAAACAATTAATTTATTTGTAAGTTTGTTGTCTCGTTTAATTAAACTTCATTTAGAAAAAAGCATTGTTTTATCTATCTACCAATAAAATAGGCAATAATAACAATAATCAATTATTTCAAAAAGAACATTTTTTAAATAAAAAAATAAAATCAATTTTAGAAATTAAATCATTAATATATTAACAATTTAATTTAGAAAATTGTATTTGGAAACGTCATCCATTTAACAAAAAAATAGGTAATAATAATAATTTAAAAAAGAAAAAAGTAAGAAAAAAACATTTAAATTAATTTAATTGATTATATGTGTGTGTGTGTATATATATAAAGTAACTATTTTAAAATGTAGATAAATGTAACAAAATAAATAAATGCAATTTTAGAAATTAATTAAATTAGTTGAATTAAATTGAATTTAGAAAATTTCAGAAACATTTGCCGATAAAATCAGTAATTTTTTAAAAATATATTTACTGTATATATTAATATAAAAAAATAATAATACATATTTTTAGAAAAAAAAAAAAGCCATAAAGAAATATTACAGTTGGTACAACAAATCTTGCATGAAATAATAACAAGAAAATATGACCCGTTTAAATTGCTTCACTGCTCACCTCCATATTGAACTGAAAGGCCAGGTTGGCTTCCTCCACGACCTCCTTCTTGGTGTGTGTGTCGAGCTCCAGCTCGTTCATCCGGCTGCGGTACAGCTGCTTGAAGGCCTTGGCGCTGTGGATGCCATCGAACTCATAGAAGTTCAGGCCTTCTCCTGTGGGCGGCAGCTTCATGGCGCGCTGGGCCACCTTCCTCAGCACCTGCCCCCCCGAGAGGTCCCCCATGTAGCGCGTGTAGGCGTGGGCCACGAGAAGCGCGGGCTGGTCCCGGCCGACCTGCCGGATGCGGTCCACGTACCGCTGGGCTGCGGGAGAGATGCGGATCTGACTCTGCCAGTCCTCGCCGTAGAAGAACTCCAGATCCCGAGCCAGAGCGTCGCGCCGGTGGAGCTCGTGAGGGAAGTAGAGCGGAGCAAAATGAGGATGCTCTTTATTCCTCTCGATCTCCTCTTCCATGGCGGAGTACGTGAAGAATAAAGCCACATGGCCGAGCTGGAAACACAGATCCAGAAATCATGGTCAAGGAGAACTAAACACATTTATCTTGCTGTGTGCAGTGCTATTTTACTATCAATGAGATTTATTTTATTGCCTATTTTTGTCATTTGTTTTTTAAAAGATGTGTATTTAGTTCTTATTCATTTTCATTTTATTTCAATCAGACTCGCCCAGAAAAAGCACACAGGTTGGGAAAAATCAAGATTAATAAAAACTAGGGCTGTGCAACAATTAATAGCGATTAAATGCATCCTCCAAAATAAAAGTTTGTGTTTACATAATATGTGTGTGTACTGTGTATAACTATTTTGTATATATAAATACACACACATGCATGTAGTATATAATTTAAGAAACGTGTTATTTATTTATAATTATACAGTATATACAAGCAAATATTTGCATGCATGTGTGTAATTTAATTACCTCAGTAAACATTAACTAACAATAAACAATTTTTATTAACTTGCATTTACAGTATTTACATACTGTAATGTGTCGTTCATTGTTAGTTAATGTTCATTAATGCATTAAAGAAAATTACTAATGGGGCCTTATTGTAAATTGTTACTATTTTATTTTTTAGCTTTAGCTAACAATATTATATGGTTGCTAACTGGTCCAATACCTTCATTTAAAGTGTATAGGATTTCTTTTTCTTTTAATCATCTGCCACAAACATATCATACATGTAATCCAATCCAAAGTTTAATGATGATAAAATGATCAATCAAATCACAGCAGCTCATGTTTCAATCAGAAATATGACTTATGACGACGGACTGATCCATTTACCTTGAAGAGCTCCTTGTGGATGCGTCCCCTCAGGAAGTCTTTGACAAACTCTGTGTTTTCGGCCTTCTCGTGAACTTCTTTGGTTCCTGCTGCAAGCATCTCTGATAGATCAGTGGGACTGTAGGGTTGAGATGACAATTAAGGGTTTGTTCATGAAACAATTACACTCTCAAACGGTGTTATTTTAGTACAACTGATATACTTTTATAATGTTTATTTATATATATATATTTACATTTTCTGTTTTCATTCTAGTTCATTTTTGTTATTCGTATTAGTTTTTTAAAAATACTATTATTATATGATTAATATTACTTTTATAATGTTTAGATTTTATATCCGTTTTAATTTGAGATCATTTCTGTCATTTCTATTAGTTTTTGTTTATTTAATTAACATGTCTATAGTTCTTATGAATTTCTTTCAGTTTTAGGTATTTTAGGATTTCAAGTCAAACTAAAAAAAAATGTCTTGGCAACCAGATGAAATTAAAGAAGTTTTTTTTAAGTTATAATTTTTTATTATTATTATTTATAGTTTAAGTTAACAATATTAACTCTGACTGTTATATTATTTATTAGCATTTTGAATGAGCTTTTATTTGTATATTTTCAGTTTTCCTTTTACTTTTAGTAATTTTGTCATTTTTATTAGTTTTTACATCTCTCTATTTGACTTGCGTTTATTTTCTTCAGTTTTAGTTTAAATCATTTTAGTACTTCAGCTTAAACTTATTTTATTTCTATTTTATTCATTTTGTCATCTAATATTATTCAGCTTTATTTCATTAACAAAATAATTTTTAGTAGTTTTAGTAAACAATAAAAGCATAATTGAAGCATGTTGTTACCGGAAGAGATCACAGGAAGTGCTGCTATTGTAAATGTGGAATGTGTACCTGAGGACCGTGACGCCCCCCTCCTCACACACTCCTCCTCCTCCGTTAGCTGTGCTCGTCCCGTTAGCATCCTCTTCAGTCTTCATAGCAGACATCCCTCTGTCTTCTGTTCAATCTGGCCTGACTGCTCAAACACATGAACATGACTGAGCGTTTCCTTCTTAAACACACACAGACCCACCCACACACCCCCCCCCCCCCAAACACACAATATTCTGGAATATCCTGGTGTTCAAATAAATCAATTTGATACATTATTTATTTCACCAAAATGTAAATCTACACACCAACACTTTGATTCCAAACAAATATTTAATCAATCAATCTATCTATCTATCTATCTATCTATCTATCTATCTATCTATCTATCTATCTATCTATCTATCTATCTATCTATCTATCTATCCATCCATCCATCCATCCATCCATCCATCCATCCATCCATCCATCCATCCAAGCACAAAAATGACTAATGCTAAATAAAAAATAAAGCCAAAAATAAATATTTAAACAAAAACTAATAAAAATGACAAAAGCCCAATTACTTGAACTGAAATTGACATGAACTTTGAACTGAAATTAACATGAAAAGTGAAAATATAAGAATAGAATTATGAGTCACGGCTGCAACCCCTTGAGTCATGACTTATTCACGATACAGCACTAGCCTCGAGTACCTTATTGCTTTTATAAAACGGTTATCACACAAAAAAAATATTAAAGCTGAAGAATATGTAGCAGCTATCTATTCAACTTTCATGAAGTAAAAGAACTAAAAGCATTCACTCCGCTGGAAAAAATAGTCCCTGACCGTAAACAGCAACAGAAGTTACATACATTATTTCGCCTATAGATGGCGTAAAAGACTGTATTTGTGAGTCAGTCAGTCAGTAGAGAAGACTTTTACATTGAAAGGATTCAAACTTGTGAACACGGAGAAGAAAGACGCAACTGACAGATGAGATGAGAAAACCCCATAACTGTTAAAATGACAAGTTACCGCAGCGGACATTCAAACGGATTTTTGTATTATGAATATAGGACTGACCTGAAGGAAAATGCTATGTCTACTGTAAATGCAGGTACACTCGCTTACTCGATCTCTCACAATACTCTAGCTGAAATTAACAATATCAATGAGATCAAACAAGTGTTTAAGATGCTAAAGGGGGTCGCACACCGGACGCGCAGCTCGGCGCCGCGCCACGCAGCGCCAGGTCTTATAAATTCGAACACATTATTCTCTATGAGAGTACACACACCGGCGGCGCCTTTCGGCGTCTGTCCGCGGCGCCCAGCAACGGCTCTGGACCGTGTTCAAAATCCTGCAGCGCCACACGGCGCCATTTACATAGTTATATATTAAATTTACATTTATGTGTCTCAAATAGTAGTAATGTATATACGGACTTAGCCCTGTGCTGGAATATACATTTAGTTTTATATTTATTTAAAGAAATCAGAAAATTGCTGATGTTATCAGATTTTCAGGTGAGAGTTGTCCTAGACGTGGCGTGGCGTGGCGCTGAGCTGCGCGCCCGGTGTGCGACCCCCTTAAGGGTGGATAGGGGTGTTGTGTAGTGATACATAGAACCGTTGGGTAAAGCGGTCTTAGCCGTGTTTATCGTGAATAAAACACAGCTATTGACCAATCAGAATAAAGGATTGGAACTAACCGTTTTATAAGAATAAATACTCTATTAAATTAACAATAGCAAATTAACACTGCTACCTAACGATCTATCTAGGCAAATTACAGTTTAACACAATGCAACACAAATTAGGAAGCTTATTCATCCTTTTCATTATGTAAAAATGATTCTGTAAGCTATTATCCCTCAGATTTGTTAATGTTTTGACTTTAGTTTTAATTAAAGTTTGATATATGCAGCTCAGCACTAATAATTATGATAATGTACACACACACACACACACACACACACACACACACACACACACACACACACACACACACACACACACACACACACACACACACACACACACAAGTGATGAAGAAAACCTCTTACCTCTAACCTCCTGAGCACGAGCTTCAACTGTCAGTGTCCCTACAGCAGATTACAATAGTTCAGCAGCATCCAGTCAGGTGATTGTTTCTGAGGACACACACACACACAACACACACACACACACTGACAGTGACAGTGAGCCTCTATTCATCCAGCACACACTGAGGCTGTTTCAAGAGCATTTCTGTTTGTTTGCAGAGTAACGTTAAATGAAAACACAGAACAAAAGAGCAGTCATGAGCATTCTGGTGTTTTCCAGTCAAAATACAATCTAATCTCACTCTAGTGTCATTATTTTAACTCTACTACTAAAGTGCTGACTTGATATATCAAAGCGTGACTAGCACTCATTGTGTCCTGTATGCGCCCTGAACACAAGACAGTAACGTTACTAATACTTACAATCAGCTCTTCAGCAAACCCCGCTTTAGATCAGATAATAATAATATTAAATGGTCTGTCCAGGCCGTAGGAATGATAATAGATTGATAACTGAATGTGCGTTTTTTTGTTGTTTTTGTCTGCGGCGTTCGAGCTCTCCGTTATAAACTCAATACAGGAAGCTGCAGGATGAAACCACGTGACTCTCAGAGCTTATGCTTAAAGGCGCAGCCAACATTAAATGCATAATGCGCGATAGATATTTGGCTGCGTCCGAAATCGCACACTTCCCTACTATGTAGTAAGCGAAAAATAGTATGTGACAAAAGAGGTCCGAATTCACGGTCCTCATTAGACTGGGAAAACCCAGACAACTTCCGTCAAATTTAGATTTGCTCTGCAAGTAAGTTTGGCAAAGAGCTCATTCAAGCCCATTTCTAATCCGTCGAAATTGAGGCACCAATCAGAAACGTTGGGGGCGGGCTTTACACGATGACAACAGCGCAGCGACGGTGAAGCAGATTTTGTACATTACAAAGATGGATGCCGCCGTGGAACATCATTCGTTCGAATGGTTCGAATCAGCTATCGCGTCTGTTTTAAAGGAGAACTCCGGTCAATTTTAACATTGAGCTCATTTTTTTGTACATTTGGAGTGCTGTCAGTACAGACAAAAACGACAAAAATCGGTGTTGCCTAAACCGTGTTATCATCTTTTTAAAATTCGCACCCTGTTGACTTCAATGGGGCAATTTCTAAACCTGCTTTTAGCCTCGTAACATTCTTGATTTGTCATTACAAGTGCACAGCCATGTGAGTGGTGTTATTAAGAGTGAACACGGTCAATCTGACTGCAGTAGATGTGAAAGATATTAATAAAAATGATGTTAATTCAGCCAGCTCACACATACCTGTATTTACTTCCTGTTTTCGTTCGAAGTCCACAGTAGCTAGTTGATTGTCCAGTGCCTGCGCGCGATCATTGGTAACTAAGCAACAGTGGAGACTCAGACTGTCAGCTGTCAGCCGATGATGGTGCTGTGAAATGGATAGTTCATCCGAATCAGATGTTGAACACACGGAGGAGGTTTTTGAGTTTGATGTTTGTGGTTTTCTGTTGCTTAGTTACCAATGATCGCGTGCGCGCACTCCAATCAACTAGCTACTATGGACTTCGAACGAAAACAGGAAGTAAATACAGGTATGTGTGAGCTGGCTGAATATATATATATATATATATATATATATATATATATTATATATATATAATTATATATATATATATATATATTCTATGTTCATTCTATATATGGAATCTGGTGGATTCTAATAAGCTATCAACGTTTTTATCATTCCTCAGCTGGGAAAAAAATCGTTCTGAAAGTGATTCCAACGATATCGTTCATAAATGTTGCCATTGTTGTGCTGTAGACTTATTCACACAGAATTATGATGATTATTAAAATGTTATAATTGCTGTCCTTGGTGTGAACGGGCCTTATAGCAAATATCACCAAGATCACCCAATGAACAAAAAAGACTACAGTAGATTATGTTAAAAGTCATATTTTATTATCATTTACACGTTTTTATATTAGGATTAAGTAATAAACGTTTATTTATTTATTTATTAATAAGTATTTTTATTAGGATTTTAAATTGTACAAAAGAGAAAAAGAAAACAAAACATTTAGATGTAAACAACTCAATGAATGATAATATCAGCAGAAACAACAATATGAATAATTATGAATATCATCCACCATTAATAACGATAATATATAAATAAAATAGAAAATAAAATAATTAAAACAAATAATAATAAAATAAAAAAATTAAATAAAAGAGCAACCAGGGCATATGTAATAAAGGTTTTTAAGGTTTAAAATTTCATTTCTGTGGCATAGGCACATCAGAAGGAAGGGTTTCCGAACCCAACGCGTGACTGCAGGTCGTGGATCTCCTGTAGAAGTGACTCTTTTTGTAAATTCATCTGTGAAACCAAACATAAAATAGTTTATAATTGATACCGAAGACTTTAATATTCACAAACACATCAACCTTAGACAATACAAACCTTCATGGCGTATTTATACGACTGCTCTGCCTCTAGTTTTCGGCCAGTCTGGAAAGACAAAGCAAATAAAGTTGAATCTAAAGTAAAAACATGCAAGGTTAAAAGCATCATCTGTTGCCCTGTTAAAAAATGAATGAGCTTTCTACAGAGGCAGCAGGTTTTTAGAACAGAAGTAACTGTAATTTCACTCGAGGGAATAAATGAAAGAAAGTAGTCCCTCACCTGTAAACAGACTAGACACAGGTAAGCCCACACCTCTGGATTCCTGATATTCAGTGCGTTGGCTTCAGTCAGCGCCTCTTCAGCCTCACTCAGCTCCTCCAGCTGAAGATACAGCAAAACACAAACCACTTCATGCCTTCTATCATCTGATTGATACACTTATTGACTAGTGTTTTATTAGTGTAAATTAGTGGTTTTATTAGTTCTTTTATTAGTGTAATAGTAAAAAACATCCACCTTTAGGTTCAGGTTTATGTGTCTTTTTGCTGTGAAATCTTTACTTTGATTTTTATAAAGTAATAAATAACTGTTATATTGTTAAGATATTAGGCAACTTAGGTTTACTTGATTATCCATACATCATTTGTTGAAAAATCATGTTTAATTGCGAGTAGAAAATATGATCCATTAGGCTTTTGAGGAATGCTTATTTATTCATGTGTCAATCCTCCTCATATTGAATTGCATTATATGTTTAAACTGCAGAGCTTTGATCATAAATATAAGAGTTTAAATGCCATCTTAAGACATATTATGTCACAAATATAGAGATATAGAGTCACAACTGATATGTATATGCATTTTATTTAAGTATCTGTCATTGATTTATATTACAAGCTATCAGAATTTCATCACACTTTTTGGCCATCCTGCGCCAAAATTGCATTTAGAAAATCCGTCTGTGTCTGTACTGTAGCATGCCAGTGCCATATATACTGTGTGTGTATATATATATATATATATATATATATATATATATATATATATATATATATATATATATATATACAAACGTTAAGCAAACGTTAAGCAAACCTTGAGTTTGCTTGTAAACTTTTTTTTTAGTTCCTTGTGAATGCAATGTTTCTCAGGGAAACGCCATATTTTTTGCCTCAATTTTTTTTTTTTTTACTAAAAGAATTAAGAAAAACATACATTATACATCAAAGCATATTATCGGGAGATATAGAGTCACAACCAAGAATATAACAGAACAGATAAGAACCGATAAGCAAAAATAGCTTACATCGGTCACAAGCAGGGTCTGCATCACTTTTAAACTTAGCCAATCTGTCCTTAGACCAATGAAGATGATGTACAACTTTAAACTGAACAATCGTGTGCCTGGAAACGCAATTTTTGCGAGAGAACGTAAAGTTTCTCGGGTATGGAAGCAATAAATTACAATAGGTAATTGCGACTGACTTTTTCCCCCTAGGAATTGTGTTATCAGAACTGTGAGAAACTTGCAATTCTGACTTTTTTCTCCGAATTTTGACTTTATAACATGCAATTGCGAGTTTATATCTCACAAATCTGAATTCAGAATTGCTACATATACTCACAATTGCGAGAGAAAAAGTCAGAATTGTGAGATAAAAAGTTTCATCTTTTAAATTGTTTTATTCCGTGGAGGAAACCAGCTTCCATACTTGTGGGAATGCAAAATATTTATTTTTCCTCCCATCTCATATTTTGTTTCTTTAGGGGCTTCTTAGGAATATCTGTTAAGAAAGTGACCAATTTTGACTCCATGTTGATTGAACATCCTGCTAACAGTGACATGATCTGTGATTAGATAATGTCAAAATCCTCAACCAATCACAAACCTTCCTTCAATTGTGGCTCCAGCAAAGCTCTTCTGCTTACACTGGAATGCTTCAGACACAGACGGATTTTCGAAATGCCTTATGGGTATATACTCACTCTATAGCAGGCGATTCCCAGCCTGAGCCAAGTGAGGCAAGATGGAGAGCGTTTGCAGACGCGCAGAAACACAGCTTTGGCTTTTTCATACTAAAGAGGGAATGAAACACACATTATAATAAGTGAAAATAACTTTCGATTAAAGGATTAATCGGAACTCACTTCTCCGTCCTGCAGGTAGATGGAGCCCAGACGGAGGTATACAGAGTGTGTGTCTGAAGCGTCCAGCACAGAATCCAGCGCCCGCTCATAGCAGCTCTGAGCCTGAGCGTAATCGGCCCTCGCGTGATGCAAGTGACCCCACAGGGCCCACGTGTCTGGGTTCTGCCGGGATCAAATACCAAGAGAAAGCGATGAATCCCAGGTGCATCTAAAAACCTAGTGATGGGCGCTTTCAAAACACAAATCATTTGTTCTGAAGTGTATCAAATGCGGTGTTGAAATGCTATGTCGTAATTACTGTAATGTGCAACATGTGACGTTCAACGTCTAAATGAATCTTCAGCCGCCAGGTGGTACAAGTAGGTTTTCTCAGCTTACAAATTGTAATTACGAGCTCTACTACGAGGATGTGAACGCTTTTTGCAAGTTTTCACAAGTTTTCACAAGTCGAAATCTTGATGACATGAACACACCTAAACTGCCAAAGTCTCATGATTTCAGAAAACGAGGCTTTGTGTCGTGTTGACAGATTAGAAACAAAAAAATTAATACATTGTAAACATTTGTATAATAAAAAGAAGAGTTAATATTCTCTTAGTAGACTGAATAACCAAAAAACAAGCTCTCATAATGAAAACATAATAAAATCACATATTATACAGACACTTCATATTTAGTGGTTTTAGATGATTTGTTTTCACGCATGTTTGGGCTGTGTTTCTATTGCAATTACACCATTTTGACCAGCAGGGGTCACCAGCGTGTGGTGTTTCAAGCGCTTGCAAACAGTGAATCGTTTTTGAACAATTGGTTCAATTGATTCAAAGTTTCTAGAGGCTACATTTCTCCCATCACTATCAGTGCCCAGTACAGGGAATGAAATGTGCAGACCTGGAAGTTGTCGATGAGCCCCTCCTTCAGGCTGGCCTCAGCGCTGTCATGTTCTCCTCTCAGCAGATGAAGCCGGGCCAGAGCGAGATGATACGAGCTGATGGATCCTCTGCCTGGAGACAGCAGCTCTAGAGCCAGAGTCCGCTGGGACATCTGGATGGACACAATTCAGCATTACCTATTAACATACACATTCAAATGTGCTTCTTGCTGTTTGCTGTACTATGTAGGGAATTCAAAACTCAAAGTTCATCTTCAGTCCACATTTTGAATCTAAACTTGAATCTAAAACTAGCATAGGATCGCCCACATTCTGCAACTTTGTCCTGATGAGACAACGTGAGGTTAATCGATCATAACGTACAGAGTATTTATAAAACATTGTTGTTCAAAAGTTTGGGGTCAGTAAGTTTTTTTTTAAAAGTAATTAATAATTGTATTCAGCAAGGATGCATTAAATTGATCAAAAGTGACAGTTGAGAAAATTATAATGTTACAAATGTTCTCTCTTTTAAAAAATGCTGTTCTTTTAAACTTTGTGTTCATCAAAGAATCCTGAATTTTCCACAAAAATATGAAGCAGCAAAATTTTCAGCATTGATTAAAAAAAGAATCTTGAGCATCAAATCAGCATATTAAAATTATTATTGAAGGATCATGTGACTGGAGTAATGATGCTGAAAACTCAGTTTTGAGCATTTTAAAATGTATTACAATAGAAAAAAGTGATTTTAAATGGTAATAATATTTCACAATTTTACTGTATTTTTGATCATATAAATGCAAGAGCATGAGACTGATGTGCACAGGATCTACTGACGTGACCATCAGCTGACCTGTAATGCATAGTTCTGCAGGAGAAAGCACACCGTCTCCATGTAGATAGTGGTTTGGTGTTGTACTTCCTGTTTTCTCTCCTGGCAGTTCTGTGGGATGTCTTCTTCGTGCACAGCGCCAGCGCCACCTTTAAAGCAAATGATCCCATAAATGAAATGAAAGGGCATTTGTCACAGAGCAGACAGAAATGAGGTGGTCACCTGTCTCCCTCGTTTCATCTTTCTGGTCCTTCTCCTGACCAGACTGAGTCTCTGAGGTTATTTTTGCTCTAGATGTCTGGTCATTTTTCATAAAATGCTTATTGGCCTCCCGAAAAGTCATTTCTGCCTGGATGAACTTCTCCTGGGCATTGCAGAACACACCTAAAAACAATTTGACACACATTTTCATAATTTCTTCAAAATTATTGCACACTCTAACTACATAATGTTGCAAAATGAACTCAAATTAATGAATATGATATGACAGGATATTAAAAAGAAAACACTGCCGTTCAAAAGCTGGGCCTGGTACGATTTTCTAATGTGCATTTATTTGATAAAAAAAAAAAAAACAGTAATATTGTGAAATATTTTTACTATTTAAAATAGCTGTTTTCCATTTTAATATGTTAAAATGTTCAGAATTGATTTCTGTGGTCAAAGCTGAATTTTCAGCATCATTACTCCAGTCTTCAGTGTCACATGATCCTTCAGAAATCTTTCTAATATGATGATTTGATGCTCAAAAAATATTTCTGATTATGATCAATGTTCAAACCAGTTGTACTTCTTCATTTTTTGTGGAAACTGTAATATGTTTTTTCGTTGTTGAACAGAAAGTTCAAAAGACTATAAATGTGTAACTTTAAACATATCTTTACAGTCACTTTTGATCAATTGAATGCATCCTTGCTCAATAAGTACTAATTTCTTGACCTTTCTAACCCCAGACTTTAGAGCAGTAGTGTATGTTCTGTTTAATTCTGTTCTCACCAAATAAAGTCCAGGCGACCACATTGTCTGGCTCCACACTGGTCGCCCTTTCAAAGAAGGTCTCTGCATCCTCATAGCGTCCATTCATGTCAGACAGAACACCGCACATGAGCAAACTGCACCAAACACCACAGAAGAAGTCAGAAAGAGTTTTTAGAAACCTATTCTGAGTCATTTCTGTCTGCTAACCTGGGTATGTGTGTTTGCTCAATGGATAAGGCCTGCTGAAAGCACTCCTCAGCCTTCAGGTGATCAGCGGTCAGCATGTGGAACGCCCCATAATCAAACCAGTGGGACGGGTCACTGCGCTCTCGAACCAAACACTACAGAGGCAAATTCAGAGAGACATGAGTCACATCCAATGATACTGTCATCTCACAAATGATTGCTAAAGCTCTGTTTGAAATAGGACTTCTGTTTGAAGGAGTTTATTGCATATATGCATGAGATAGTACCATAATTATGTGCCACATTTTTCACAAAATACTTCATGTTCATGCTTGAAATGCCAAATTGATCTTTTCCTTGCATTTCATTAACATCAAGGGGTTTCACTTGACGGGGTTTGTCGTCAGCTCATTATTCTCAATGGTTAATCTCATTCTCATTACTGTAAGACAATGTTTTTTTTATTATTTTTAAACCAGCATAATACAGACAGTACAAAAAAGAACACTATCGTGTATTATTTTATATAGATCCTTTCTGCAAACTCGAGGTCGCTTTACAAAGAAATGACAAATAAATTGACAGCGAAACATAGAGAACGCATATAGATACAGATAACATATTACATTTTTACTTTCTTTTGATTTGTGGGTGAAATATGACCGGTCATGTTGTTTACTGGTTAGGTATAAAACCATTATGTAGTTTACACTGCATCCTAAACTACTGTAAAAAGCAGCATTCGGAATATACTGTAATAATGGTTTATCATTTTATTGTGTATTGTGCGCTCAGATTTCAGATTTGCAATGCATTCGTACATAAATGCTTCCAAATCCCATTTAATCTTTTGAAAATGTACGATTTTTAGTATTATGACAGCATTATTATTACCAGCGACTAATAAAGCTGTATTATTCATGCCAAAAAAATAGTTGGCGATGTCACTTTGTAAAGAAACACAATATCACGCATATTCGCATGATGTCACTGTTTTCACAAATTCACGTTTTTGTAGTTTACATGGAGATGATAACGGTAGCCTATAGTTTTCAAAAATGTGCACTTTGAAACCTGTTTTCAAAGGTTTGCATTTTCAGGCCCCCGAAACGCTCTTGTCGTGTAAATGAATGGCCAAAGCGCAGTTTTTCCGTTTTTTTTTTTTTTTTTTTTTTTTTTTGAAAACGGTGTTGTGGGGGGCTCCTAAAAGTCAATGAAAACAAAACATAAACCTGACAATAACAATATTTCAAGGGGGTTGTTCGGCCCAAATGGACCCGAAGAATTTAAATTTTTTTTTTTAAATCATAGCTTCATCGGAATGGTCTGAAATTTGGTGACTTTGTTGGTACTTGGTATATGAACACCCAAAAAAATTGGGGACAGGATTTGAATAATCTAAGTGGTTGTAAAAAAAAATAGTCACACTTGGGGTGTTCGGGTCCAAATGGACCCCCATAGGAAATGAATGGGAAATTGGCAAAAATGTGAAAATACCGAGTTTTTTTGTGCGTACAATCTACAAATCAGCCACGATCCAGAAAAAAAGCACACAACAGTGAAGTGGTGAATCTATAAAACATCAAGAGTGCAAAACAGATACATCCACACACACACACACACACACACACACACACACACACACACACACACACACACACACACACACACACACACACACACACACACACACACACACACACACACACACACACACACCAGTGTTGTTTTTGGCAGCCCTTTTAGTTTTAGTCTTAGTCTTAGTCTTTTGGATGAAAATGCTTTTTAGTTTTAGTCACATTTTAGTCACTTATAAACTTAATAGTTTTAGTCAAGTTTTAGTCGACGAAAACAAAAAAAGTTTTAGTCAAGTTTTAGTCGACGAAAATGGTTTTAGTCAATTTTTGTAAAAAAAAAAAAATATATATATATATATAGTCTTTAAAGAATAGAATACAATTTGTATCAAGTTCAAAAATAGAAAAGAAATAAAAGTGCCACTTTGCAATCTGTTAAAAAAAGAAAAGAATAGAAATCCATTTGGCAAGACAGGTCTATTTATCCCTACATTAGTGGCTGCAGAGCCTGTTTTGCATTGCACAATTTCTCAAAAGTCATGCTCAATGTTCAGCTAAGATCTGTACTTTGTTTTCAGTGAAGCAACAGCTGAAAAGCCCATCTCACAGAGATATGATGTGGCAAAGGGAAGAAGAATGCACACAGCTCTCTTCTTTACTTTAAAACGTGATTTTTTTAAATAGATAAAATAGACATAACATACTGTGTTTGATATGGGATTAAAATGATGGGTAGTGTATGGGCAGTGTATAAGATATAAACGAATGTTTAATTCGTTTTAAGCAGAGAGCGCATTTCTGAATATTCCTCTGCTCGCTCCTTCAGCTCAGGGCTCAACACAGAATGCCCTGCTGGTTCGAGAATATGTGGAATAAGGGCTGCCTCCGACTAAAGTTTTTTTTTCTAGTCGACTAGTAGTTGTTCATTTAAACCATTAGTGGACAAATCGCCCCTTTATATTTATGTATTACTTAAATAGGCTATACAGGATAATGTTATAGCCGCACTCAAGCGCACGACCGCACGCATGCCTGCCACAAAGAACCGGCAAAAGTAGGCTAATGATTATGAATGTGTAAAAAAAAATAGCATGGAGACATTTAATTGTTTATTTATAAACTGGTGTTTTCGGTGTCGCAGCAAAGATGAAGTTGACGATGCGGACTCGCCATGAACGAATAAAGATATAAGGCATAAAACGGAAAATTTCCTCCCATTTGGAGGAGACCTGTCACGCCAGTGGGGCGCGCCCCACACGTTGAGAACCGCTGGATTATACTGAAACTGAAAGTATGTCCATAAATCATCTCGTCGTTTCCGATCACCAAGCCCGTTTATTGGCTTCGCCGCCGGCGAGTGACTAGCCGCAGCCGCAGGTGTGTTGTTGTTGTGTGGAATCTGGTGCGCGCGCGGCATGTGGGCGTACGCAAAACAAGGATATGAAGCGGTAGCATTGCTGATACTTTTTTTTTTTTTTTTTTTTAGCTCAAAACAGAAAGATTTCACGCAAAATAGGCAGAAATGACATGCATTGTGATTGTGAACGTCAGACTTATAATCATTTTCGTTCCGTCTCGTCTTGTCAACGAAAACTCGAAAGTCATGTTTTAGTCACCTTAGAGCCATTTTTAGCTAGTCATCGTCACGTTATCGTCATAAAAAAAAGTGTGTCAACGAAATCATTTCGTTATCGTCATCGTTGACGAAAACAACACTGACACACACACACACACACACACACACACACACACACACACACACACACACACACACACACACACACACACACACACACACACACACTTTTATACACTTAAACACTAATAAATTCAGATTACATATGCGTTTTCCATTTTTTAAATGCTCAGTTTGTCCACCAGATGGCATCCATCTCATTTCAAAAATTGCTTTCATGAGGCCTAGGCTTGACTCTAAAATGAAATACAGCTTTAAAAAAAATTTAAAAAAAAAATTGTTTTTTAAATAATTTTATAATAATTTATAATAATTCTATTATATTCAATGGGGGGAAAATGGGGGGAAAATGGGTCATAATTGTTGCATAAATATTATTATAAATCATTAAATTATTTCAAAACACCAAAAAAGAAAAGAAAAAATATTTTAAAAAACAAGTAAAAAAAAAATGATGATTTCTTTTTTTAAATATGAATCCTGCCCTTTGGGTCCATTTGGACCCGAAGACCCCAAGTGTGACTCTTAAACGAACAACCCCAGAGGGTTAAACTGAAAATAATACTGCTTCACACTATAACCATGCTGTGTATAGTATGATGAGTTATGATGATCGAGATAGTATAATAGTGCTGTAATGCTTTACCTCCTGATAGTACTGTGCTGCCAGCTGGTAGTCCGTGTTGAGTTGAGCTTCTTTGGCGAAGTGTTTGAGTTGAGCGCAGCTCAGCAGAGGCTCATGATGCGTGTCCTGTGAGTCCACTGGCAGGCTCTGATTCAATAGAGTGCATGAAAACACAACTGATAAGACAGACCCTAAAGCACCAATGCTCAATGTTCCTATCAGTAACTCTCAGCATGAGTGATGCTTCCCTTAACAGATAACACAAATGTATATTTTGAGGCCTCACCTTATTGAGAGCAGCATGCATCTCATCCACCAGGAACACGTGGAGCTGACTGAGGAACGCTTGGAGCTGTTCAGGGTCTGAGAACGCCTCTGTCCTCAACATCTTCTCTCTTACGATCCGGATCACAGAGTGCTGACACATACATCAAACACCAGGAGCTCATTAACATATATGCTAATCAGTCTGCCCTGATAAACAACATGAATCATAACAAAGGTAAGTCCAAAACACTTACGTGTTATTATTTTTAAATTAAACTATTAGAAGCTATTTTCGTTAATTGAAGTTAAATGAAATATAAATATTAGATGAAAAAATGTACAAAAAAACTTCTTTTTTTTGTTGAAAATTAGAAATGTTGCCTTGAGGTAAAATTAAATGAAAGCTAAATAGAAATATTTAAACCATGAAAGAGCATTACAAAAGCACATACAGAATTACTCAAATTAAATGAAATTACTTAAATGCTACAGTAAACTAAAACTATTTAAAATTGTTTTCATTAACTGAAAAGGTGATAAAAACTTAAATTTAGAAAAATTTTAATGAAATGCCACCTTGGCAGCTAGTGACTGAAATAAAGTAAATTTAAGTACTAAAATTACTAAAACCGAAATACCTAGTATTACTATAACCAAAAATAAAATGAAAGCGAAATAGAAATTGATTTAGATATATTTTAATTGTAATTATAAATTAAAAAATGAATTCAAATGATGAAAGCACATAACAAAATTAATCAAATTAAATGAAATTAAAACTGAAAATACAAAAATAAAAGCTATACTGTATATTAAATGATATAGTCTAATATATTTCATTAAAATAACACTGAAAACAGTTTAAAATCTAAAGGAAAGGGGGAAGAAATACTAAATTATAGCATTTTTATTGCAAGAAACCTTGAATAACATTAAATGGAGTCAATTAAAAATGGCACATTTAACATGATTAAAATTCACCTTCATCTGTTCCTTGAAGGCAAAGTATTTCCCAGAGCAGTTGAGTTCTCCCAGCAGCTGTGTTTTGCGCTGTTCCAGCAGGACGGGGTCCAGAGGTTTCCCTCCAGGCACAAACGCGGTCCCGAACATCTGCCGGTACTGATCCAACACCTGGACGGCCACACTCGCTATCTGAGACTGGTATTCCTGCACTGCCTGATAATAGCATGCACATTTATTATTAATCATATGATTTATTAGCTATTTGGATGACTCTTATGAAAAATTGGTCATATTTCACAGCCAAAATCTTAATAAAAAAAGATATTTACGTCAGTAGGTGGTAGTAAATGACAGTCTTTGTGAGCGAGCCACTGATTCATTCATTCAACTGATTCGTTCAAAAGGAACGATACAAGTAGCAAGGCACTGAATCTAATGATTCACTCAAACACGCTGATTCATTCAGGAAGAAAACAGGTGTTTGATGAAGCGGCGCTGCTCAGACTGATCGGTGTATGACATTTAGAGAGCTGACGGCTCCGTCGCAGTACTTTGATGATGTCACACTGATCGGTCTGACCCACTTCAAGTCAAACACATCTACAAATAACTGTCTGAATGAGCGAGTCATTGAATCACTCAAACGATTCGTTAAAATACATATTCGCTGATTTATTCTTACATATTCAGAACATAAGCAAGTGCTTTATTGTTTAATAATGCAACTTGTACATTTGAATGCAGTGGACAAAGTGCTTGATTGTCATGTACAGTGAAAAATATTTATTTCTGAAATATGACCCAGGCATTTCATAGCAAGTTCCAGCCAGTGTCTTTTGCCATGATTGTGTAAACTGTTATAGACAAATGATTTCCCATAGATCTGACTGTGAGAGGAAAATATAGTGAGAAATAGTGAGAAAACAGGAAAAAAAATCGTTTTTTACTCTTTCTGCTCCTGCTGGCCGTCGAGGCAGAGGAGGTCTGGGAGGAACCAACTCCTTCACACTGTATAACACAGAAGCACTCTCTAAACACATTTTGAAGACAAAACAAGGCTTTGAATTTGAAAGAAACTCTTTCCTATTACCATTTGGCCAGCTCCTCAGGTAGTCTCTTAGGAACCAGTGGCTTTTCCATAGCAATATCAATAATGATGTACGATCTTGAATCGGCATACATCTGAGACAATAACAAAAGGGAAGATCACACCTCCCCAAGACTATTTTTCATATTTAACTGCTTGATTTTGATAGATACGTGACAGATGAACTGACCTGTCCCTCCGTGTTCACCGGTGGCTCCAGTCCAGTCACACTTTCAGATATTCCCTGGGAATCTGGCTATAGAAAGAGGAAATCATTATTCTGTCCTAAGTAGTCCCATTACTTACTATCTAAACTTATTTGAAGAGTTTTGTATTCAAATAAACGTGAAACGGCATTCAAAAACTATTTCACTTGCGCAATTTGATGTACACTATTGTTCAAAAGACTGGGGTCAGTGTTTTTTTTTTTTTTTAATGACATGAACACTTTTTTATTTTTTAATGAAATTAATACGTTCAAGGATTATGCTGCAAGGATACATAAATTGATCACAAGTGACAGTAAAGACATTTATAATATTACAAAAGATTTCTATTTAAAATAAATGTTTTTTCTATTTGTCAAAAAATATTGTGTGTATCACAAAAATATTAAGCATCACAACAGTTTTCAACATTATTATTAATACAAATTATTTCTTGAGCATTAAATCATCATAGTAGAATAATTTCTGAAGACCATGTGATCATGTGACACTGAAGACTGGAGTAATGATGCTGAAAATTCAGCTTTGATCACAGGAACAAATTACATTTTATTATAAAACAGTTATTTGAAATTTTAATTATATTTCACAATATTACTGGTTTTACTGTATTTTTGATCAAATAAATGCAGCCTTGGTGAGCAGAAGAGACTTTCAAAAATATAACAAAAATCTTACCAACCCCATAGCTTTAAACATTAGTGTAATTCATAGTGACTAGTCATAGTGAAAAATAGAAGGACGTAACAATTGAGATTTATTTAATATCTAAGGGTATGTTTACACGACAGTGCTGTACTAAAAACTGAAAAGTTTTTCCTTTGCGTTTATCGTGTACAGACAACAAATTTGTCAAAACGATCCCTGTTCACACGGATCCGCAGATCCATGTTTTACTCAGGCCAGGGCCATAGTTAGCGACGTCACTTTGTAAAGAAACACTACGTGCCTAGACTGAACACGTAATACACATACGCATGACATCACCGTCAGATGGTAAAGTTTCAAAAACTTGCACTTTAAAACCTGTTTTCAAAAGTTTGCCTTTTTTAGGCCCCCAAAATGATGTAGTCATGCAAATGAATGGCCAAAACGCATTATTATTATTTTTTTAAACAAAAAGGGAGAGTAAACGGAAACAGAGATTCTCAAATCTCATTAGAAAAAAACTACAGTAATCTCAGCATCTCAAACCATGCTCAGATTTGCCAAACTAGCAAAGTCAATCAAAAGTCTGAGATCTCAATACAAACTCACGCATTTCCCATCAAATACTATCAAGATCAAATAACATATTAATTTAATAACTCAAAAGTCATACCGTTGTCTCACTTGTTTCTCCATCGACATTTGGAGATCTGGATTAAACGTCATTGAGCCATGAAAGAGACTTCTGAGTAATGACATGTCTTCTGTGAATATGATCAAAGGTGTGTGTGTGTGTGTGTGTTTGTGTGTGTTGTTTCAGCGGCTGTTATTTGTCTAGCGGGCAGCTGCGTTGGTGGAGCGGCCTCTCTCCGTCTGCTGCGGGGCGTCAGAGAGGGGTAGATGAGCAAAGGAGATGATTCACGCACCGCGACGAGGCCGGCAATCTGCTGCTATTACAGCTAATAGGTTTGGGAAGCGTGCCTCGGCCACAGATCCGGATTTAATTAGGTGGGGGGGGGGGTTCAAAAACGAGTCCAAAATGCCGTACGGAAAGGGGAAGAGATGGCATCTGCTCCAAACGACACTATGACGTCTCGTTTGGGTGAAACGTATGGTTTGTGTGTGTGACATTTGAAAGCAGCTGTGACTTTGAGGAACATTGGACTGCTCTGAAGTCATTTTTCATAGCTCATAAGTGACTTAATGTTGTGTACATCTTTGTACCAGATGTTTCTCTTATCTCGGGGGAAATCAAAATAACCTCAAATAGTATTCAACCAGAAAGAGTATTGAGCTATAAACTAATGTGTATAGCAGCTTAGAAGAGAAACATTTGAGCTCATATTAAAATCTGACTTTTGGTTGAGATTTTTTGGTATCTGAGCAGACTTTTGAGGCAGTGAAATTTCAAACACCTAAAGGACAAGGTATTGATATATTAATAAAATATGATTTTTTTTCTATACCTTTTTGGGAACCTCTTTGTTTCCTCTCTGGTTGTCCAAGGTTTTACTCTGAAACGCCCTTAAGGAGTCGACGGAGGAATTGTCTCGAGTTCGGCCCGGTGCCGGCGGTGCTCTGCTGAGCTCCTTCAGAACGCTGTAGGTTCTCTGAGTCTGGAACAGCACATACAAATAAGATTCACTGTCAAAGAATCCATCTTAAATTAATATGCACTTAATATTTTTTTAGATGTTTCTCTGGTTGATTCAAAAGTGGCCATTGACTTTATAATGGCATCTACTGATTTGGACACAGCATCAGAAGCTTTTTCCACCATATCAAGTGGACCATTTAAAATTATTGGTCAAAAGTACAATTAATGTTTGGGTGTAAAGCCTATACTAATTTAAAACTAGTTTAATGCAACTTTAAGCACTAAGCAACTTTAAGATGCAGCTTAATCACAGCAAAACATGATTTTCTTACTCATTAGTTTTGTCTTGTTTTCATTACAAACATCTAAACATTTTTAAATCAAGATGCATTTACATAATAGGCAAAATTACTTAAGATATTAAAGTCCCCCCTGTGGTGAAAATCAAGCTTTTAATGTTGTTTAACGAGTTCGTTTGCCCATATAATCTTTAAGATATTAGGTTAAACTTATTTGGCTTGCTGTCCACTGGAGAGGGGCTCGATGAAGCAGCTTCAACTCGAGCTCTGATATACCCCCCAGTGGCTTAATGTAGGACCTGTTAATTAAAAGGGCAAGGTACCTGAGATGAAGGTGGAGTTTGGGGAGGTGGAGGGATACTGGGACAGCTGATACTGGAACAGCTGATGCCAGGGAGAGGTAAGCGGCTGCTTATATAGGCTGTAGGCTGTTGATTGAAAGATAATATTGGCTCGCTCCTCCCTAACTTACGTTTAGGAACTTCATTTATGTGTCTATGTGGTGTTTTTAATATGCTTTAAGACAAACCATGTGCAAATTCATAAGTAAACACCATTTGCTGAGTATTTTCTGCTTAAAACTGCAGTGAACCAAAGACAGTCTCAAAAACACGGTTTGAAATCGCTGGTGATTGTGACGTCACAAACTACCTTGTAACCAAACAGATCAACGAGAGATCGTCAACGAGTGCATCTCTGAGCTACTGTGAGTGAGTGGAGGCGGGGCTCATTTGCATATTCATAGAATCGCTTATACTAAATGAGGCAAGGGTGTAGAGTTACATTAAAGCTATTTTAAGGCATGACGGGGGTTTTTCAAGGAAAAAACGCTTACATATGTAATATTTTTCATCAAAGATGAGTTTTAAGGGATTGTTTTTGAAAAAGTGAGTTTTGAAAAATATACTTGTTTCCTCTTGGAATATAGTTGATTTGATGCATGATTGATTTCATGTGCATATGACTTATATTCACTCGCCTTGTTCAGTAGATCAGACTCATAAAACGGGTAGACTCTGTACACCCCGTGTATACGCCGCACTCCAGGGTACAACAACGGCAACAAATCCATGTAAACCACTCCATGAAATGAGATCTGTGCCTCTTCCTCCCCCTAAAGCACAAACAGGCAAAATTGTATTGTGTTTTTATCAATAAGTTATTATTGCTGTCTTGTTTTGGGATTTGAGGGCCATCTTGAGATGTTAAAGTTCAGGATGTTTCTCACCAGCTTGTCTCTGGCTGTTCTCCCACCTTTGGTTGGTACCGTTTGATTGGCTTTCATGATCTCAACAGGCCACAATCTGCATTCTGCAATCCTGCGGGACAGACTAAAAAAAAAAAGTGAGAGCAATAATTGAAGAACGTGACAAATAATGAGAAAATCAATTTGAGTGCATTGATTAAAAGAGGTGTTTACTCACCAGGCCACGCCTCCTGCATCAATAAAGCAACGACGTGCCGTATCCCAGCTCACCCTGTTCTCGTTACACTCTGCGTTCTCTCTGAAATCCTTGTCCTACAACACACACACAAATCAATGTGGTGACATGCTCCATATTCCTTTCACATCCATCACTGTCCATTAATGGCTCAGATCACCTCTATGTCGGTAAGGTCTCCGTGATCCGTGTCTGTGGGTTCAGAGTCAATATAAAGGCCCTGAATGACCTCGGCTCCTGGTGTGAGAAGAGGCCCCAAGGGCCATTTTTTGGGTCTTGGCACTGGCTCCTGCTCACCACCCGTTTTTAAGATGCCATTGGAGAACAACAACACTTGCTCTTTCTGAAAAACAATAAATAATGTCAGGTTTTTATTTGTAGGTGAATTATTTCTTTAAACATAAAAATATCTTACAGATATTTAACCCTCTGGTGGTCTTCTGTCATTTTAGGCTGAGACAATTTTACATTTTGAATTTTTAAAAATGTTTTACTTCATCGGAATGGTGCGAAACTTGATGGCTTTTGTGGCACCTAAACACTGTATTAATTGAAAATAATATGAAATATTTTATCTAAAAATTGAATTATTTTATATTTAAAAATAAATGGTGCATCATTTAGAGGTGAATATTGTCTAGTACGACCATAAAACTCCTTCAAAGTACCAAAAAGAAAGAAAGAAAAATATTAGTGAAACAAAATAGTACATTCATTTAATTAAAAATACTACACTAATAACTACGCTTCTTGACTTCTGTTCCCCGGTTTCACAGACAAGGTTTAAGATAATCCCAGACTAAAATGCATGTTTGAGCCTTTTTAACTGAAAGCAACTTATTTTAATATGTCAATGCCATTGTTTTGTCTCAAGATGCACACCAGTAATGTATTTTTCTAAGGCACGTTTATAAAAGCCACTTAGGTCTAATCCTGGCTTAATCTAAACCCTGTCTGTGAAACCAGGCCTGTATTTTGATCACAGGTTCACAAGTGTGACCCCTAAGGAATACCAGAGGCTTAAAGTGTCTTGCTTCTTGAATGATTTGGAGAATCCACTATCCCTGAAATGCCAAATAAACACAAACACTTGTTCCTCACCGTGGCTGAGGTGGGAATCTGCAGGGCAGCTACGTAGCTGGAGGGAGGAGTGGAGGCAGGATTCCAGACCTCAGGGAACCGAATACATGGTCTCAACGGTGACCATCAGCACATTAGAGTCAGAGCGCTGGCCATCAGAGAGCAACGGCTCCGGAACGCTCACTGTCACATCTAGTGTGGACTGTACAGGCAAACACACACAAAATATAAAACATGTATTTAAAAACATACTAAATTAGTGGTGTAAAAATGACTTTCTTACTTTTACGCCGTCCTCATGCACAGCAACGCCATGAAGAAGCACAGTGGATGAGAAGCTACACTGACCTAGAATAAAAACAGCACCGCCTCAAATCTCAAGAATATGAGAATCCATAAAAAGTGGCATAAAATGTGTCAGTTTGAATAAAATGAAATGGTTTAACCTCGCAGCAGTGGCAAAGGTCCACAACGGCTTGTCCTAATACAGTGGTTTTCTCCTCTTTTTGTTTTTTCTCTTTTGGTAAGGTCTCGAGCACCGTTACTGAGGGCACACATACATTTCTGCTTACATTTAAGCATGAAATAGAGTCTAAATAGGTTTAAATGACAATTCACACGCACTGACAGATGCCGACCAACGCTGACAGTCACCAGATTGCAGTCATCACTTCTCAGACATGCCAAGACTCGATAAACACGTTTTAACATGACCAACGGATGCGACAGGCAGTGTTGTGGGTACGCGTTACAAGTAACAGAGTTATGTAATCAGATCACTTTTTTCAAGTAGTAAGTCATTGATTACTTATATATTTAAAACAAAATATCTGAGTTACTTTTTCAAATACGTAAGTCAAGTTATTTTGTTTTCCCATGTATTGACACATCCTCTCCTGTCCCCATGTTGAGAGAAATCGGGAGTAAGAGGCAGAGGCGAGGCGTTGTGTGTGAACGTGAATATTGTAGTTTTAGACTAAATGTAAGTTTTCCTACTCACATTAGTGGGGCTTCGAGAAATCAGCAAACAAGCTAAAACAGCAAAAAATACAAACAAATCGTTGTGAATGATCAATACTCACATATGAGAGGTTTATGAGCCACATCATCCAATGTATGTGCTACTTCTGAACATTCAAAACTACAGGTGAAGTTGTAAAGCACATCTTTGTCTACAGCAATGTCCAGTTTTTGTGAGTCTCCCAGCACAGATCCATTGAACTCCACCCGAACAAAACTGAGACACGAATCAGTCCTACTGCCTCTCTGAAATAATCGCAAATATTGAACATGCTTATTATTACAGTAAACCTTATAACAACCTCTCACAAAGCATTTACCACTGTAATGACGAAATACCACACAACTGTTATTTTTCCTAAATCATTAAAACAGTGCAAGGCTCTCAGAATCTCTGTATTTTTGTTTATTTATTTATTCAGTCAGTGGTGGTGGATAGTGCCATGTTTGTTTTATCATGATATTTAATTTCCACCGTTTTATTGCTGCCACAGTGGTAACTTAGGGGAGACCGGGGCTAGTTGTCACACTATTTACTGCAGTGAATATTTTTCAGGGTAGATTTATTTGAAAGTATTTTTCTTTAATGTGAGACAGTTTGAACTAGGTGTTTAAACCATATAGCAGTAAAAGAGAACAGGATCATTAGAAAAGATATAGCACACCGAGTCAGAACAACAGTCTGATCCGTGCCGAGTTTGGAGTATGTGGAGTTAAAGCTCTAGGAGGAGTTAGAGTTGTAAATTTTTCCGCTCAGAAGAATTTTAATAAGTTTAAATAGGATTTCAGTAAGGTGGCTCTCACAAGCCAACTTAATAAAGTAAGTGTGACAACTAACCCCGGTTATGGTTTCCACGGGTTTGCAGGAGATATCTCGTCACAATCATTTTAAGGCTTTTATTTAAGTGATTGTAACAGGATTTTAGTGACTTACCATATTATTTCCAGAGAGAACAGTGATCTGCACTGGAACAGCTCTCCCAAACTCTCTGTGACTCTCCATGTTGAAAAACTAAACGAGTTTCTCTCTCCTCAACACTACTGTTGACTGTTGCTCAGCGCTCACTTGTTTCCACAGCAACGACGCTTCGTGTCAGTCTCGCGATATTTGAGACGAGCGGGTGTTTGTGAGAAGTCGTGCTGAGCTCGGAAGTTTGCAAGTTTAACGCAGCATTTTCTTTGTTTGTCTGGCATTATTTTGACAATCTGAGTTACATACGATTAATATAAATCCATCGACGAGCTGAAGGTACACAAAGGATGGATAAAGGAAAGTGAAAGCTGTGTTTTAGACACCAACGTGCGCTTCCAGGCGGGTAACTTGGATCATGATGATAAGAGTCACACACATATTGACCAAATGTATAGGTTTACTGATTTAATGTACTTAAGTACGCACACTTTAGTACGCACTGTGCATTATAACCGGCTGTTTGATGCCCGAACTTAATGTCGTAATGAACTTGTGCATGTGTACGTTAAATATAATTGTAGCATCTTGCTTGCATTTGCATAACGTTACATATTCATTTTGAACCTAAAAGATTTTTCTTTAAAAGCATTGTCACACATATATTGTCACCTATACGCAGTACAGTTGCTCTAGGCTTACAGTTATTGTGTATTTTCTCAGATATTGAGCATGTCTCTTCATGCTGTTGAAGAAGCTGTCAAGATGTGCAAAGCTGAAGAATCAAGACTCACTGAAAACATCAGACAATGCAAGGAGATATTGCGCTCAATGTAAGGTATTTAAAGGGATAGTTCACCAAAAAAAAGAAAAGAAAATCATTTACATACCCTCATGTTGTTCCAAACCTTTATGAATTTCTTTCTTCTGTTGAAAACAAAGGAAGATATTTTGAATAATGTTTGTAACCAAACAGTTGATGATGAACCCCATTGACTTCCATATTATTTTGTTAAATACAATGTGTTGTGTTCAGCAGAAGACAGAACAGTAGGGGTAAAATCTTTGCGTGGCAGGGGGAGCTGCCACTAGACCAGTCACGGATATATGCGCCTGCCACTGCGTTATATGCGCCTGCCACTAAACCAGTCACAGATATTCGCGCCTGCCACTAAACCAGTCACAGATATTCGCGCCTGCCACTAAACCAGTCACAGATATTCACGCCTGCCACTAAACCAGTCACAGATATTCGCGCCTGCCACTGCATTATATGCGCCTGCCACTCGAACTTACACAATATGTAAGATATGTTTTTAAACCAAATGCAGCGCATATCCCCTGAAGCCAGCGGGAGCCAGAACGGTACGCACAATAGGTCAATATTCACCATTAACCAAACGCTTTTCGCCAGCCTTTGAACTACTGTACCCACTTTTTTAAAATCCTGAGCACCAGTCTCGTCTCTCGTGACATAGGAAGCGCCTGCCTCAAAACCTCTCACTGTTTTAATATACCAGACGAACCCACAGCCAGTGCAATGCTGATCTTATTTTTTTTATTCGCTCTTTTTGCCCATAAGGGAGCACGTACGTCTTGGCTCCCGCCTGGGCTACTAAAGCGTCACACCTGCCACAAGATCTCTCACTGTTTACACCTACCAGACACTGCTAATGATACACGAGAGCACACAGACAGGGCAATACAGATCTTATTTACCTTTTTCTCATCTGATCTTATATTTTATTCGCTCTTTTTATCCGTATGGGAGCGCGCTCGTTGCTCTATTAAGCGTTGCGCTATCAGCAAAACCTGCCACAAGATCTCTCACTGTTTACACCTACCAGACACTGCTAATGATACACGAGAGCACACAGACAGTGCAATACTGATCTTATTTACCTATTTCTCACCTGATCTTATATTTTATTCGCTCTTTTTATCCGTATATGGGAGTGTCCTCGTTGCTTAAGCGTTGCGCTATCAGCAAAACCTGCCACAAGATCTCTCACTGTTTACACCTACCAGACACTGCTAATGATACACGAGAGCACACAGACAGTGCAATACTGATCTTATTTACCTATTTCTCACCTGATCTTATATTTTATTCGCTCTTTTTATCTGTATGGGAGCGCGCTCGTTGCTCTATTAAGCGTCGCGCCAGCACTCACTCATCGAGTTGAGTAAAGTTGGTAATAAATTCACAGATTCGAACTTCCTGGGTCAATAACTCCCCAGCTAAACATTGTTACTACACAAATTACACCTCTTTTTAATCGTAGTAATGTAGACAAGCAGCAACCTATTTTTCCTCAAAACGAGCTTTCCTTCACAGTGGATAAAATACATTGATCTCTATAGCAGGCTGAAGTGCAAATCCCGAAAAGCGACACTATAGTGTCCCCAAATTCAGTTTACACACCACTGCTGTCCTGTTGGTTATACTACAACACTTATTTTGGGGAAAAAATATTTTCGCATAAATTTTATGATTTATATTTATGGAAAGTATTCAATAACTTCACTGTAATTCACTGTAAACAGTGAGAGATCTTGTGGCAGGTTTTGCTGATAGCGCGATCTTAATAGAGCCACGAACGCGCTCCCATACGGATAAAAAGAGCGAATAAAATATAAGATCAGATGAGAAAAAGGTAAATAAGATCAGTATTGCACTGTCTGTGTGCTCTCCTGTATCATTAGCAGTGTCTGGTAGGTGTAAACAGTGAGAGATCTTGTGGCAGGTTTTGCTGATAGTGCGACGTACCCTACGCAACGAGGACACTCCCATATATGGATAAAAATAGCGAATAAAATATAAGATCAGATGAGAAAAAGGTCAATAAGATCTGTATTGCACTGTCTGTGTGCTCTCGTGTATCATTAGCAGTGTCTGGTAGGTGTAAACAGTGAGAGATCTTGTGGCAGGTGTGACGCTTTAGTAGCCCAGGCGGGAGCCAAGACGTACGTGCTCCCTTATGGGCAAAAAGAGCGAATAAAAAAAAAAGATCAGCATTGCACTGGCTGTGCTCGTCTGGTATATCAAAACAGTGAGAGGTTTTGAGGCAGGCGCAAGCCTATGTCACGAGAGACGAGACTGGTGCTCAGGATTTTAAAAAAATGGGTACAGTAGTTCAAAGGCAGGCGAAAAGCGTTTGGTTAATGGTGAATATTGACCTATTGTGCGTACCGTTCTGGCTCCCGCTGGCTTCAGGGGATATGCGCTGCATTTGGTTTAAAAACATATCATACATATTGTATAAGTTCGAGTGGCAGGCACATATAATGCAGTGGCAGGCGCGAATATCTGTGACTGGTTTAGTGGCAGGCGCGAATATCTGTGACTGGTTTAGTGGCAGGCGCGAATATCTGTGACTGGTTTAGTGGCAGGCGCGAATATCTGTGACTGGTTTAGTGGCAGGCGCGAATATCTGTGACTGGTTTAGTGGCAGGCGCATATAACGCAGTGGCAGGCGCATATATCCGTGACTGGTCTAGTGGCAGCTCCCCCTGCCACGCAAAGATTTTACCCCCTCTCAGACAGAAACAACTTGATGGTGAGTAAATGATGACAGAATAATTTTTTTTGGGTGAACTGTCCCTTTAAGTGGGGTTTCTTGTTGTAATGGCATAGGGAACCAAGGGGCTGAAGGCACACTAAGAAAAATGTGCTTTTCACTTCTTCCATAGTGTATGATTACAGAAAAATGTATGTTTGTATTGCACATTAATGAAGCAACAGATGTTGGTGAAAATAAATTATAAAAGTGGTTTATTTTTGTTTAAAACTCTTATAAATGTATGAGGTTGCGAGGGCGGCCTTTTACCCCAAACATGGGGTTAACCAGCACAGGGCAAAAGGCACACAGTATTGATACTTTAGCTAAAATAATGTTTTTAATAGTGTCTAAGTTAATAGATGTTCTAAACAAACACTTTAGCAAAGTTTGTACTATTTTCTGTTTATCTTGATGAATAAAATCATTTTTGTTCAGTAATATACTTTCATTAAAATAGGTTATTGTTAATATAAAAAATACAAAATTACTTAAAAAAGTAAAGATTCGGAAAGCATTGAAGGAGATAGATTTACATCAGTAACAATAAATAATATTTTATTATATGATATTATTAATATCATATTTTTAAATATGATGGTTTGGTTGACACCCAACTTAATCTATGATTTTTACCATCTGAATATAACCATGTCATGTCAACAAATGGAAAAGTCAGCCAACTCTTTATTACTGTATCATGCTAATTATTGTGCCTTTTACCCCAAATACCATACTTTTACATATTCTTCCGTCATTGAAAAACTGTTACTTTAATTAGCTTGAACAAACCTGAATATCATTAACAAGACCTTTGTCCTAAAATACATTAAATAATTTTAGAGATTCTCATTTGCTTCTTAAATCTACATTAAAAAAAAACATCAAATATTAGATCAAATTAGCGCAGAATCAACTTTGCGCTTCTGCCCGCGTTCACGTCAAGGATCAGACAATTTCCACGAAAAGCAGATGTTTTGGAAAGTGGTTTTTGTGCCATCTTGTGGTTTAGACGAAAATAAAACCAAAGGTGTCTTTAGCCCCAATGTACCCTACCTGTCTTGAAATAGAGGGTGTGTAAAAGTTACATTTTGTCGGATCATATCATATTTGTGCAGGAGAACACGCGTTACAGAAGCCAGTGAACTGGAAACTGCCACAGCCATCGGTACTAAAGATGGTCAGAGGAAAATCATTTATTTATTTGTATTTATTTGTCATATAATCCCATGTTACATATTACACAATATATCTTTGTCTCTGCTTTCTAAAACAGATATTCCATCTGAAGAAAAACCAGAAATTGAATTGTTGGAGCAGGTTTTAAAAAAAGCGCTGAAAATCCGCAGCACATCTGAGGCTCATAAAGAACTTCACTCTGACAGCAACCAAAGAAAACACCGCAATGAGAGCAAACATAGACTGCTCATTAATGTTACTGGTAAAGTAGAAGATAAAAGAAAACCAGTGAAATCTTTCCCCCCTTCAGAGACGTGCAAAAAACCCAATCATCACAGAGGAGCAGCCGGAGGGAACGTGACCCACGGGGCCGTTCTGCTTCGGAAGGGACCGAATGCTCACCCGGTGTTCAAAGAAAGGCCATCTGTCCCAAAGAGCGCCCCCGTGAAGATCTCTTCCACAGCGTCCCAGCAGAAGATGTGTGTCAAAGCCACAAATGCTGAAGAGTCTTCCCCATCAGTGTCCTGCCCAGAAGTGTCTGGTAAAGATGGGAAGTTCACAACAGGAAATATGCAGAATGCACAATGGTGTGTATATGATCAGATATTCATCTTTGTTGCGGCCAAATATGAAATATATATTTAAAGGTGCTCTATCTAACTTTTAGCGGCCTCTAGTGGTGATGTTTCAGATTGCAACCAATTTTTACAAGAGCGCTCGTGCTCGAACTCATAGACAATACCGTCTATTACGCAAATATCTCGGCGAATACTAGACGGATTCGGCGAGCACCGAGCTCGTTGGGACCATCTAGTCGAGCTGAAAAGAATCATATAAGTTTCATAGTTTTTGGTGGTGTTTTTGCGGAGATATTAGCAGAAAACCATCGGGCGCGCTGCAAATTTGCGGACGCCGGTGACGTCACGATCTCAGAAGAAAATCGCTCGTATCTCTGGGACGCAAAGACCCAGAGAGCTCAAATTCGGGGGAGGAGGTCCCAGGGGGCGTTGCCCGAACGCTAGAGTGACGGGCCTCGGGGATGCCCCCTACCGGATCGCCGTTCGCTGGGACCCCCGATTTCGAACGGCTATAACTCGGGGAGCCGGGCGAGTTGGACCTCGGGGGTGGGCTCGTTCGAAAGGCCCCATCCAGCACTACGAGCGATTAGAGTCTTGGGAATATTGATCAAAGATTGACCGAGATATAAGCCGAAAAACGTGCACCTTTAACCGGACGTAAATCCCTGACCGTCTACAATAGACTGTATATAAGGAGAGAGGCTCGGGAGCGCGCATGCACGTCACATCCGTTGGATTTCGCGGTAAATCCGACCCGGAGACTTCACATAGAAATAGGAAATACTGGCCTTCAGAGGTAATAGCAAAACTCGAAAAGTGGATCATTGTAATGTGTGATTACAACCCCTTCACACACAGGCAATAAAAAAAGGAATCATTTTAGTAGAAAAGTTACATTTAGCACCTTTAATCGAATACGTACACTACCTTTCAAAAGTTTGGGGTCAGTATGAAAGAAATTAAGAAATTATTACTTTTATTCAGAAAAGACTTATGAGAGTGTTACAAAAGATTTCTATTTTAAAAACATTCTATTCATCAAAGAATCCTGAAATGTATCAGTTTCCACTAAAATATAAAGCAGCAAACTCTTTTCAACATTGATAATAATCAGAAATGTTTATGGAGCATCAACTCATCATATTAGAATGATTTCTAATGCTTTGATCACAGGGTTGAATTACATTTGAATATATATTCAAATAGAAAACATATGATAAAAAAATCACAATTTTACTGTATTTTTCATCAAATAAACGCAGTCTTGGTGAGCAGAAGTGACTTCTTTCAAAAACTTTAAAATCCTACCCCAAAAGTTTGAATGGTATTGTATATGTAGGCCATTATATAATATATATTTCATATTTTTACATCAAATGTAGCTATAATGGCTTGTGTTTGTTGCTGTAGGATATCGTCTCCTTTGTTACCAGTCTGGCGAGCACAAAGAACAAAACAGATCCGGTCAGTCTAATATTGTCTTTTAAATAAATTGAATATTTTGGGTTCATTACAAGCTAAGCACTATCAGCAGTATTTGTGGCATAATATTGATTAGAATGACTCATTTTTAAAAACCATGCCACAATACAATGTAAGTAAACAGCTTTAAAATAATGTGAAATTAAAGCAACAATACTTAGGCATTAGACATGTTAACATGAGACTAGTGTAAGAAAAATCACTTGCTAACCTTGTCTGTGAAACACATATAATATGAAGGTTTAAAGCAGGTAAATCTTGTCAATTTCACACAATACACAAGAAGAGAACTGAACCTTTTACACAGAGAAACATCTAAACGCATACATATCATCAGTGAGTGACTAATAACTGCATATAACAGTAGTTATAAAGCAAAATGATAATCTAGAAAGCATCAAGCACTAAGCATTCTTAAGAAGTGCTTCATGTAAACACCTTGCTCCTTTGACTTTCATTGCACATGCATTACTTTAACCAAGATTTTTCCTTAAAAAAGATTTACTTGAAGTCAACCCAGAATATTTCTTTAAATCAAATGATTATAAATGAATATATGCAAAATATTAAATCACAATTATTATTGTGAGGGGGAAAAAACGTTGTTTTTTTTAAAAGTGTAAGTGTTCTTTTAGATTGTGGAAAAAGGTGTTAACCCAGCAATCAAAGCCAGTACCAGAGAGAACTCAGTTTACGGAGAGACTGCGGGCAACTGTATCCTTCAGTTCTGACCTGTTATGATCAGACATTATCAATGCATCCATGCAATCATCATTTCTCCTGTTGGTGGGTTTTAATTCTGATCTAGGACTAAACAGCACACTATATAGAGTGGTGCAGGGATGACGTGTTTTTGTAGGCGACTCTGGACTGGTTCCCTCAAAAAAAAAAAAACAATAGGATATTTCTATTAGCTTTTGGATTATTGCAGAAAAAAGCTCTGAGATCAACAAAACTCTATGATTCTTACATGTTTTGTTCATTGTGAAAAGCTTCCCAAATGAACACAACTTTTATGAATTTTGAAGCGTAAAAACAGTCGGTAGAAGGCAAAAGCTAAATGCTATAAACGAAATGCACCACAGTTGCGTGACTCCATCATCACCGTTGTTGCTTAAAAACATTTTCATTGAAAGTTCGAGTCATAATAGTTTGCAAGAGCGTGATTATAAACACGAGGCTGTGAAAGCAAACGATGTATACAGTATACATGTACAGTATGTCATCTGTGGAAGGCATAGGACCATAAAATGTTCATCAATTTTGCATTCGACGAATGCAAGATTGACGACATCTTATGAAGCTTAGAGGGATAACCTCAAAAAAAAAACGGGGGGGGGGGGGGGGGGGGGGGGGGGACCTAATAAATTCACCATAAATCGTCACGAATGCGATTTTCTATTTTTTTTTTGGTTCGTTCCAACAGTCAGACATGTATTTATCATTGAGTCCAGAGAAATTTTATACAAATTTACAAAATTTCACATTCTTGTGAAATGTAATCCCTTGCTGTCTGGTTTTTAGATTTCGTGTTGAACATCCATACGCAGCACAAAAGGTCCGGCATCATCCATGAATGGCGAGGATAGCAGCGTTACCTAGCTACTTCCTATGCCAAGACCCCTGTTCCAAGATGGCGGCGGTTTTGCTTAGAACCTCAAGGCGGCATCTAGTGTATATATCTATGGTAGACGCTCTAAAGGTATGCTTTCAAAGTTTGCTCTCTATTGCTAGCCGCTCTCCGAAAATTGCCTATCCTACCTTTAATGTCTCCGACAACCTTTGTAGTCCCATTTAGCAAATTGTTAGCAACCGCCCTTTACAAGACAAGTAAAAAGTTTTTTTTTTTTAAATCACAGGAGGGTAAACGTGAAAATATCTTGAACACACCACAGACCTTATTTCAAGCATTTAATCAAAAACACATTCAAATATGTTCACGAACCGGAAATGCTAAAATCCTAACTAGTGTCCGGGTGTGTCTAGAAAAATACGTCATCCCTTCTCCACTCTTTTCTACTTGCTATTTGTTCAAAAGACCTCGTCAGGATAGATGGCATATTTAATTCGAGCATTTAAAAATGAAGCTTTGAGGGATAAACGTTCAATCCTGTCATCTTTTACTATCCTTTTGTTTTGTTTTGGTCAAATATTATCTTGTTGTTGTATGTTCTTGACCTGCTGCTGTATCAGTTCCCATCCGAATGGCCTTCCAGATGTCCTGCTGATATCACAGCAGAGCTGGACGGGCTTTCACAGCGTTGTCTTGACCTGACACACTGCTTCACACACTCCGACTCAGGTAGGCCAGAAAGATGGAGGGCTGCAGGAAGACAGAAGTGTGTGGGAGGAAGAAGGGGGCTGAGAAATGAGCATCTGGACAATAAGAATCCGTCCAAGGAAAACACTGTCATCTAGTCTTTATTCCTCTGAGTCACAGGACGTTTCAGAGGCGGGCAGCTCATTTGGAGTAGATAGAGATCAAGAGAAATGTGTGTGTGTGTGTGTGTGTGTGTCACAGGGACGTTGCATGAGAGAGAATATGAGTCCTTGCGGATGCTGGAGGGTTTGGAGAAAATGACGGAAGATCTTCTTACATGTGCTGATCAGCGGAAGAAAGGTATACTTCACAATCTCTCTCCAGTTGCCCAAGCATTTTGACGTCTTTTCAGGTCAGGGTTCATGAGCAGAGTGTGTTTCTTGTGTTGTTACTAATTTGTAAGACACTTTGAATAAAAGCATCTCTAATTAATGTCAATTTACAAAACAAATTTAAACCATTTAATTTTACGGCTCAGGAAAAAGATACAGTTAATTTAATGCACACTGATCTATTGTGTGACAACATGCCCAATATTTCATCATGTTATTACTTCATTACGTAAATTATCAAAATATAGGACTATTTAATGGCCAAAAAGTGTTGAACAATTATCAAGCACAAACCAATTCATGAAACAGCAAAAGGTAAGCATACAAAAATATTAAACCGTTGTTTTTACCAACAGAAACTTAATTAAAACGTTTAATATGCTATCATTTTAATTAAATTTAATAAAATTTTATATTTATTAGAATATTTTAACATTTTATCATTAATAGTAATTATAATATTTATATTCAATTATAAAGAATTATATATAAAATTTTTGTAATTGTTTTAATTAAATTTTTTATTTAATTATCATTTTATTTGGCACACAAAAACTTGCATCTTGACATTTATTAAGAATCCTCTTGTACTGAGAAGACAGTTCATATTATTTAGTTGAGTTGACTCTTGTCTGAATATGTCAGTGTGTTTTTATTGTTTTTTTTATTGTAATTTTACTTAAGGATAAACACAGATTTTAATTTAAGAAAATGTTAACAACAAAAAAACAAAAACAAACCATTTGCTAGTAAAAGTAGTATTTGTAAACTAGCATTACTTTATATGCAAAGAAGCACACGAGACAGGACTAGCGAACTTCATCCATCTTCGTTACTCTTTCACTTCTGTCTCACACACATTACATCATTACACAAGTGAACAATGTACATTTCTTCTCATGAACACAACAGTGTTCACATGGTATTTGCAGTGATCAAAAACTTTCTTCAGTCTATTTTGGGTCTAATTTGGTGTCAGTATTCTTATCTGTTCACCCTCCATTAAGTTGCTAGTTTGAGTTTCCTGTTGCGCAGTTTCATGTTCGAATTGTGACATACCATCCAATTATCCAAGAAGTCGAAACTCCCTTCCCCTTTCTCAATGTTGTTAGCTGTTATATTTTCTCACAAAGTTTGAAGTGCTCCCTCTGGATTTAACGGGTAACGCATCAAAAAGCCTCACACATGGTTCATCATTTTGAAACTTCATCCACCACAACCCATAGAAATCCCCCGACTCCGAAGGGATCCATGTACCAGAGTTCCCATGTTCTTGCTTCTTGGGAAAGCAATTAATGTACTGTCGACGCTTGCACATTTTCAATGTTTTGCCTTATACCTATTGCAATTGGTATCATTAGAATGTTACTAAGAAATTTCATCGTCACAGATTTTGCAGTTCAGTTGTGAATTCAGTTCACTATCCCGTTCACACAGCTTGATCTGGATTAAATCGGTTGATAACCTGGACGTAGATCTAAATCCAGTGCAAAACTGCCTTGTGTTTCTCAGACTGGGAGAGGTGGGATAAGAGTAGCTCTGGAGCTTTGTGTCCCATCCGGAGGAGAGGTGAATGGGGTGACCCAGATCGTTCCTGTCTGCCGCCCATCCTGTCCTACAGCAGTGAGACTGAACTCACAGAGCTGGAAAACCAAAGGCTCAGAGTAGAACAACTTCAGCAGGCCATTCGTCTTCAGAAGGTATCTCGCCGCCTTGTATTCAAGAGATACCCTTTTCTTCATTTGGCCAAAAAAACGTGTCTTATCAGGCATCATGTTGTTAAATATCGACACTATTGTTTTCTGTAGAGCTGCTTTATATCTGAATTGAACTCTGTATAATTTTTCGAAAACTGAATCAACGTTGAACTGATTTCAGCTTAATAATATTGTCTTTTTGGAGCCTCTCTACGCAGAATTGATAAAGCTGCGTTGAAACAACCTGTATTGTATTAATCGCGTGTTTTTTCTGTTTTTAGGTGATGTCCGATAACCTTGCGTCTTTCTGGGATGCTCATTCCGGTGTGGAGCGACCCAGTGCCGTGGCTCTGCGTGGTCTTTACTCGCTTCTGGCGGAGGGAGGCGTTCAGTTCCCATCACTGGTTTTGGATTCGGAGTGAGATTGAGCAAAAACAAGACTGTATTTCAGGGTTAGTTCACTGAAGTCTATGAAGCATAGCTGGAAAGTATTCCACACAAAACTCTTTTTCTGAGAGAAACTGCTTGCGTTTCAGCGCCAAGCGTGTTCGCTGTTGTGCATTTGCCTCGGATGTCAAACAAAGTGCTTTTTGTAATCAGTCACATGACTGGAGACGTGATGAGCGAGTGCAGCTGCTGTTAAGAAACACGAATAAAGCTTCCAGCTGACGTCTCTCATGGTCCATGAGTCAGGATTTCATTTCATGTCATACTCCTCCATCCCGCATATATTATCGTCTGTCAATGTGCGGCAGAAGTTTATTTGGCTCTCTGAGGAGTTCTTCTTGTTTGAATTCATTACTGTCTCAACGTGCCAAACCACCGGCATCTTTTGAAGAGTGATACCGTGCGTTCTCGTGAGGCCTGTGGTGTTGTGTTTTTCCAGCAGAGGGTGATGTGTCCTGAACGTCTTCCAGAATCTCTATTGACAGCATCTGTTAGGGCTGAAAGTAATTTAGACTCATCCCTCAGTTTATAAAAGAAAACAATGATTGTGTTTATGCTCTTATAATGGATGTCTAGACATTCCCGAGCCCCATCTTACATTCACAAATGTGTGTTTTTCAGTCTATAAAGTGTCGAAATCACCTTTTAATGGTGGAACTCGTGTTCTGGATGTCACTGATGCAAGTACCGTTTTGATTTGTGTCTATGTAAACCGATCAAAAGTTTGGAAACATTTATTTAATCAAAAATACAGAAAAAACAACAGTAATATTGTGAACATTTATATTTAATTATACTTTAAAATGTAATTTATTCCTGTGATCAAAGCTGAATTTTCAGCATCATTACTCCAGGCTTCAGTGTCACATGATCCTTCAGAAATCTTTTTTAATATCATAAATAAATCATTGATAAATAAAAAGCTAACAGAACAGCACCGGCAACATTGCTAAGATTTTGATACTTACCTTAAGGGGTGTAAGGAGATCATATAAATCATACAAATGAGAGTTTTTATGAACTCTTGAGTTGATGTTGAGTTGATCGTATTGAATATTTTAGAAGAGTTTGTATTGCAGTTAATGGAAAAAAACGAAACGCCTTTGCTACATTTGACTTTAAGCGTTGTTTCATTGCATTTTTTTCCCCATTGGAAATTCAGACATTCGAAGTTAAAAGTGACACAGCAGTGAATGACTGGTTTAATTGACTGGTTTCAAAGGCTTTGTTCACAATGCAACCAATCAAATATGATCTGTAGGTCTGACAGTAATTTTGCAGGTAATAAAAGAAACGGCATCTGTTGCTTTAGACAGTGCAGTCAATATCTGTATCTACACCAGTTGCCATAGTGACTATGAGAGTGGCTGTTATTGTGGATGGACGAGAGCAAAAACCCAATATTTTGCTTATGTTCATGTTCATCATGACATCTCACAGCGGTGCTGTTAAAAGATGTGTCAGAAATTATTTACTCATTCACCGTTCAAATTGTAATGATTGCCACTACTGCTCTAATTGTATTACATTAGAATCATGTTATGCCCTAAATGATAAATTGCATCTGATATGACCAAAGCAGAGACATTTGTAAGACAATCAGATTGTTTTTATTTTATATTTTGTGGCATTTTTCTGAATCTGTGTGTATTTTAATGTTTATCCTGGTGCAGTGTCTTACAAGTAGACGTCCATTGTAAAGAGTAAATTGTTGTAAATTTGTCCGTTGAGTTAACTTCTATTGCACCAGGTATATTCCTTTAAAGGTCCACTAGTCAAGTAAGTTTTCCAATTACAAAAAGCTTCACACAGAAGGAAATGAGTAGTATATTTGACAATTATGTTTGAAATCTTGTCAGTCCTAAAGGTCATATTTGATTTTACGATTCGATAATAAATGCCACTTCCGCTGTTTGTGAATTACCTCAGAATCACTTTAAACCTCAAAATGGCAAGAAAAAATACTGAAATGTATGTTTAAAAATCTGTTTAATGTGAGCTCAAACCACATATAGAAATCTGTAAGAATCAATTCAATGTAGGCTATTTTTATCATATTTTTTTTATTGTTTTGTATTTTTATTGTATTTGGTCACACTTTAGATTAGGGTCCAGCTCTCACTATTAACTAACAACTAACAACAAGTTTTGCCTCAATAAACACATAATCGCTGCTTATTAATAGTTAGGTTTATTTTAGGTGTTTGGTGTAGAATATGGTCATAGAATAAGGCATTAATATGTGTACTAATTTATTAGTACTAATAAACAGCCAATTTCCTACTAAAATGCATGCTAATAAGCAACTAGTTCCATAGTAAAAATTGAACCCTAAACTAAAGTGTTACCTAGTATTTTATTTCGAGACTTTTATTTTGTAAAATAAATGATGTTTGTAAAAATCACATTCCATTTATTTTATTTCAGCATTTTATTTTAGTATTTTTTGTTTGTTTTGCTTTTCAGAGCACAAACTGAGTCTGATACAGCCAATACATTTTTTGCTGCCTTTCTGAACAAAGTCAAAGGATCAAGTTAAATCCTCTTAAACTCATGGTGACTAGTGCATCCCAGTTCACCTACTTATACTATTCCCTAAAAGTATGTACTATTTCTGTGAAGAAAACACATATGGTGCATTAGTTAACATTACTTAACTACCTTAGTTAACATGAACTAAGAACAAACACCATTTATTAATCTTAGTTAATATTAATTTCAACATTTACTAATACATCATTAAAATCAAAGGTTGGATTTGTTTACATTAGTTAATGCACTGTGAAGTAACATGAACAAACAATGAACAGCTGTATTTTTAGTAACTAATATTAATAAATACTGTTACAAATGTATGGCTCATTGTTAGTCCATGTTTGCTTTAATACATTAACTATGTTAATTAATTAACCTTATTGTAAAGTGTTACCTGATGCATTTAAAAGTTAATGACTAAACGTATATCTTTACATAAGCTCACAATGCTGCTGCAGATTAAATAAAATGTAGATAACACTCAATAAATATATTTTCGTCAGGTTAGATACTGATATTAATCACTCAAACCCCTTTATCTAAACCTCTCTACTCAGCCGTTGGACTCGCACATCTGCCATGTTTGTAGTTTTTAACACTTTTTATTCGTGCTTGTAGTTCTAATCTAATCCTCATCCAATGGGTTGTGGGCAATATTAGCCATTTCAGTTGCACGGATCTACACTTCGGATTGTAACCGGAAAAAGTAGACTATCCGGTATCTTTTGGAATACTCATTTCAACAGGGACACACTAGTTACGTCCCAAATCACCTACTTATGCACTATTCTATGTTTTGTAGTAGGCTATAAATAGTGCGAGTAGTGTGTTCACACTAAAAACTTCCACATTGAAAAAGTGCACTTTAAATACACAGATGACGCACTTAATTAACGGAAAAAAACAAAGTGTGTAATGTTGGAGGGAAGTGGCATCAGACAGTGAATAGCAAAATAACCTTAAATTTATACACTATACATGATTGAGTACATAGTGTAAGTGCATGTGTACACAAAAAAAGTTTGACAACATATGTTTTTACATTACTTTAACTCATCAAAATTAAGTCATTTTCAACTTTTTTTTATAAGTTAAACAAGATTCAACTCCCTTTTAAGTTAGTTTAATGTAATGTAAGGTGAAATGACTTAAACATCCAACTTGATTGTACTTTTTTAAGGCAGCTATTTTTTTTTTTACAGTGAATAGTGTGTCATTTGAGAGGCAACTACTAATTCTAATTTTGAATAATACGTAGAATGGATATTATGCAAATTGGGATGCAGCATAGTTCAGCAAAGTTCAGCATAGCAAAGAATATCAATATATTTATGAAATTGTGCCAGAAGAGATGCAGTGCATTAGTCACAGCGAGTATTCATTTTCCACCCGGCAAGTTGATTATATGTCAAAACATGGCAATGGTTTGTGCTTGTGATGATTGTTAGTTAATCTCTGATTGTTCAAACCTCTTAGTCCCCAGAAGTGGAGAACAAAGGTACTTCTCATTGATTTCATCTCACTTTTTAGAGTCCCACATGGTTTTCACACAACCCGAGGAGCACAAAGCTGTCACGGGCACCGCCGCCAACCTACTGAGACGATCAATAGATCATCGGATTAATCGATAAATCGAACAGGCCTCGTTCCGGTCATGTTACGTGCAACGAGGATCGCCTGCGGTAAGTATATTCATGCTTGGGATATTCATTTATGCACAGCAAACAGTCCTAAACCTCATTTTTAGAGTGGTAAATATGTTTATTTGTGTCAGATTCATGCTGAGCGTGTAAAACGAGTGTTTGAGAGGTTCCATGGGGCCCGTTCGGGGACGGTGGCCCACAGACAGGAGGCTCAAGCTGTTCCAGACTGGGAGACAGGTGGCGCTGGGTTCACGGGTGGGCGTCCTCCACCAGCCCACGCCCACTCCACGCTGATGTCACTGACTCACACGGGAACACGTTCAAGGGACTGATACTTCCATCGTGGTGAAAAGCAAGACAAAAAGGTAGAAAAACAACAGATGAGCGCATGAGTGAGTTCAACCAGGACAGGTTTACTTTGTTACGACACTTTTAAAGCCATCATGACATCTTGTCTCTTTTTTTCATGGAATATTGCAGTATTTATTATAAATGATTTATCCGTGCCCTCATAACTTCCCCTCTCTCTTGCAGCGACATCTCTTCTTTTCTATGATGAAGTGTTCACTTGCGTGAGTTAACTCACATGAGATCAACCAATAGCAAACCATAACCATCCAATCATTTCCCTACGACAAAATCAAGCCCCGCACTACATTTGTTCTTGTTTGAGAGGCCGTTTCACTTCAAAATACGCCACAATAGGGAAGAGAAGACTCTCACATCCTCCATTTCATGCCAACTTTTAGAGTAATGAGCTCTGTGAACATAAATCCGAGATGGTTGCAAAAGTTTTTAATTTACCGAATATTGTATGCAAGATGTGCTTTTATGCCTTATTTTGGTGCTAACATGAAACGATATAGGAATCAATGAGTCCAATCAAAAGTTGTGTCCCAAATGACACATTATACTCTATGTACTGTACTTACTATGTACTCTACCGTCTGAACTTTATAAGGTTATTTTTTCATCCAACATGGCACACCCATTTTCATTTTCAGTGTGTACACACTACTCACTATTTTTAAAACAAAGTGTCACTGAATAGTGTGCAAATTGGGACGCACCTAAATATTGTTTAAACGGTAACACTTTATTTGAAGGGGTGTGCATAAGACCGACATGACACTGTCATAAACATGACATAACACCTGTCATGAACATGAAGGAGTCTTTATGAATGTTTATGACTGTTGTCATTAAGTGTCATTCGGTAAATTATGACACTTTCAATGCAAAGTTGACATTGTTTAAAATGTCTTTGTTATGACAACTTGACATTAACCGAGAAATCATAACCTGTCAACCTGTGACAACTTTGGCCGTCATGACACCATTCTAACTGTGTCATGAATATTTTACTTGTCCTCAAGTAAAGTGGAAAACATTGTACTAGTTATAAAGATGTCATTAAGGGTTATTACACTGCAAAATGCTTGAAGTTTGATAATTAGACCTGTTATGACATATTTGTGACAGGTTGACAGGTTATGATTTCTTGGTTAATATCAAGTTGTCATAACAAAGACATTTCCGTCTTTGTTAATGTCAAGTTGTCATAATCAAGACATTTTTGTCTTGGGTAATGTCAAGTTGTCATAACAAAGACATTTTAAACAATGTCAACTTTGCATTAAAAGTGTCATAATTTACCGAATGACACTTAATGACAACAGTCATAAACATTCATAAAGACTCCTTCATGTTCATGACAGGTGTTATGTCATGTTTATGACAGTGTCATGTCAGTCTTATGCACACCCCTTCAAATAAAGTGTTACCGTTTAAACTAAGACGGTGCACTGGTTTTACTTATAAAGTGGGTGAAACTACAATGTGCAATATGGCATCTCTAGTAAAAAAAAGTCCCGCCTTCAAAATAAGAGCCAATCACCAATTGATAGTCATCGCTTTCATTGTAGCCAGTGTTATTTTAGGATCATTGAGATACTATTTTAGATTTTGTTTCAGTTTTTAATTACCGGTAGTTTTTCTTTTTTTCTTTTCTGCTTTCACTTTAATGTTAGTTTTAGTAATTATAATTTTTTTTTAAATATATCGGTTTTATTATTTTTTCTATTTTCAGTTTTAGTTATATTAGTATATAATTTAATCTAAATGAAAATGAAAAATGTTTTAGCTGAAAAAGTTAATTTTTTTATATTTTATTTTATTTAAAGTGTATTTCTTTCTTCTGCAGAAGACAAAAGAAGATATTTTGAAGAATGTTGGTAACCAAACAATTGACTTCCATCGGATAAAAAAAAAATACAATGGAAGTCAATGGGGTCCATCACCTGTTTGGTTACTGACATTCTTCAAAATATCTTCTTTTGTGATCAGCAGAAGAATTCTTTATGAATTTCTCATAAAGGTTTGGAACAACTTGAAGTTGAGTGACAGATGACAGAGTTTACATTTTTGGTGAACTTCCCTTTAAGTTCACTCAAACTGTCAACATTTACTCACCATTTTCCATTCTTCCATGAAACACAAAAGGAAATGTCAGCGGCGGGACGGAGAACCCCCCCCCCCCCCCCCCCCCCCCCCCCCCCCCCCCCCCCCCCCCCCCCAAACAAGGAAAGAGAATGACGTCACTGGCGATTGCTCATGAAATAAGTGAAGACCAATAATGTTGCCACATATCTTTTCCAAAAAGTAGTGAAAGTAGTGGTTCATTTAGATGTAACTTTCACCTACAAGTCACATGCACTGGATTTGAAGTATTTTTGTAGTGATACAGAAAATATTATTGTAATTTATTTGGAATAATTCAAAACTTAAAATACTTCTGTCCATTACTATGGACTTTTATTGGTGCGTTTTTTTGCCTCATGATTTTGTTGAATGGAAACGATCAGCTTAGACATTCATCCTGATATCTTTTGTGTTCCTCAGAAGAAAATCATGCAGATTTGAAACGTCATGTGAATGAATACATAATGAAAGAATTTTTTCCCATTTGACAGCGTGGCTGCCTTCTGTGCAGAATATTATCTGAAGCATATTTGCCAAAAGTATTACAAGCTCTTGAACCCATATGGCATATTGCAGTGTCAAGGGCTTATCTGCTCTTGACTTTTAAACATTCGACCTGCTTTACATTTGCCTTTCCAACAGCTTTAAAGGGCTCATTTCTTGCACAAACCATGTCAATAAAATCTTTTTTTCTCCCTGCAGTTTATCCAGCTGCTTACTCATTCACACAAGTCTTCATTCAGCGCAGCCCGGGGGTCTTCCTCATTGTACAATGCTTTGAGAAAGGAAGGAATAATAATGAACAGAAGAAATAGTGATGTCAGGAGGGAAATGGTTCTGTGTGAGCTAAATTGGATCGTTGAAATGTTGCAGCACAAATTCTCAGGTTTACAGAAATTATACCCTGTAAGTCC
>CM070821.1:39584563-39629563 GCA_036326025.1 Chrosomus eos
TCCAGTGCACAATCCGTAACAGGGAATAGACTCGCTAGGATGAAAAACGGACATCTGTTCAGAGCCCCCCCATCAAGCATTTGGCAGTGTTTTGTGTTAGTGCGGCGTGGGAGGCCAAAAGTGCGTGGGTGCGCAGCAGAACGTGCGCGAACGGTGTCTCTGGATTCATCAGATATTAGCCGGCGTGCGTTTTACCATGCTGTCGGGCTGCTGCGTCTGTGTATAAAATAATCTCCTTATTAAATGAGCACTTAAATAGTCCCATTCCCATCCAATTACACTGTCACCCCCTCCATGCACTCGTTCTCTTACAAGCAAGAGAATGGAGAAGGAGTGGGTGGATTTTAGTGAACGGTGCTGGAATGGTTAACTCCACCCCTCCTCCCCCTCCTCTTTCCTGTTTGCTCTCCGCTGCCCAGTCTCATACTATGGCATTTTACGTCAGAGTGCAGCTGCAGCCAATCAGATTCTCCGGGCTGCCGCTTGACTCCGCCCCTCCTTCTGGCCTCATATATAGCAGTGCTCATTCTGTCTGCGCGTGTGTTCAACGTGCTGCTGCAGGGCTCAAGAGGCAGAGCGCCGTGCCACTGACAAACACACAGACGTTGTGAGAGGATCTTCACATCCATAAATTGCGTTTCCTCTCTCTTGAGCGCATCCTTGTTGTTGTGTTTCCTGCATCCTGGCTTTAAGATGGGATGCACCCCCGGGCACTTCACCTGCCAGCCGCAGACAACAACAGCCTCAACCCTGGAGGGACAGTCACAAGAAGGAGGACCCAAAGTTCCCGAGGTCCTTTCCTCCCTGGAGAGGCTCTCGCAAGCCACGGGAGGGATGGAGAAGTCCTGGTACCGCTGCATCTTTCCCTTCGGGATCATCTCGTTGGTGATTGGAGTTGCCGGGACCGGGGTGACGTACACGTATAACGATCTCCCGCAGACCAAGGTGGTGTCAGTGTTCCTGCTGATCGCGGGACTGATCCTGGTGCTGATGGCGACCGCTTGCTGGACGGCCCATAAGAAGAAGCGTAGGAAAAAGAAGGAAGGGGGTTCTTTCAGCTCTGAACAGTGTCCCCTGTGAGAGCATCCGAAAACAGCGACAGGGAAAATAGACTTTTATTTTTAATTTTTAACAAGATTCTTGTCCGCTCAGGTGGCCGATGGCAGGCCCTCTCAGAGTATCCCATGGAAAAGGCCGGAGGCATGAAGGTTCACCGGAGTCACGCACGCAGTTTACCGTCGCTCAGCAGGTGTCCGGTGTCAAAACAACCCTGGAAGAGGACGCACATCCCTGCATGCACACACACACAGGACACTTAACACTAACTGCGAGCCATTCCTGGAGCCACTGCTGCCGTCAACGCCGCCGTCAGTCTCCTGCATTCCTGCGACGAGCGGAGAAGTGGGCCAGCGGTGGCAACCGGACACCGCGTCGAAAGAGGAGTTCACCTCCGTCACCATTGCACGTCATTCGCCCGTCCGGTGACACCGTAGCAATGTGTAAGCTTTTTCACGGAGTGGAACTTGAACCTGCGTCTGCTGGCTAGAAACGGCAGCTGCGGATCAGTATAGGAAGAGAACGCGGACTGGAGAGGTCGAGAATGTGTGTGTGTGTGTGTGTGTGTGTGTGTGGAATATGTGTGCAGGATGGACTACTAGAGAGACAAGACACCTGCTCGGCCTCTTTCGCTGTCAGCCCTCTGTCAATCGTAGCCGCTAATGATTTAGGACAAGGGTGCAGCAATTGATATTAAGGACACAAAGATCCGAGATTGATTTATTGGGATTTTTACATGGCGTACAATGTGTTGAAGGAATTTTGCATTGGATTGTGTATGTGTATGTGTGTGTGTGTGATTCTATCTGGCAAGTTCAGGACTCTTCATGGACCTCATATAGTCGGTATTCGGAAAAACAACCGCAGAGGAATTTTATAACGACACGGTTCAGAGAAAGGCAAGCAAGCCTAAGGCCCTTTTGAGATAGCCTGAATAGAAAATTCATTTCCTGTCAGACAGATGAGCAGGATTACTAGGAGGAAAAAAAGATGCCACAAGGGTACACGAAAAGTGTGTGTAAAGTTTTTGTTCTTGTTCCAGTGCCTTGAGCAAGCGTTAGGACTAGCATGGTACAGTACCTTAGCTCTGTTTCACCCCTCGGTCTCTCTTTTCCTCTTCCAGTGCCAGCTTTAAAACTCAAACTCAGCTGTTTTATCACTCCCAAAAACAACACGCATGAATATGTCATCACCCTGACCTGGTCAGAGCCCACAAAGGCTGGAGCTTACATCCGTTTTCACAATGGGAATACCGCTTATTTACAGTGCCTTGATCATTTGGCACATTGTGGGTAACAGATAATGAATTAAAAATGATTATTCTTTCATCATTTACTCACCCTCATGTCCTTCCAAACCTGTATGACTAAGACAAAAGAAGATATTTTGAAACTCAGTGGGGTCCAAAACAACAGTTTTTTTTTTGTAAGAACAAAACACTGACACATTTCTCAAAATATCTTATTTTATGTTCCACAGCAGATGGAAAGTCATACCGATTTGGAACCACATGAGGGTGAGTAAATGATGACAGAATGTTCCTTTTTGGAAAGACTTCAGCCTTCAAAAGTCCTATAAATCATGGCGAAACTCTGTGCAAAGCAACATTTGGAGACAGACAGAAATCCATAGCAATTCAGAAGTGAATACCCTTTTCCTTTCATGGAAAGCGTATCGATTGAGATGTTTTGACCATGTTAAGGAGTGGATTTGAGAATCCTAGTGCATAAGAGAAAGAAAAGAAATCCAGAAAGAGAGAGGATTAGCAACCTTGAGTACTTGGGAAAAAAAAGCAGTTTTTGAAGCATTTGGCTGTTAGCACAAGCTCAGACTTGTTTGAGCCCAGACGAAGATCTGATCACTCTTTCATAGCTCAGGAGATTTAATGAATTCCTCAGTCGTGTTTAAGTATCAACCTTGGAGAAGTAAAAGCTTTAGAGAAATAAAAACAGACACAAATTGAGACAATTGTTCACATACAGTAGGAGTTTAGTGCTATAACTAACGATTTGTGTTCATATTGGGAACTCTGAGTTTTAATGGCAAATCTGAGCACAGTTTGAGACATTGTTGAGAAAACACGTGAGATTACTGGGACTTTTTCTCCATTTGCCCTCCGTTTAACCTCATCGCTAAAGACACTTTGAGATATGAACGAGACCTTGTTTGTGATTTAAATAGACATGTAAGTTTGAGGCTAAGCTTATTGTAGCTAGAAACATACGTTTTTGGAGTGAATGCGTGCGCATGGCATGCAACTCAGCGGTCGCACTTGGGGCACGTCCAGATGGGATTGATTTTTAACAGTGACGTCTGACCACATGGCTAGGGATAAACACAGTGCCTTTTTGTTGACCGACGTACGTGCTTTAAAGCTGCCTTTGCCTCCTTTAGCATTTTTAATAGCTTCACACCAGAATGTGGTTTTTCTCCCTTTACCAAAATATATTGGCGCTTTGTGTTTTTTCTACAGCGTGCTAAAAGCAGCGAATGGAGTTTCCGACCGCATTTTAAACACTGTTCACAATGCTCTTAACTGCAGCACGGGAAAAAGCGACTAGGATCAGGCTAAATCAGGGATGAAGTTGGTGTTTAAGTGGGAAAAGGACCAGATGAGATCTCTCGGGATATCTGTGACTGACCCTAATGGAGCATCTGATTGTATCATGGAAAAGCAGTAATCCAAGATAGCTCATAATCAAATCAAGATCACCGCCCCCCCTAAAAAAGAAATTCAATATATTTTTTTGCTTTGTTTTTCCTTTCTCCATCCTTAAAACATAATTTTGCAACAGCGCTGAAACAAGTGCGGTGCAGTTTGTGTTTTGATATCTGAAATATACTTTAAACGTAAAATGTTCTTTTTTTATTATAATACGGATTTTTGGCCTTCCTATCTGATTGTTTCCATGCATATCTGGAAGTAGTTGTTCACATGATTTACTCCAGTTTTCAGATTTTCTTCAGCCCTTTTACAAGAGCTGGAAAGGAGGGAGGTTTATAGAGGGTGAACACATTTACAGAGTTGTGCAATTTCATGGAAGAGACGTGAGCAGAATGTCACGGCTATGTGTGGAATGCACAATCAAACATTTTGGGACCATATATTAAGTATATATACTTAGCTTCGTTTATCGCCTTACAGTCTTCTGTTGTACTTAAATCTACATCTGTACCCCCAATGGCTGCGTTTCTCAAAAGCATCGTGAGTTAAGTTTGTCGTAGAGACCATTGGTGGCAGTTGTTCTACGATTTGTTCAACTCTGTCCATGCGGTTTTGTTCTTAAAACTTGCTCTTGTTTCATGTTGAAAGTGGCAAAGTTGTTGTGAATGAGTGAGTTGTGAATGAATAACTGTTCTACTGTTTCATATTTTTGGAATGAGAAAGAGTAAATCTACCTCTCTTGTTCTGAGAACGTGTTTTCGCCACCCTTGCATTCTCCAGAATGCTTTTTCTCTTAAGCTGGAGGCAACAAATGCCAAAATCTGTATTCTGTGTCCAACTTTGTGATGTAAATATTAGTTATTTATATTTTTACATTTATATTCATATTAAAAAGACTTTTGAAAAATTCTATTAAAGAACTGTTATGTGAAATAGTTTATCACCGTGTCATTTGAATTTGTCGTTACCTGTGGTGTCATGTAACTAAAAGTAGTACACTCTAAAAAATAAAGGTTCTTTATTGGAATCGATGGTTCTATGAAGAACCTTAAATATCCATGGAATCTTTCTATCCCACAAAAGGTTCTTTACATTATTAAAATGTTCTATCTATCTTATCTAACGTTAGCTATACTTGAAATCATTTGTCCTGCATAACATATGTATCACATTTAGCTTCAATGTAGATTTTTTAATACTTTGAGTAGCAGCTTAAGCTACAGATTTAGAGTAGTTAAAGAGGAAAAATGAAATTCCTAGAAATACAGAACATGTTCAACCCTGAGGGATGTTTTTGTAGAAAAAAAATGTTGTAGCTTCACCCTCTGGCTTTTGATTCTAGTAAATCTATATGGAACCATGGTCCCTGCGGGCAGATCTATAAATATCTTTAGAGAGACAGTGTCACAGGGATTTTCTCTTTAAAGGCTGCCTCTCTCTCTCTCTCTCTCTCTCTCTCTCTCTCTCTCTCTCTCTCTCTCTCTCTCTCTCTCTCTCTCTCTCTCTCTCTCTCTCTCTCTCTCTCTCTCTTCCTCTCTCTCTCTCTCTGCATGTGTGCTCGTGTATTTGAAAAATCTTAATGAAATTTGAGCTTAGAGAAATTTGTTTATGTTTGGCTGTTGGTGTCCACTTTTCATGAGGAAATAATACTACCGCTTTTGATGCTTTTACAGGCTTATATTATTGTAGCTGACATCTTTTTTTCCATATGAAGATGTTTGACCAACCTAAATGCACTGCTGTCAAGTTTAGCACCAATCAACAGACTGGGTTTCTGCAGGCATCTCAGACAAGAAGTGTTAAATCAGAGATAATTGATTTGGACGTCACAGCCAAGGCCAATGGAAAAACAATCTCAATTTGTAAATCCGAAAGCATGTACCGAATAATCCCTCAAGTCAGCTGAAGGGCTTCAGTCAAGAGACTCCACCTACTGGAAGCATAATGCGGTGAATGTGTTGCATGTGTATTGAGATGGAAAATCTCATATAGGAACTTTGCAGAAACTTTGTTACAGAATAAACAAAGTTTCTGCAAAGTTCCTATATGAGATTTTCCATTTTCAATACACATGCAAACATTGTACTCTTCAGATAATAAAAAAAAGGTTAGAGAGAAAAGTACTGCACCATGGTTCAAACCGTATTACTCATGCTCTCCAGAGAGAAACTCGTAATCTAGAGCGCAAATGTAAACAAACTCATTTAACGGTCTTAGATTACGTGGGAAGACAGTTGTCCCTCTAAAAAGGCTTTAAAAGCAGCCAGGGCCAAGCATCTCTGCAAACCCATAAAAAAATCACCAAAACAATCCAATGTTTTTCTTTTGTACAGTGGCTAGATTCAAGTTAGGGTAGGCAATTGCGGAGTGGCTAGCAACAGAAAGTTAGCTTTGAAAGCATAAGATCCCACCCTCCCTTCAAAGCTCTTAAACCACATCAAAACACATAAATGCACACAGCAGACAGAGTCTGCTAATTTTCACAAGAAGCTAATGTTAAATTACCTCATGTCTCAAAGATTAACTTAAACAACTTGCAGAGTTATTACTTGTACCACCTGACTGTTGCAGATTAAATTCAGCGTTGATAGTGTTGATATTACGCATAAATCCAAGTCTAAATCTGTGAACAGCTCCGGGTAGAATGTCAGGGTTGCCATCTCGTAATTACGATGTAACAAAAAGCGTTTATAAAACAAATTGCCTACCCTACCTTTAACAAATAAACATACATCACCTGAACTGATTATTCCATCACAGTTTAGTAGTAATGACTTTACAATTTCTACTCTGAGAAAATTGAAAGCATCAGAAATACAGCAATATAATAATATTAATAATATTCATAAATACAGCCTTTAAATTAGCCTTGATTATCATCCCCCAAGAACAATTGCTGTGCTTTACAGCTATGTTGAATAAACGTATCATTACATCTAAACCAACAACATGTTTATTAGATCCAGTACCCACTTAATTACTGAAAGAGTTGTTACCAGTAGCAGAAGAGCCTCTTCTCAATATTATTAAAGTGTTTATCTAGGCCATGTTCCAAAACTGTTCAAGCAGGCAGTTATTAAGTCTCTCATTAAGAAACCACAATTAGGTCCAAATGAATTAGCAAATTAAAGACCCATTTCAAATGTTCTTTTTATGTCTAAAACACAAGAACAAATTGTGTCCGCTCAATTGTGCTCCTTCCCGCAATAAAATGATATCTAAAGTTTAGTCTGAATTCAGGCCCCATCATAGCACAGAAACTGTTAAAATAATAATTACAAAAAATTAAAGTTTTGCTTCTGACCAAGGCTGTATCTCAATACTAGTTTTACTTTATTTTAGTGCTGTGTTCGACACTACAGATCAAAGATACTCATAGATCGACTACAAAATTAGACTGGTATTCAGGGACAGGCATTACGATGGTTTAGATTGTACCTATCAAACTGTTACCATTTTGTCTATTTAAACGGGAAGTATAGCCAAGTTAACGTCAGTAAATTATGGAGTGCCACAAGGATCTGTGCTAGGCCCTCTGTTATAAGTTTCCTAAGTTTCCACTGTTACTTATGATACTCCGTTATATATTTCATTATGACCAGATGAAATCTCTAAGTTATCCAAGTTGACAGAGTGTGTTAAAGATATAAAATATTGGATGACCAGTAATTTTCTTCTATTTTATTCAGATAAGAATGAGGTGGACCAAAAATATACTGTTACTTCATCCTCTAAAAGATCTGGGAGTTATATTAGACAAAAATCTTATAAAAAATCACATTTCATATGTTACAAAAACAGCCTTCTTCCACCTGAAAAACATTGCTAAGCTTTGGAACATGCTATCTGTTTCTGATGCAGAAAAGTTCATGCATTCATGACCTCTAGACTAGATTACTGTAATGCATTACTAGTCAGTTGTCGTGCATCCTCAATAAACAAGCTACAATTCGTCCAAAAGGCAGAGTTCTTACCAGGTCAAGAAAATGTTATCATATAACACCAATTTTATCGTCTCTACACTGGCTACCTATTAAGTTCTGTTTTAATTATTGCTACTGACCTATAAGGCCCTAAATGGTTTAGCTCCTGTGTATTTAACTGATCTTCTATCGCATCATGCTCTTTAAGATCACAAAACTCAGGGCTTCTGGTATAGTATCCACTGAAGTCCCCTAAAGGTGGAGAGTTTTCTCACTTGGCTCCTAAACTCTGGAATAGCCTTCCTGATAATGACGGCAACAGATGATGCCAAATTTTCTATATATTGTAACAGCGCAGTCTCATCCCAAGAAGTCATATATTGACGTCTTGGGACGTCTTTTGACCATACGTCAATATCAACCTTTTTAGGGTACCCTTAAGGCCTCATTATGCTTCTGCGTCAACTCCACGGCGTAGCTATGTCTTCACTCCCACGGCGTTGTTGCCGTTTTATGGTTCTGCGTCAGGTTGCGTTGCATCGCGGTGCATCTGAACGATCACAGCCCTTGTGGTCTGTGTCGCCTCGACGCGTAGTTACAATTTTTTGGAGGTGCACGTCGAGCTACGGCGTAGGGGGCGGAGAGGGGTTCGCGGCGACGCAGAGGGCTCTGCGGGGGTACGCCGTCGATTCGACGCAGAAGCAAAACAGGCTTTAAACGTCGGTTAGATGACGTTATCGGATCCTAACACTACCCCAGACCTAAACCTACCCATAAACCTACCCCGTCACCTAACTGACGTTAAAGGTAAAGCGTCAGTTGTATGACGTCCCAGGATCGTCATCTAACCGACGTTTAAGGGTACCCTAAAAAGGCGGATATTGACGTATGGTCAAAAGACGTCCCAAGACGTCAATATATGACTTCTTGGGATGAGACTGTGTTAATTGTAATCATTATGATCACAACTTGTAATAGCTTTAATGAGATCATTGTTTCTGCCTAAATTAACACATGATGTTAGCTAACAGCATGATTTGTATCATCTAGAACTGTACATTTCTGGACATAAATTGTACACAGTCACATCTGCTAACAGATTACTCTAAACTGAAATGTAGAAGCATGCCTTTTCTGTAAAGCTGCTTTGAAATGATTATGTATAGTGAAAAGTGCTATAGGCTACAAATAAATGTGAATTGATCGAAATTATGAAATCCAATCCTTTTGGCCCACGCATTTGAGTTATTCCTCATTATATATTTTGTACACAACAATGTGTAATTGCTGTTATTATGCTGATTTTTGCCCTCACTTCTCCAATCTCAGCCTCGTGTAATTTTGGGTAAATTCCAAAAGTGCGATTAGCGTGAAATAAGCGAATAGGATAGTCAGCGAGACAAACAGCTTTTGTTCAGGATCAATACACAGTGCTGTTCTTACTCTGCACTTCTTCCGAATGAGAAATCCATTAACAACCCGAGCACTTTCTTTCCATATCCTCGCTTTCCACTTCTCAAATGTGCTCATGCACTACCTAACCACAGGTAATTTCCCACAAACCGAGCGTGCCGTGTGAAACGTCCGTGCCCTTCCACCAGAGACTCTAAACTCTAGTTAGCGTGTGAATGTTTGAGCAGGAAACAGGTTGATTTAGGGAAAAGGGGAAAAGGCCACAGGAGGCGACTCTGGGCGTGTGATGGTCAGGGTAGATTACAGGAATCCTGGCAGCGAAGCTTTTCCTCCCCGTTCCACCCAGTCTTGACTTTAGAGCCGGCCGGCGCTAACCTCTCCCGCTCCACTGAACTCTCCGATCAATTACACCAGCTCCCTTTCCTGCCTTCTCACATGCACACGGATTCAGCGCAACTTCAGCACGCCTGCTTCCTCTCTGAGCGCTGAGAAAAGTGGGCGGCTTTAAAAATAGGTCACGTTTCGTTGAACTTTAAGTTGTTAATTGAGTAGTGATAAAAGGCAAAGCTTTTTGCTTTCCGTTTCTTTTTCTAAAAAATTGTTTTTAGAGTATTCCCTCAAGCTTCTTTTTCTCCAAGTGGCAGTAAAATACAAGGATGAAAAACTGGCGTTTTATTTTATACTGTTTGTATTGGCCAAAGAATGTAAATTTTCTGTAAATGAAAATGTGAGCAGATACCATGATAGTTTGTTGTGGGTGGTTACCAGGGCGATGATGTGCAGTATCTAGGGTGTTACTATGTGGTTGCTATAATGTTAGGGTATTTCGTTTAGTTGCCATGGTTTTCTGGGTGGCTGCCAGAGCATTGCTATGTGGTTTCTAGGTTGTTTCTATCCTGTTTCTGTATTCTGGGTGGTTGTTAGGGCATCACTAGGGTGTTTTTTCTGTTAACCAGGGTGTTACTAGGGTACTTTTGTTGTTGCTAGGGTTTTCTGTGTGGTTGCCAGGCATTGCTATGTGACTTTTTTTTTCTATGCGTGTCTGTTGTGGCTAGGGCATCATTAGGGTGTTAAGCGGCTAGCCATATTTTTTGTTGTTGCTAGGGTTTTATGGGTGGTTGACAGGCCATTGCTATGTGGTTTTGCTGTTCCAACGCTGTTTCTGGTGGCTAGGGCATCGCTAGGTGTTTGAGTGGGTGTTTTTGTTGATGCTATGATTTTCTGAGTGGTTGCCAGGGCATTGCTATGTGATTTTGTTGTTTCTATATTCTGGGTGGTTGCTAGGGTATCAATATGGTTTTGGCTGCTTGCCAGGGTGTTGCTTGGGTGTTTTTTGTTGTTTCTATATTTGGGTGGTTGCTAGGGTATCAATATGGTGTTTGGCTGCTTGCCAGGGTGTTGCTTGGGTGTTTTTTGTTGTTTCTAGGTTTTCTGGGTGGTTGCTAGGGTATCAATAGGGTGTTTGGCTGCTTGCCAGGGTGTTGCTTGGGTGTTTTTTGTTGTTTCTATATTCTGGGTGGTTGCTAGGATATCAATATGGTTTTTGGCTACTTACCAGGGTGTTGCTTTGGTGTTTTTTGTTGTTTCTATATTCTGGGTGGTTGCTAGGGTATCAATATGGTGTTTGGCTGCTTGCCAGGGTGTTGCTCGGTGTGTTTTTGTTGTTTCTAGGGTTTTCTGGGTGGTTGCTAGGGCCATTGCTATGTTGTTTTGTTGTTTCTATATTTTTGGTGGTTGCTAGGACATCACTAGGGTGTTTGGCTGCTTGCCAGGGTATTGCTAGGGTGTTTCCAGATGGTTGTATATTTTGTTTGGTTGCTTTTTCTTGGTGGTTTCATAGGCATTGATATGTGGTTTCTGGGTTGTCTCTAATCTATGCTGTTCCTGTATTCTGGGTGGTTGCTAGGGCATCACTATGGTATTTTGCTGCTTGTCAATGTGTTGCTATGGTGTTTCTAGATGGTTGCTATATGCTGTTAGGATGTTTTTACATTTTTTTGCTATGGTGTTGGTGTTTTTGGGATGTTCTGAGGTTGTTGCATGCTCACTGACTCTGACTGAGTCTGCATTCGATTTGCAGTGTATTCTTCTTTAAGTATATACTATTATTAAGTATATACTATTATGCACCTAAAACTTTTATTTTAGATTCATTTTATTTTATATATGCATCACACAAATCTGTAAGAAATGGAAAAAAGTATTCTCTAGATATAGCTCTGGTCCCTTTCTTAAATGTCAGTCATGGGATTTATTTTCACAAGCACAACTAAAAATACACCATATCCTACTTAATATAGAAAACAGTCATCTTTCCAAAGCTGAAGAGGGGATGTGCATGTGATAATTTCATTAATGATCATGCTAAAACTGCTAAAAATGTCTCACACTTAACATCTCTGTCCCAGAACGCACACTGATAGCTCACAGAGGCAAACTGCAGTTTGATATATTCTTTCAAAGCAAATGAAATTACAGCATCTTAGTAGTCCTTGCATGGCGTCAAACAGCCTTTTCCCGAGAGGGTGGTGAATTATCCCTGTGAGGAAAACTTGAGTAGGGTAAATGGAGGTGCTAAATTGACTGTTGCATCAGATGGCAGGGTGAACTCTACCAGATGTTCCACTGCATTTATCCACCAATTAAGCAGTGAGAGTTTCCTGGAAAATCGCCTGCTTGGGGTTCTTCAATTATCCTCAGATTCAGCTCACACAGGGAGAACTGCACGGCAGGAATGTCAAAATAAATAAGGATGATCCGTTTCCTGTTTCACCAGGACAAATATTTGGACTAATACGGTTCAGTGAGTTTAAAATAAGCAGCTGGATCAATCCATGATTACTAAAATATGTAATTAGAACGAGAATTTGGCCATTGATCGAGAGAGCTGATGAGTAAATAAACACAGTCTCTATGAACATGCTGATGGAAATGCAATGCAAATACAGAATTTATATCTTTAAAAGGGTTAGAACTGGTACACAAACTGATGGAAATGCTTGCGAATCGCAATGCAATAGTCTGTATAAAACGGAAAAGTCTTTTCTTCCCTATTGTGACACATAACAACTTCTCAAACCAGAAAAAATGTAGGGCGAGCCTCGATTTTTTTCCATTGGGAATTCAGTTGATCGTTTGCTATTGCTGCGATATCATGTTAGAGTTTTCAACTTGACTTAAAGCTACACTGGTGATTTTTACCCCCATCTAGCGGTGAAAAGGTATATGACCATCCAGTAAATATTAGTTTCTGTTCCTCTCAATTCCGATTTGGGTTTAACTCCTACGGTGGCCAATGTAGTCCAAGATTAACATGGCTTCCAGTTCGACCTCGTCCACATTCGACACGGTGCCATCGAGTGTTAAAACGCGAAAGGCGAAGCTTGAATTAACGGGTATGTCCCTCTTTGGTAATGTACTTTCAAGATGGAGGAGCAACATGGCGACCGACATTAGAACCCCTTACCCGTATGTATTTTCAATGGCATATTATACACTCACGAGAATACTTTATTACTTGAACGAAGTAAATATACATTAATGAGCACATATATTTTTGAAAGAACTAAGAATAAACTAAAAAAGTTACACAGTGTAGCTTTAATGTAATCTGTCTTCAACAGGTTTCTTAGGTGGAGCAGGGAAAATGAGAGACGAAGATCTAATTGCATTTTATTCAAATACAAACAAAGATAATCCAAACGGGTGAAACTTAAACAACAATGGAAATCCAAATACAGGGAAACAAACACAGGGGAATTGAGACAGATTCCTATCACGGTGTATTTGATCCACACTCCGGAACAAAATGGTGGCGGTAATGCACCAATAAGATAGATGCCAACCACCGTTAAAAAGAAGAATAATAATTTTGGATGGAAATCGACAGTTCGAAGTATCAACAGATTTGATTAATTCCGTTATGTTTTGTGCTGTTAGATTGGGTTTGTGTCATGTTAAAGTCACCATGAAATCAAAATGGACTCATCTTTTTTTTTGTATCAAATTTACTTTATTGCAGTTTAAAGCTACACTGTGTGATTTTTACCCCCATCTAGCGGTGAAACGGTATATGACCATCCAGTGAATATTAGTTTCTGTTCCTCTCAATTCCGATTTCGTTTTAACTCCTACGGTGGCCAATGTAGTCCAAGATGAACATGGCTTCCAGTACGACCTCATCCACATTCGACACGGTGCCATCGAGTGTTAAAACCAACGAAGCTTGAATTGACGGCCTATGTCCTTCTTTGGGTAATGTACTTTCAAGATGGAGGGGCAACATGGCGACCGACACTAGAACCCTTACCCGTATGTATTTTCAATGGCATATTATACACTCACGAGAATACTTTATTACTTGAACGAAGTAAATATACATTAATGAGCACATATATTTTTGAAAGAACTAAGTGTTTTTAGCTAAGAATAAACTAAAAAAGTTACACAGTTTAGCTTTAAATGATATTTCCGTGCACGTCTTTTCATGTGCCTTCATAATCTTAATCAAAACTTGCCCTCCCTCTTGCTTCTCTTCTCTGATGACGTTTAATGGCGCGAGGGCGGAGCAACCTGTCACTCACATGGGATCAACCAATAGCAAACCACAACGATCCAATCATATCCGCATGGGCAAAATCAAGCCCCGCCCTACATTTGTTCGAGAATATTTTACTTAAACATCACAATAGGAAAGGAAAAGACATCTCAACTTCCATTTCATGCCGACTTTAAAACATTAAATCTGATTATCAATTATTTTCAGTTCTCATGTAAGCAAACCATCAGCCCCTTACTGATTTATTCCAATTCTGTTCAAATTGTGTAAATAATCAGAGTTATATTTACTAAAGTTTAAGTGACCTGAACATATTTCTGAAAGTCTGTTTAACACAGAAATACTTAAACACAAGGATACTTATCTTTCTAATGGTTACAGAGTTCAGTAGGCTTGTGTGTATATGAAGAAATTTAAGCGCGCTGCTATACGTTTATTTTACATGTTTTCCACTGAACTCACGAGACGAGAGCCGATAAACACTGGAAATCAACTGGCATCTTCCAAATCCTCTGAGAGACACGATCCGCTACACCTGGATTTCCAACTATTATATTTTTTCAGGTTGCCATGGAAACACATCCATACTCAATTCAGCCCTCATTTGGACCCTTTCATTCTTCAACAGGTGCACACAGTCCCATTTAATGCTGGTCATTTTGGAAAGCATCATTCTGTTCCTTTGTATAAGAGTAATTTACGCTGTCAGTGGAAGCTGTTATCTCTGTGCCAGTTCAAAAACCTTCAGGCCTTCATTAAGGTTTAAGTGAAGTCAAAACCTTGAGTATACAAAAAAACATCTTTCAACGAGAGAAAAACAATAATCAGATGAATATCATATCACATATACGCACTAGCATCTGCTAGCTTTATATGCGCCTAACTCAGTTAAATGCAGTTGTTTATATTCATTATGTGGCTGCCAATAATCTAATCCTCAATGAACGAGTAAAGCACCTCTTGCTCTTCACACTGTCACTGATTAGATTACTGGCTCAAATGCGTACAAGATGCTTTCTTTAACAAGATGCAAAGCTTTTACTTGAATAGACACTTCAATCATGCCTGCAGTTGATTAGTATCAATAGCTTTTTGCTACACTTTTAAAATGATGCAATATATGCACAAGCCTATTGATCAACATGTTGAGGAAGCATCATGTATAACCAAACAAAAATGACATGAATTATGAGTAGTCATTCCATATGTGTGGCGTTTCCCCCCTGTTCTCTTTGTCTATGCTGAAAGCCATTGATAATCACTCTGTCAGACGTGACAGGCTTGATGAAAGCTAATCGTCAGCACTTTGTGACGGTTACCATGAGCACACAACCCTCATTCATAAAGTCTCAATGCACTCTTAAAAATAAAGGTTCCAAAAGTGTTTTTTTGTTGTTGCTGCGATGCCACAGAAGAACCATTTTTAAGTTCCCTAATGAATCTTTCAGTGAAACGAACAACATTTTTATAAATCTAAAGAATCCTTTCCACTATTACGAACCTTTTGTGCAATGCAAAGGAATCATTAATTCCAACAAAGAACTATTGTATTGAAACCTGCGTTCAGAGTTCAAACTGAAAGACATTGTGTCAAAGGCCTTATTTGTGAAATCCACAATATTTGATTCTGATTATTTGGTTGCAGCATTTTGCTGTCGGTAAAATGACTGCTGAGCTGTATCGACCATTGACCCAAACAATCAATAGTGACTTTATGCCTGTCCTTCTCACATAATAAAACTCTAATCAATATCTCATCTACATTTATTTATTTGGCTTGTTTTCTTAAAAATACCCCAGTAAAAAAATAAATACCAACATGCACTTGAAGTGTAGGCTATGCACATTTACATATTTATGTAGGCTACTTAATATAAATGCATTTTGGTGCTAAATTGATATATTACTTAAAGTCTTTGTACTTATAATTTAGCTCTCCGGAAATAGTGCTGAGGTTCAACTAAAGATATACTTAGTGTATTAATGTGTAACTATTTCTTGAGGTACACTATAATCTCTGCATTTACTGATATTATACAGTGATCATACTATCCTTATAATAGTGACATTAAAACACATTTTAGGTCTTAATATTAAGTAATGTGCACTGTTCAATAAAGAAGTCCAAATAAAGTTTAATTATAATATTTATATATTAGTACTGTAAGTCTCAAGTGATATAGTATAACAGGCTATTTACTGGCATAGGCTTAGTATGAAATAAATTTAATTTAAATACATTTTGGTATAGCTGTTTTACTATAGGGATAAATTAAATGCATTAAATAATAATTATATTAAAAAATGTAATCGATAAATATATATGTAACCATATTTTAAAAATCAAGGATCTTTCTTTTAAATGATTTTAAAAATGGTAAATAAGTGGGGTAATTTAAAAAGGTTGATTTTAATATGATGTATTATTTAATAGCCTAGTATATTATAATTTCATAATTGTGACAATATTTTTTAACAGAATATGAGGTAACGTTAGGCCTAGTTCTAACTAGTATATGCTTTAGCTGAAAGTATGTTTAGTTTATTAGATTGCAGGCTCGTTTTGATGGTTGTTTTCGACGTAAGTCTTTAAAAGGTATTTGATTTAATATGTGAAAAAATACACATTTCTTTTGACTGATATCACTAATGTTATAAAATGATATACTACATCTCCCAGAATTCCCCGAGCGAAACCCCTTAACCAGTCCTGTCCCACACTGGAAGCGCATAATTCGAAATAGCATCTTTTCAGCCAATACATCGACGTCTTTTATCCGTTCAGAAAACGGACCAATGGCGCCTCGAGTTTTACGCAAAAGCCAATCAGAACGTAGCAGCGACCGTGATGGGCGTATCCATCTTCTGTCCAGTGAGCGTCCAGAGTTGATGTTTAAACTGTCCGCGCAGGCGTGGCTAAGCGATATGGGGGAGGGTCTTAATGGAAGTTGCATGGTTGGGTCAGAGCAGAGGAGAGTTGTGTTTTAAACAGTTCAACACTATTAGTTAACAGGAATTTAGTAGGTTAATCAGTACAACTGATTATATTAATTTAAGGTCTAATACTCACAGATTTAAGTATTATTTTGGATCACTGTGAGGCATTATCGCTGCAAACTGACTTCTCTAATCCTTCCTTGAAATGAAAGCGGGCGGTAAGTTAACGTTAACTACTTTAATCGCATATAAAAATTAATTTTTCAGTTGTTAATGCGTATGATCATATTTAATCAACATTGATGAACATTTATCTTTCGATTACATCATAATTAGTGCTGACATTTTTTTTAAATGCTTACAAAGTTGAGACGTACTGATCCGTTAACCTGTATTTAATTGAAGTAAACTTTCATTACTTCAATATAAATATTCTTTCCATTTCCATAACTGTGTTATTGAATTGTCCTTGAGGTAATATGTCCTAAAGATAGGTCAGTTGTCCTCTGTCCCATAACTGGTTTATGAATAAGGAGGGAAAACTTGCTAACGTTACTGGTTGTGAGCATGTCAAAACTGCCATTGCAAACTAACAAAACTAACCGTTATTAGTTAAAATTTGTATTTTATACTTGTGTTATTGTATCTTTAAGCTTTTAAATGAGTTTAAGCCGCAAATATCCTCTTATGGTGACCTTTATTTCTTAATGCAACATCTTAGTATAACGTTACAAGAATACCATGGTAATAACATGTTTTAATGGGCTTGTACTGTGGTAGTACCGTGATATTAAATTTGATTTGGCAATATTGTATTTACAGTCATGCCAATAAAGCAATTTTGAATTTGATATTAGTACCTTGGTGTAACAAGTATACCATGATATGAATATAGTAATATTGTCACCACAGTGTATTTCAAAGTACCACACTTTTACTATCTTTATAACATACTAGTAACATTACCACTAAAGTATTTTTTACAGTGCTCAACCATTAAAGGTTTTTGTTTATGTATAATGTTCAGTTTCGATATCTAGCCGAAAGTGACCAATATAATGTAGATATTCTTTATTAAATACGGTTTAATGTTGTAAAATAAGATGTAGCCTACCTGAATGAATACTTATATTAGAATCTAAATAAACTAAAACATTTAAGAACAAAATATGTGCACTATTATTTGACCAAACTATATTTTTTAACTTACAATAGGCATAATGAATAATTCTGTTAAAATTCTGTTAGTAGTTCACCCAAAGTGAAAATTATCCCATTATTTGCTCAATCTCTTCTCTACGCTTCAGAAGGCCTTCATGTTATGATGGATGGATGTGTTTTTTGGGCCTCAAAATCTCAGTTACTAGGCTCTTCACTCCCATTATAAGGTTGGAAGAGCCAGGATATTTTTTTAAAATATAACTCCGATTGTGTTTGTCTGAAAGAAGAAAGCCACATACACCGAGGATGAGTAAATAATGGGCTAATTTTCATTTTTAGGTGATCTAACTCTTTAATGGTCCAAACATACCCAGTTATTGATATTAATAATCTCAAAACGGCCAGTTAATCGACTAATATAGGCCAGAATAATAGTGACGAACTGCAATTTCAAGAAGTTCTTGGCCACACACTGATTGGCAAACATTATTATTTAAAATGCAATAAAGAAAATGTGATTCAGTGTTGTTTAATCGTGATTTTCTCTGTTTCTAGTGCTCCACTGTCGATGTGCCAAATGTTTCTCTCTCCCTGTCCGGAAGCGTGTCCGAAAGCGTGCGTCTACTGTCACACTGCTGTCTCTTCCTGAGGAGCTGCTCCTGTATGTCCTCCAATGCCTCTCCGCTGAGGATCTCCTCGCCATCAGAGCGGTTCGTCATGATGGACGCCTTACTTACAACCTCAGAATTCTCCGTTAACTAAAAGTGCATTTGTGATGCTAAATGTCATGTGATCCCGCAGGTTCATTCTCATCTACGTGACATTATTGATAGTAACTCAAGTGTCTGGGCACGAGTGAGCTTCAAAGACCGCTGGCCGGCCCTCAACACCGTTTGGCTCTTTGAGAGGTATGATACACAACAATGTTTTCACCATATTTACTAAGTATCTAACTAAGGGTTTGAAAATACTCTCATCATTTACTCATTCCTATGTCATTCCAAAACCGTAACATTTTCGTTCATCTTCGAAGCACAAATCACGAGAGGCACGGTCGCTTTATGTAACGAACAGATTTAATTTAGGATTTCATTCATATAAACATTTATCAGCAAACAACATGCATATATCGCTCAAATATGGTAAACAGAATGACATAAAGGTGAGTAATTGGTGACAGGATTTTCATATTTGGGTTAGCTAACCCTTTACAATTAATTTGCAAACGATTCGCTTTTGATTCAGTTTGTGAACTATTTAAGGATATGTTATGGGTGGATACATTCACTGTAGAAATGATTGGATTGAATAATTTTCATGCCTGAAAACAAAACTGGTAATGACTCAATTGAACTTACCAAAGCATGCTAGTTCCTGTTTGATGTCCATAATTTAAATGAATTTTCTCATTAAATTCCTTCTCATCCTCGACAATATCTAGGGCTGCGGAGAAAGGAAACTTTGAAGCTGCTGTGAAACTAGGAATTGCGTATTTGTACAACGAAGGGCGTAAGTTTCTACAGGTGTTTTTTTTTTTTTTTTTGATTGAGTGATGTAATTGTCCGAGTGACCGATCAGAGATGTAATGGCGAGTGAATGTTCTTCAGCGTCGCTCAGCGAGGAGGGTCGTGCCGATCTGTGCGGCCGCATGGCGTCCCGATACTTCAGCCTGGCCGAGAGCCTCAGGTCCCCGCTGGCCGAGCCGTTCATCTGGCTGTTCATCCGCCCGCCCTGGTCCATGTCTGGAGGCTGCTGTAAGGCTGTGGTGTACGACCGACTCCAAGCCGAGTGTGAGACCAACCTGGTGAGCCATTCCTGGATATCCCAGCATTTCACTTCCACTGCAGTTCAACTTCTCCAGGCCCAGTACACAGTTTCTTTTTTTCTTTCTTAAATGTCTTAGATTTTTATACGTTAATGCAAGTGTTAAGCTTTCGTTCTAATTGACCCTTCGCGTGGAGCTTGATTGACAGGTGTTCTGACCAATCATACTTCGCCATCCGCCATTTTGTCGGACAAAGCAGTCAGGAGAGATAGTAGATTAACATGGGAGGATTTGAACTTGAAAAACTGAATATACTGACGCCTTTCCGCGATAAAACAACATTCCTTCTTATGTTCATTCATGTTTATTTGATGCTATAAATGAACTAGAAGGAAGAGATGATCGGATCACGAGCAGCTTTAACTGATGCTCTACAGCGATCTGTCACGGCACATTAAAGAGCCCCAAAACGGTATTTATTGTTTAAATTTCTTTCAAAAAATTACCATATTTGAAAGGTGAGACTTTGTTTAATATGCTTAATATCAAAAGTAACCGAAAAGTAACCTGGTCTGTCCTGTCTGTACGCGTGTTGTCAGTCTTCTCTCTTCTCCGTGATGTATTTTTCACTGTGTGAGAACATGGTGAGAGCGGCGTAGCTTGTCGGAACATAGCGACAGTAACTAAGGAGGGCGGGTCTTTGCGAAGGGTCAATTAGGGTTATAGTCAGATATATGTTACACAGTGAAACTAGGTATTTAATGAGACCAAATTTGGATTGGGAACTGAGAAAAGGTATTTTGTTTTTGGAAACCCTTTACAATAATGTTTCATTAGTTGAATTTTTATTAACTAACGTCAACAAATACTGTACAAATGTATTGCAGTAACACTTTATTTTACGGTGTCCTTGTTACATGTTACATGTACTTACCGTAGTAATAACAGTAAATTATGCATAATTACATGCAACTAACCCTCAACCAAACCCTAATCCTACCCTAACCCTATAGTAAGTACATATAGTTAACTATTATTACTCAGTACTTAAATATATAATTACACTGTAACAATGACACCTTAAAATAAAGTGTGCCCTTTTGCTCATGGTTCAGGTTAGTTCATGTTAGTTAATACATTAACTAATGTTAACAAGTAAAACCTTATTGTAAAGTGTTAACAATAACATTATTAATATTGTTCACTATAAAAATGGTCTGATCTTGAAATGAGAATTACACACACACACACACACACACACACACACACACACACACACACACACACACACACACACACACACACACACACACACACACTTATGTTACAAAAGATGATTTCTAATTCAAATAAATGCTGTTCTTTTGATCTTTTTATTCAACAAAGAATCGTGAATTTGTTTTATCACGTTTTCCACAAAATATGTAGCAGCACAACTGTTTTCAACATTGATAATAATCAGAAATGTTTATTGAGCATCAAACCATCATAGAATGATTTCTGAAGGATCATGTGACACTGAAGACTGGAGTAATGATGCTGAAAATACAGCTTTGATCACAGGAATAAATTACATTTGACTATATATTCAAAGTGAAAGTTCTTTTAATCGGTAATAAAATGTTCACAATGTAATTTTGATCAAATAAATCCAGTCTTTGTGAGCATGAGAGACATTTAAAAACATATTAAAAAAATACTGACCGCAAACATTTAATGGTAGTGTAGATAAATAAAATCCACAATTGTTAAACATATTTTTTTCTTCCAAATATTCATTTGGTTTACATTTCTTTTTCTTCCTCAAAATATTGTCAGTATGGGATCGTGTTTTTTCTTTTCTTTCTTCCTCTCTTGACAACAAAATTGACCAGAATCTATGTAATCATATTTATCCAATTTATATTTGTCAATCATGATGCAGATGCCATCTAGTTCTAAACACATCCTAATGTCTCTTTCTTTTTTGTCTTTATAGGAACGGAGAGGGACGTTATTTTACTGCTTGGCTAGAGTCCTCCAGCTTTTTGATGTGAGTTGTTTTGTTCTTGAAAAGATGGCCTTCTAATCTGAGATTCATTGTGTACAGATGTACAATACTACCAGGTTTTAAAGATGGATTCTCATTTAGCACCACGGAATGGTTTATACTCAAAAACTAGAGTTTGAAATGTTTCTAATTTCCGACATCCACAGGATGTTCATCTTTAGCATGGTTAAGTTGGGTTTGGGCTGCTGATTTGATGTTTTCTGTGACTTTATCATTTGTGCTTCTCAGTCAATATGTCCCAGAGAAACACTGGTGTTAATGAGTGCAGCTCCGCTCTGGTTCTCCCGTAACCCCCTTGAGCGGCAGGTGTTTACTCAATCTGTGACTGTGTGTGTGTGTATCAGGATGAGGAGAAGCGTGACGAGGCTACGTCCATGCTGACGGAGTCGGCTCGTTGCGGGAGCGTGCAGAGCTCGTATCTGCTGTGGGAAATGAACCGTGGCTCGTCGGTAAGAGCTGCTTTAGCTCTCGGGATAGACTACTCCTGTATCTCTGTAGATTGTGTGCTGATCGCTGGTTTATTTTCCATCCACAGACCGCTGACCCCGGCAGGTATCTGCAGTGCATGCGCACACTCAGGGACTACGCTGCTAAAGGATGCTGGGAAGCTCAGGTGACTGGAGAAATGACGTGTATAGAAAATTAAAGGGGACTTATTATGCTTTTTTCCATGTTCAGCTTCCTTTAGTGTGTAATGTTGCTGTTTGAGCATGAAAAAGGTCTGCAAAGTTACAAAGCCACTCCAGAGGGTGTAAACACTGTTTCTGAACTCCCTGAAACGCCTCTATTGTAGTCTTGAGTTTCTTCCATGAACAAACACGTCACAATGTTCCTCATTTAAATAATTCTTGCCCAAGGCATACGCAAAATACAGGGACTTAGACCAGGGCCGATTGCATAAACAGCCATTATGTTAAGACAGTGTCTATGACCCACTAGCAGTTAGTCAAGGGGCCGTCAGTCTTACATTTCGATATTAAATTAGGCCAAAAAAATTTATGTCTTTATGCAACCGGCCCCTAGTTGAGTTACAATAGTGCAAATGTTTGTTGAGCTGCTTTCTTAATCAGCTGTTATATAACATGATAAACTGTAAACTAATTGTGCTTTTTATTTGTAGTTTTAATGCAGTATTTTTTGTGCATCTTTTATTTAGAACAAAAACTATTACTTCATTAGTCATTAAGAAAAAAAAAGAAAGCTGCACATAAAATGGATCTAAAAGATGTTTAATTTTTTTCTTTGATAGCTCATCCTTCAGTTTGTTTCCATTTTTTGACCTTTGTTGTGTGAAAATGACGTCTGTGCTTTTGATGAAGTCATTACCAATCATCCGTCTCCATTATTCCTCCATTCTCACAATGTCAGTGCTCTGAGTGCGCTCATAATGGAAGTGCACACCCTGGGAAAGATGCGTCATATTTCCTGTTATCTCATCTGGACATTTTCTCTGTCTTTGTTGACATTGACTTGTAATAATCAGCAGCTGTGCCCGATTGAAAGACACTCTGATGTGTGTAAATGGGTTTAGATGGGGGCCCTTCAAATGAAGAGTGATGCTTTTTTTGTTCAAATCTGTTCATTTGTGATGCCATATTAAACACACACACACACACACACACCTCAGGGTTTCATGTTTGTCTTTTCTGATCTCCCAGCTGGCGTTTGCGAAGTCATGTGGCAGCGCTAACCCTCTGGGTCTGGAGCCGCGGGCCTGTGCTGAACTCGTGGCCCAGTTCTTCCAGTCCGGACCGTCACCCCTGCAGTACCCGCTGAGTCTGCAGGGACAGGACATTACCACTAAGAGGTATGAAATCAACACCCATGTCAAAATATTCCTACAGGGTTCACAGTCATGGGAAACCGGGAATATCAGGGAATTTTAAAGCACTATTACAGCATTTATTTGGTGATACAATGATGATCAGGTTGGCCACAGTGCGTTTAGTTCTTTAAAAAAAAAAATATATATATATACACTATTTTTTTTATTATTGATTTATTGACCAAGTCGTCCTTTACTTTTCAGCTTCCTGTTTTCCACTCATCACCTGTATGTTTTTGCAGGTATATTCTGGTGGACTGGCTGGTGGAGGTGACCACCATGAAAGACTTCTCCAGTCAAGTGCTGCATGTGACCATCGGATGCGTGGGACCGCTATCTGAGCCTGTGTTCAGTGCCCAAGGCGCAGCTGCAGCTCCTGGGCATCGCCTGCATGGTGATCTGCACTCGGTGAGCAAACGGGCGCTCTGCTAATCATGTATTTGTGCCAGACTGGAACTAGATAAGTAATAAACTCGATAAGTTCGCAATGTTAATTCAACCACCCCACGCAATATTATTAATGAATGACAACGATTTGGCTAGTCTATTAAACCTTTGACAAGTTCATTCACAATGAACGTATTTGCCATTAAATTATTCATTCAAGAGATTCGTTCAAAAACGCTGATTCATCCAGTAATGAAACACAAAGTCTTTATGAGTGAGTCTAGCTGTGTTTGAAATCACCCCCTATACCCTCGTTTACTATTCCCTACATTACTCTACTAATATTGTCCACTTGAAGGAGTGAATTGTGCGCAGGAAGGGCTTCAGCTTTTGCATAGTTTGAGCTGTTTAATAACCATTTGAAACTTCGCAAACTGGCAGTCTAGTAGTAATGAAAAGATTTATCTTGAACTCTGTCATGGAAACTATAACCGCAACTAAACAATTTAATAATCGATTAAGGAATTTATACCCGTATAATATTGCACTGTACCCCACATTGGACCAGCGGTTTGGAAAATGGATGGATGATTCAGATGCGGCGCCATCTTCTGGTCCAGTGACTATCACAGTGCATTGTGGGTATTCTCTTGCCGTTGAGCCTATATCAGTTGTACACTCATTGCAGTGCATTGTGGCATTGTATGAGTGCACTTGATTAAACATCCGCTATGGTTTTGGACAAATGTTTGTTCCCTCAAATAGTGCCCTCTTTTAGGGTATAGGGATGATTTTTGACACAGCCATTGAATCATTCATTTAAGAAATTTGTTCCAAAATATTGATTAATCAAGTAATGAAACGAGTAAAGTCTTTGAGTGATTCATTGAATTATTAATTAAAACCGATTTCTCAAAACAAAAAAAATCAAATAATTTTTTAAAAAATGGATTGGAGCAATTTACATTTTTGTCAGAACTTCTTGTAAATTACGCGTTTTGTTTAATTGTCTATTTCGAAACATGGGAGCATCGTCATCTCGACTCTAAACAAAAAGATTTGATTGTCAGTTTCTCCAGAATCATGCAGCTCTATACTAGACTTTAAACACTTTTTAAATCTTCTGACCAGATACATCAGTAAAGAGATCCTGACCATCCGTGAGGCGGTGTGGCTCACTGACAACACCTATCAGTATGAAGACCTGGTGCGCATGATGGGGGAGGTCATCTCCGTGCTGGACGGGAAGATACGGGTCAGTTCCTGAAGGACATAAGCGCCCTCTTGTTTGCTTTCACTCCAGCACACAAAAACCTCATTATAGACTACCAGCTCAGATTAATGTGTCTGAGGTTTAGAGCTCGACGCCAAAGCTGGGTCAGCTACCAACCTAGATGGCATTTTAAGACCTCGTCTCTCAGTGCAAAGGGTATTCCAGAAGACATTGGCAATGCTCTTAAGAAAAAAAAATTTTGAGCAGAATGTTGACTTTAAATGCATTTCATTCAACACTGATGAAAATTTCATATTATATACTTGTGTGTGTGTGTGTTATATTATATTATATATATATATGTATATATATAATGTATAGCGAGGCGGTCGTTATAGCGAATACCACCCCGAGGGATCTTAATCAGCCTGAAGGTTTTGTATTCGCTATAACGACTGCCTCGCTATACATTATCCCGCTTATTACATGGCTACCTACCAATAATCATAATTTATTAAAAAGATTATTGATTTAAGATTTATTGCTTCCGCTAAAGAAAATAGTTCCGTCTCTGAACTGCGTCCATGGCAACGCTCTGTTTTTCATGGCAACGCTCTGTTATACTAAGCAGCGTCTGTTATCAAGAAATAACAGACCGCATTCTACATTGGAATTCTGCCAAGCCATGTAATAAATATATATATAATATTACACACACACAACAATAAAAAATTATTATTTTGCTCTATTTTATTTTTTGACACTTGGCGTGCCATACAGCTTTCTTAGCAGCATGTTAGTATGAAACTAATTAGAATTAATTGAGAGTTGATAAAGATTGTTTAATTTTCCGATAACTGATATACAGAATCAATGCTTTCATATTAATATTGCTATTAATAATAATAATTAAAAAGTGTTTTTTTTTTATTTATTTAAAAGTTTATGCAAGCAAACATTAAAATATGAAGTTGCTTCACCTTTGATCAATGTTGCTTTCTGTTGAATGCGCAGTTGTGTAAGGACGAAGATGTACCAGATGATGAAAGATCAGTAAAACCGATATTTCAGAAAGTGGAAAAAGTAAAAGTCAGACAATTATCATCTGTATTTAATAACATATAGTATCACGGATGTTCAAAGCCAGTCTTTTTGAATCTTAAAAAGGGTCATCCCCCCCCTCACACACACATTTTATATTACGTAATTGCTCTCAGCGCTCAATACTAGGGAGTTTTATTTTGGTGTTTTTCTTTTCTTAGCAGTGAATATTCTCCCAAAATTTTTACTGCTCCGGCAACAAAAAATTAAAATAGTATAAATAAATTGGTTATGTTTTCGTGGGTTTTGACCCATGTACCTTGTGTTCTATTAAATAAGGTTATGACACCCACATTTTAGATATTAGTGAAATATTATATATATTTTTTTTTCAGATTATTTTCTGTTTCTCACAAGAAGGTTTGAAACGACATGTAGGAAAGCAAATGACAGAATTGTATTTTTTGTGTGAACTATCGCTTAATACCATTAACATGCCATTATTTACACAATTGTAATTGCAGTGTAAATGCATTCATGTCACCTCTGAGCTGCAATAAACATCTGTAAATATATCTATACGCCAATTCAGATGCAGCTTCTGGAAAAACAAAAAGCATGGCCTTTGTAGCCTAACAGTTTTTTTTCTAAAGCTAGTTGTTTGTAATGTTGTTTTGATGCTTTTCAAATTTGACACAATAATGACTTGAAATGATCTTTTGGGGTCATTTCTCTTAATGTGTGATTAATTAGTCAACACATGGAATTAATTAGATTCAAATGTTTAATCGCTTGACAGCTTTAGTATAAAAATAACTGACTGCGTTTACAAGGAACCTCTTGATAATTGTGTGTGTATTGGCCCTTCTCGTGGAGCCCTGGCTCTTGTGCTCAGTAATTGATTTCTGTGTTAATGTTGGTTTCAGACCGTGACTGTGCTGGATTATGGGGAAGTGCTGTGTCTCTGGTCCCTGCGGAGCGACGCAGTTCTCACCTCTTCAAATACATCTGTGAACTTTCTCTGCTCTGCTCGCCTCTCACCATCCCCGGGCCGGCCCGACTCGCCAGCGCCATCCTGCTGCTCACCAGAGCGCTGCACAACTACGGTACTAAACATCACGTTACATTTACTGTAAAACGCTGGAAACTGTAGTTGTCAAATTCACTGTAAAAAGTACTGTGGCAGTGTTTCCAGTTTTATAGGGCTCTTGATTTGAATCGATTCTCATTTTGATGAACCGATATCCGTTTCTTAAAGGAACACTCCACCGTTTTTTGAAATAGGGCTTATTCACATTCTTTCCTACATTTAGATATGTGTGCAAATGCATTTTTGTCTCAGACAGTGCATGCATTGTTTTAGTTTGACAGGGTCAGCGCTAGCTTAGCTTAGCACAATGAATGGAATCCTTTGTTGCCAGCTAGCATGTCCTGAGTAAAGTGATAAAAAAACACGTAATTACTTCTTGTGGCCTGCATATTCACAGTACAAAAGCGATGCAGATTAACACTAGGTGATTTCCTAGCAGATATTGACTTGGGACTATATTAGGGGAAGCACAGGCGAAGCACTGCTACTTGGGCGCAGAGATATCACACAACACATGAAATCCCAAGTAGCAGTGCTTCGCCTGTGCTTAATATCGTCAATATCTGCCTAGGAAATCCCTAGTGTTAATCTGCATCCTATTTGTACTCGTTGTGAATACACAGGCCAAGAAGTAATTACGTGTTTTAAAAAAAAAAAAAATTATCACTTTTACTCAGGACATGCTAGCTGGCAACAAAGGATTCCATTCATTGTGCTAAGCTAAGCTAGCGCCGACCCTGTCAAACTAAAACAATGCATGCACTGAGACAAAAATGCATTTGCACACCTATCTAAATGTAGGAAAGAATTGAATAAGCCCTATTTCAAAAAACGGTGGAATGTTCCTTTAATCGATCTTTAGTCTGCAGTTTTCAGTTCAAGCATAAACAAAACTTCACTAAACAAATATTTCATGTGCTGTACCTGATATATATTACAAATTGAAATTGAATTGCAAGCTTGTGTATTGAAATGGAATCGAATCAAGATTTTTTTTTCAATGCCCAGCCCTAAAGTGATGTAATTTTATAAATACCTAGTACTATAAGTATCAAAAATATGCCTTTTTACTTTAAAATGTACCAAATAAGCATCACGATAAAAACATGTGGAACACACTAGAACTAGAAACCCACATGATAAATCAGGGTTCACCATAAGTTGACTTGTCCAATAAAACATGGTCAATACTAAAAATATAGATGGGTGCACAGGGTCAAATACACACAAGCACAAAACACCTCCGGGGTAACCACAATAAACATGAACAACCGAACATGTTACACAAAACCTTAAACACAATTACTTGACTTGTAACAAAAAAAAGGAAACAATTAATTATATGATATATAATCATTGAATTTTAATCATGTATTTTTACAGTTTTTCATCATAAATTAAATGGCAATTTTTACTGGCAAAACTAGGGATGTACGATATATATATGTTCTTTATAAATGTTATCGGTCTGATAAGAAAATTTTGCCGAGTATATTAAGGCAATACATTTTTAATTGTTTTTAAAAAAAAAAAAAAAATTGCTTGATTTATATAATTGGAATCACTTCCAAAAAGTTTTAGTAATTTTTACAGAAAAATACTGCAACAAAAAATCAAATGTTCATCTCGTTTTGAGAAAAAACGCTCACTCAAGATTCTAGAGGAAGAAACTTGAGTCTGTCAGTAATTACTCTCCCTCATGTCGTTCCAACCCCGTAAGACCTTCATTCATCTTCGGAACACAAATTGAAGATATTTGTGATTAAATCTGAGAGCTGGATCACTCCTCCATAGGCTTATAAGGGATTGAAACCTGACAGCCCGAAAAGTTATTAAAGACATCGTTAAAAAGTCCAAGTGACTACAGTGGCTCAATCTTAAGTTTATAAAACGACGAGAATATTTTTTGCGCGCAAAAACACAAAAATAACTACTTTATTCGACCATCTCTTCTCTTCCGTGTCATTCTCCTAAGCTGTTGACGTAGTGTGACAGCGCAGCGCTTCTGTGTTATACGTCACACGTAGGCTCACTATTGGCCGACGCTGGTCATGTGTGTGATGCGTGTGACGTTCAACCAGAAGCGTTGCACAATAACACTACGTGAATCTCCAGGCCCAAAGAGAATACTTGAATAAATTTCGCTATTTTTGTTTGTTTTTTGCGCTCAAAAAATATTCTCGTAGCTCGATAAACTTAAGATCTAGCCACTGTAGTCATTGGACTCTTTTAACGATTTCTTTAATGACTTTTCGGGGCTTCGGGGCTATGGAGGAGTGATCCAGCTCTCAGATTTAATCAAAAATATCTCTGTTCCGAAGATGAACGAAGGTCTTACGGGGTTGGAACGACATGAGGGTGAGTAATTACTGACAGAATTTTCATTTTTGGGTGAACTACCGTATATACCCGAATATAAGACGAGGTTTTTGTCCTAAAAATAGGCTGAAAAAATGGGGGGTCGTCTTATATTCGCGGTATAGACAAAATCACGGGGGAAAGGGAGAAATTACTTGCCAAGCAATTCGGTGAGCTACTTTATTTGTGTATTAACGTAAAAAAACAATTGAGAAAAGTTACAAAACCCACTTAGAATGGCCAGTTTAAACGTTTAGCATATTTGTATAAGATTATATTTCAAAAGTACCTCAGACGAACAGGTGAAGCGGGTCGGCGCGAGGAAACATCATTACTGTTGCGCGCGCTCTTCACGTGCTTCTTAAGCGCGCGACAGCCTCCCTTTTCTGTGAACATTACAGTGTAGAACTGGGCTGAACCATTCCACTAACTTGTTGAATTTTTCCCGGTCCATTTCTCCACAGTTCCTGTGTGGCCCGTCCAGCTGGAGGAAAACACGGTTTCTCCAAGCAGGATCTGGTCTCCTGTGCTTTATCGCTCTACGTCAAGTGGTGAGTGCCACGTCAGTTATCCCACCGCTGTCTAAGCTACATGCATTTCATCGAATGAAGTTTAGTGGGGGTTCTGACCCCGAGAGAAGTGTCGTTTCCATGGAGCCGGTGATGTGCAGTCAGACGGGCGTTGTGTTGACACGTCATCTGTGCTCGTCACTCTTGCGGATCTCCTCTGGGTTTGAGGAGTTTAGCTGGTGTTAGCATGTTGCTAAGCTAAAAATATTCTCTAATTGGCAAAGAAAGACATTGTATAAAAGAATTGGGTGAAATAGTGCATTTTGTAAATGCAAATCTATTTTCTATCAGTACTTTTCAGTTCCTAATGGGATAGATTTCTTTTGACATTTCCTTCTAGCATCTTCAATGAATGTTTTTACTGAGCTTGTCACAATGCATTCTGGGTTTGCCTTCTAAATCATGCACACATTAAGGCCTTTGACTTTTCCTAAATAAGGTGTAACTTTCCTGCCTACAAGTTGGAATAGACTTTTTATGCCTTAAAATACTTACTATAATGACATTGTTATTTAGAAAGTAAATGCTATGATTTTGACTTCATGGTGTCTTTAAAGCCAGACCGCTTTGATGTCTGCGATTATATTGTGGTTGTGTCAAACTCACCCGTCTCTTTCACTCCATTCACAGTTTCGGTCAAGATGTGCCCAAAGATTACAGACACGTGTCTCTGACGGGGGTCAAGCAGAGATTCGAGGATGATGCGTTCCAGCAGATAAGCAGAGACGTGGTGAGTGTCTCAGAGTCTGCTGTCGTTGGGTTGATCATGTGAAGTGTGTCCTCTGAAGGGTGTGTGTATGTGTGTGTCAGGTGATGAGCTTTAAGGAGCTGTGTCAGGTGCTGGAGGTGCCAGAGGTGGAGCCGCAGTGGAGGAGTCCAGCGCTAGCAGTCAGATCACAGAGATGCACACCTTCCTGTCCTCTCCCGCCAGCAACAGCAAGAGGTGTGTGAGCCAAACATTACACACTGGACAGAGAGGCAGGCTGTATCGCCTTAGATCAGTGTTTTAGCCATGATGTTTGACAGATAAAAAAAAACTATTGCGTAGCCCTCTTGTGAGTGCAAATATCTAGGAATCACATGATTAGGATATGGGCACCAAGACAGATACTTGTCAAATGTCATTCATTTCTGTTTCTAGGGGGCGCTATAACTTAGATAAATTCTGTTAAATTAACTATGATAATGAAAATTGACATTTGACACCAATACACACACCACACCTACACAACTTATTGTTCTATATTTTATCTATTATTCTATTACGCTTAAAAATATGAAGACAGATCCTGATCATTTAAAAATTAAGTGTGTATAATTTCATATAAATAATTTCATTAAATTTTTTTTATATATATATATATACACACACACACACATATTAGTTTATCATTGATCAGTATCTGGCTATATTTCTGATATTGACAATATATTTTTGACAGTAATTAGTATATTGTTATTCATATTTTATTATAAAAAAGATACTGATCATTGAATATTTCTGATATTGAGAGATAATATTTGTATAAATTAATTTCGTTTATATATATATATAGGGGTGTAACGGTTCACAAAATTCACGGTTCGGTTCGATACGATACACGTGTGCCACGGTTCGGTACGTTTTCAATGCAGCAAAAAGAAAGAAATGCCAGAGAAATTTCCTAGTTTTTTTTTTTTATTATATTTTTATTAAAACTTATCATAAAGTATGATACATTACTTTGAGCAGTGATGGAGCTATACTTGTCTTTTCTTAGGAGCATATAAAACAAAACAGCTCCTTGGACAAAATGAAATGTTATATTGTAGTAATTATAAACAAAGGTTTATTTTAGTTCAGATTAACATTTGAGGGCAGCAATTGTATTCATAATGTCAAAATAAAACCGACGTAATGTTACTTGAAAGCATTATAGCCTACTATTCCTGACAAACGTCCATGGTTACAGTGTTACTACAGTAAATCCATGGTGAATGTTGCTGATCTGTAACCTGACTCCGCCAGATGGATTTGCTCCGCATATCCATCTGGAAACCTTCCGTTGAAGTAGTTTTGGTAAGGGGCGAAAATACTGGTTAGCTGATTGGCCTATGTTGGTGATAGACGGGCCAAATCAACCAATCAGATCAACGAAGCATATGACGTACTAACAGAGCTACGACGAAAACACAACCACAAGCCAGGCTACTCTTGCTGCTGCAGGTAAAGGCTCGTTAGCTCAGCAAATAAGCAACATGTCGGCAAAGGATATTTGCCGTTTATGTAACTACAATTTACAAATAACTGAAGCCGCCATGTTCTTTAGACTGAACTGTCGCGCTTCTCGTTGCGTCACACCTCAACCCGCCTCAAAGCCAACGCTGATTGGACGTTCGTTTGGTGAACTGCTCCCAAATTTTCTTTAACGGAAAGTATCCAGACTGATCTGCGAGTGAAACCTTGAAAGCTCGCGAGATCAGGATGGTCTCACGAGGCTAGCTGATCTGTGACACTGAATAGTTCATTCATGGCACAATGTTTCTTCCTGGTTTCCACGCTAGCCCTGTTTGATCCGTTAATAACGGAGAAATGTGAATGTTTCTCACTAGATCTCGCAGCGATGTTATTACTTCAGGTTCAATAGCGCATTCAAATGCTTTCTTTACTGGATGTCTCAGCGCTGTGTAGTAACAGAGATCGGCTCGCGCTGCATTGGTCTAAACTGATAAACAGTCCGTCAACCACATAATAACGAGTAGCTCAGTTTCGTTCCGCTTACATTACATTTGCCATTTGATGTTGGGCAATGTTGTGGTCGCGTCAGCATCTCGAGTGCGCTTGCCACGCGCAACGGGCGGCGTGCGCCTTCATTTAAAATAACGAAGTTTTGGTCGGCAGGAAAAATGGTCCAACCATTTTATAAATTTTTTTATAACCATTTTAAAATTTTAACCATTAAAATGTTACATTTTAACATTGTACCATTTTACATAACATTACATAACATTTACATAACATTTTAACCATTTTAAATGGTTTTTTACAACCATTTTTTATTTTTTTTCTAAATTATTTATAAAATTTATAAAATCAGTTCGAAAATGCGTACCGAAAACCGAACCGAAAGCCTCGTACCGAACGGTTCGATACGAATACGCGTATCGTTACACCCCTAATATATATATATATATATATAAAATGTGTTTTATGGCTAATTTTATTTTAGCGTGAATGTCGTTAATAAATAAAACAGAAAAGATCAGCCGTCATACATTACGATTTTGACACATGCAAATTTGATCTTCTCACTTTTCTGCATCTTGAAGACCATGTTTTGTTAGATATGTGGAGAGCAGACTGTTTAAAAGCGCTGTTGTTGTGTGTGTTGAGCAGGAGGCGGGAGGACAGCATGCAGGCGCACAGGGGCAGTTTCCTGGCCACTCCCACAGCCGAGCTGTCCAGTCAGGAGGAGATGCTGCTGGGAGACATGCTGGACTGGAGCCTCGACACCTCCTGCTCGGGCTACGAAGGAGACCGCGAGAGCGAGGGCGAGAAGGACGGAGAAGGTGAGACTCCTCATATATCAACTACATCATATCCTGAATCATCTTACACTAAAACATTAAGACAAAACCAATTGTCATTGATGTGTGACGAGTCACTTTAGTCACAACATCGTTGTGTTATATATCAGCTAGCATAATCATTATTTACACTTGCATTCAATCATTTAGCAGACGCTTTTGTGCGTGCGTGTATTCAATTAGTAAAAAAAAAGTAGTTTACCCAGAAATTACCCTAATGTCATTCCAATCCTGTATTTCTTTAACTCCATTAAAAACATGCCCCCCCCCTTAACTTAAAATGTTACAAATTAAATTGATTACAATAATACTTAAATAAATTAAATTATTATAAAAAATAATAAATTATTACATTAAAAAATCTGTCTCTTTTAATTAAATGATTAAAACAAGTAAATATTTAATTCAGTTGTTAAATTGTTAATTTAATAATAACATTTAATTAGTATCTCATTAATTGAAAAAACATGTTTAAATTGAATTATTTAAATTATTATTTCACTGGTAAATTATTAATTACATTTAATGAAATTATTTATAAAATCTATTTGACATTTCAATTAAAATGATAAATTTTATTATTTCAAATTGCTGTTTTGGAGCTCGACTCAAATCACTAAATTAATAAATCACTGCTCACTCTCGTATTAAAAACAGGAGCTCAGACTTTTTTTTTTTTTAATCTCATTTTGTGCATCATGGAAGAAAGAATATAATACAATGGGAGAAAAAAAATAATAAAAAAAAAATTTTCATGGCTTTTTTTAAAAAATTGCGTTATGTTTGCGTTTGAGTCCCGTTCATTAAAGTTTGCGTAACTGTCTCTCTCTCTGCCCCAGTCTCAGTGATGGAGGTGCAGATGGAGCCGGTGGAGAGCGCTGAGGGACACTGTTGCGCTCTCTCCAGCGACGACGATGACAGCCTCTGTGAAGAACCCAAAGAGCAAGAGGAGGAGACCAGCAGTCGAAGCAGACCCTGGATACGCCACATATCCTCTTCCTCCTCCTCTTCATCGAGCACCTTTTGCACAGAACCGCCGCAGCTCGGGCTACTCCTCCATCCAAAGTGTTCCCAGTCCGTCGGTCTCCTCGTCTCTGGTCTCTCCTCAGAATCTCTCCGGTTTCCGTCTCCTGCTGCCGCCCGCCCCGAGGACCCGTCGGCAGGTGAAGAGGAAGAACACCGCGGCTCACAGCGGAGGAGAAGCGGAGCGCGCCGAGGACGACGCCAACCTGGCCTTCCTCAGCCTGTGATCGACAGGAAGCTGCTGTCCCTTAACGCATCACTTCCTGGCCGGCCGCCAGGAGCACTTTCGTTCACGGGTGCTTTTTATCTCAGAGGGACACGGGCGTGATTTCGCGTCCGTTTCTGAGCTTTTTTTAAGTAAGATCAAAGGTCATGGTTTTTTCTTCCCATAATGCATTTCACTTCAGCTCCTGACTGTTGACAAGCAACGTGATGAATGCCTCAAATGTGTTGAAATCACTGGAACTGTCTCTGTTTTTGAAGTCTTGTGTACGTTGTGTTGCGTCGCGTCTTCGTAAGTATTTAAAAATGGATTGTTTACAGAAACTGACTATTATAGTTTATCTAATGTGCAACGGATTATTTTACGAAGTTACATGCAGCTACGGAGGAAAGCGACTCGATCCATGAAGTTTCATTCCGATTAATGCACTGTCCGAACTGAACTGGTTTGTTTACGCGGATGTTTCTCGCCACGTATCTCGATTATTTATCTCAAACTCCGGTGTTTTTTGTATTCGCGCATTGCTTTGCGTTCGTCACATCTTCTGCCAAAGTTCCTACGTTAACGATTTTCACACCGTTTTCTCTTTCTGCTTGTGATACCACTGATGTTTTGACCTGTGAAACCTGCAAACGTACAGTACATCTGTATGAACTCTCCACGTGTTTTAATTTTTTACGACAGATCCGATGAATGTGATCGTTTGACATGCTTTTTCGTAATGACCTCGAGAGACACCGAGCACTTTTTTATGACCAATGCTGGAAAGCAAAATACGCTTCGTAACGAACGAGTCTCCATGTTTTATCTTTGATATGCTTGAACAATCAACCATACGTATATATTTGTGAGTGTTCATCTGATTGAGGTTATGACACTAAAAGCATTAAGTTAATATTTTTGTGCAGGTCTTGTTGGTACTGTATGTCGAACATCACCAAGGATTGCGACTGTAAATACTTATTCCTTGTTTATAACTGTAAATAAATAAATGTATGAAGCTGTGAAAGGTCATGTGAACTTGAAAACAGACATGTTTTGTTATATTCTGAAAACCACAATAAAACAATGCAGTAGTTACATTTGTATGTCTACAGTGTTTCTTTTTCATACAGATGGAAACTTGTGGTTTGCACGCATTCATCGCACTGACGCTTTAACACCATTTCGATTTACTCTATAAATATCACGCTTTAGCACAGACCAGAAGATTTTCTTTTTAACACTGTGGTTTGATGAGGAACAATTGCTGGTCAAACAGTTGTTAAAAGATTAATGATGTTATTTAATTATTTAAAAAAAGTTAGAATATACAAATTGCTTAATGAGATATTGAGGTATTTTTTTGTAGTTTTAAAACTTCAACTGACGTCACAATACAAAAATGTTATATATATATACACACACACAATGTATATAAACATACAGGTGCTGGTCATATAATTAAAATATCAAAATGAATAAAAAAACGATATTTTCATTTTGTTTTCTGGAAATTTTCATTTCAAGTGTTATGCGAGGTGACGTTTTCGCGTCTGTCACGACGGTCACATGACCACGAGCATCCGCCCAGCTGGCCGAGGTCACGTGACCGTATTTGTTGTGTCCACACGGCACGGCCGCTGCGCTGCAATGTCATAATCTTCATCTTCCTCATTATTATCGCCCTAATGAGTGATAATTCCTGATGGAATTCGTCCGTGACTGAGCCGAGCTGACTGCGAACATCAATTCAATGCTTTCCGACTGAAAGAGCCGATATCGGAGCCCTGTGCAGGACAGATAGACGAGTGTAAGGTGAGCTGTGCGCGCTTGCGCGTGCCTGCCTGCCTGCCTGCCTGTTTTCTATTGTGTTTGTTATGCTGTGGGAATTGGGTTGATAAACACGTTCTAGATCTTCGCAACGATCAGACTATAGAAATCGAACGCATAAAACACACAGAGAGAAACAGCATGTTTGATATAAAACAGACTACTGTTATTTCAAAGAAAGAAAATAAAACATACAATACTATAATTGAATAAACGCACGAGACAGACACCGAAGCTGTGTCATCAATATGATGTCACGGCCGCGTCAGTAACATTAACCCTGCTGTATGTTTAATAACGACAAGGATTTACTAAATACTACTAGGCTAGTGCTAAAAAGTCCCATGCATGTCAATCAAAGATGAAGTCAAATACAAAGATGTCTTTTATGTAAGGTCAAATCAGGTGATATTTTAATCTGAGTATTGACATGGGAGATGACGTTCCCCTCAGTGTTTATATGTTGGTTAAACTCAACTGGCCTTCTTAGTTTAAAGTGCTGAACAACACGACATGTCTTCACACTCAAGTTACTTTCAGTAGACCTTGTTTGATCGCCCCATTGTCTAGTAAAGTCACCTTTATTTATATAGCGCTTTTTACAATACAGATTGTTTTAAAGCAGCTTTTTAGTGATATACAGGAAAAAAATGCAACAAAGTTTGTTTCTGCTGTACAGCAGATTGAAGAAAAGAGCATCATATTGCAGCTTAAGTTTAGTGATGGTTCATTTTTGTTGTAAACAAGTTTTTTTTAATATATCTGCCCTGGAGAAAACCGTGATGTCATCGTTGTGCAATCAGAAATGAAATAGCAGTTAATTGTCTCAACTTCTTGTTTCTTATCTGAAACATGAATATTATAGTTATTCTGTTATCTCAGAATTAGTTGCAAAACAGTGAAATTCCAGGAATAGGCCTGATATGGTTTTCTTTCATTTCTGAGCAGTGACCTGATGTTCACTTCTCTCTTGGTCCAGGTTGTGAAGTTCTGTAAACCGAACATGGCCGTGTTGCAGCAGTTTGGATTGCTTCTGTGGAAGAACTATATTCAGCAAGTGAGTATTCGATTTATAAGTGCAATGTGCTGGTATTCTTTTGTTTTATTGCTGGATATTGGATATAAGGTTTTATGGCAATGACACCACTTCAAAGGCTTGGCATCAGTAAGATATTTTTAGATTTTTTTACATGCACTTTTACAAGTTGATTGTACTGAAATGTGTGTTGGCAGTGTCTGTACACAACCATCATATAATGATAAAAATCCATCCAGTATTTTTGTTTTAATCTCCTTATATGTTTTCCCCTGCCTCAAATTGAGCCATTCGACCGTGTGACGTGACACGCTCGGACACCCCTCCCACGATTGTTGATTGACAGCAGCGTTTCAACACAGACCCGCCCTCGCTCGTGAGTGAGCTGTCAATCATGCGCGCGGACCGGTGTTGTGCCGAAATGTACGCTGGAGCAGCACAGTCTATGAGCAGAATGGCGTCTAAGCGATTGTGGTGTTCTCTTGGGTGTAATAAGGAACACAACAGTCATTAATGTTCCTAAATCCGAACCGCTGAAGACGCAGAGTGGCTGAGTTTGTTTTCGAAGGGAATATTCCCCACGATCAACGTCAATGCTTTTATGACTGCGCAAATCATTTCACACACCAGACTGCTTTATAAATGAGGAGGGTCAGTATAAAGCTGGTTTTGTTAAAGGATTAGTTCACTTTTAAAAAAAACTTTTGCTGATAATTTACTCACTCCCATGTCATCCAAGATGTCCATGTCTTTCTTTCTTCAGTCGAAAAGAAATTAAGGTTTTTGATGAAAACATTCCAGGATTTTTCTCCATATAATGGACTTCATTGGGAGCCAAACGGTTCAAGGTCCAAAAGACAGTTTCAGTGCAGCTTCAAAGGGCTTTAAACGACCCAGACGATGAATAAGGGTCTTATCTAGGACCCTTCGAGTCATGACTCGAAAAAAGATTTGTTAATTTTGATGAACGAGTTCGAACAGGAGAGTCACGAACGCTCATCACAGAACAGAGAAAGGCGAGCATTTGTGCTTAAAAAAATTAAACTTTGTTATTTATTTTTTAAATGAGCGATGATAAGACCCTTTCGCTAGATAAGACCCTTATTCATCGTCTAGGGTCGTTTAAAGCCCTTTGAAGCTGCACTGAAACTGTCTTTTGGACCTTGAACCGTTTGGCTCCCAATGAAGTCCATTATATGGAGAAAATCCTGGAATGTTTTCATCAAAAACCTTAATTTCTTTTCGACTGAAGAAAGAAAGACATGGACATCTTGGATGACATGGGGGTGAGTAAATTATCAGCAAAAGTTTTTTTAAAAGTGAACTACTCCTTTAAGAAGCTGCTCCTGAAAAAAGGATCGGTATCAACTATTCGTGTTCCTGCTGCACCTCCAGAAGAACTGAAGTGAGTGTAGCGTTTTATTAACCTATATGTTCATATTTATATTCATCTTTGCAAATCGCTAGCTTCACAATGAGTGCGTCTAATGTTTACACTCAGGGTACATTACGGCATGTTTTCTATGTATGATGTTCTCAATATAATTCATAATCCCACGTTTATAATGAACAACGGGTTATGGTTATTGTGTTACAAACGGTGTACGCACAGAACAGAGGGGCGGAGTCAGCAAAGCTCATTATCATTTAAAGGCATATGCACTTAGACGGCGTGCTGAAAACAGAGCTGTTTTTGACCAGGTAAAATGAGTGTTTTCTTACAATACTAATGAGAATTTTTAATTAAAGTATATTACAAACTTTTAATTTAGACCCTAAAGAGTCATATTAGCTTGTACAAAAATGGTATTATATGACCCCTTTAAATTAGTTTTATTCCGCAAGGACGCGTTAAATTGCTCAAAAGTGACAGTAAAGATATTTATAATGTTACAAATAATTTCTATTTAAAATAAATAGTTGCTTGAGCATCAAATCATATCATTTTAGAATTATTTCTGAATGATCATCATGTGACACTGAAGACTGGAGTAATGATGCTGAAAATACAGCTTTAATATCACAGGAATAAATTACATTTTAAAATATATTCACATAGAAAACAGTTATTTACAATTTTGATAATATTTCACAATTTTACTGTTTTTACTCCGTATTTTTTTAATCAAATAAATGCCATCTTAATGAGCAGAAGAGACTTCTTTTAAAATATCTCAGAATCAGAATCAGAAAGAGCTTTATTGCCAAGTGTGCTTGCACACACAAGGAATTTTCTTTGGTACTGAAGCTTCCAGTGCACATATACAGATACAAATACAACAAGAAACAGTAATACAAAATCTAAAAATAAAATTATAAAAAAAAAAAAAAATATATATATATATATATATATATATATATAATATATATATATATATATATATATAATATATAATGAAAAATACTATAAAATATAAAATATAAGGCCACGGTTGGGTTTAGTCAGAATAAACATTTTCGGATTATGAACATATATACAGTATTTTGAATAGTATGAATAAATATAAATATAAATAACCTGAGTTTAGGAGATATTGCACTAAACAGTGGGGGTATTGCACTTAAAGGCATATGCCTTGGGAGATATGTTAACTGTTCAGGAGGGAAATGGCCTGTGGGAAGAAACTGTTCCTGTGCCGAGATGTTCTTGTGGCCAGTGATCCGAGTCTCCGTCTTGACGGTAACAGTTCAAACAGGTGGTGTCCAGGGTGAGTGGAGTCTGTGATGATTTTACCTGCTCTCTTCCTCACTCTGGAAGAGTACAGGTCCTGGAGGGTTGGCAGGGGGGCACCAATGATCCTCTCTGCAGTCCGGACTGTCCGCTGTAGTCTCATGATGTCTGATTTGGTAGCTGAACCAAACCAGACAGTGATGGAAGTGCATAGGACAGACTCGATGACGGCTGAGTAGAACTGGATCAGCAGCTCCTGTGGCAGGTTGAACTTCCTCAGCTGGCGAAGGAAATACAGTCTCTGATGGGCCTTTTTCACAATGGAGTCAATGTGATTGTCCCACTTCAGGTCCTGAGAGATGATAGTGCCCAGGAACCTGAATGACTCCACTGCTTCCACAGTGCTGTTCATGATGGTGAGTGGGGGGAGTGCTGGGCTGTTCCTCCTGAAGTCCACGTCATCTCCACTGTTTTGAGCGTGTTCAGCTCAAGGTTGTTATAACTGCACCAGACAGCCAGCTGTTCAACCTCCAGTCTGTAAGCAGACTCGTCACCGTTTCGGATGAGACCGATGACAGTGGTGTCGTCTGCAAATTTCAGGAGCTTGACAGTGGGGTCTTTAGAAGTGCAGTCGTTAGTGTACAGGGAGAAGAGCAGTGGGGAGAGAACGCACCCTTGGGGGCGCCAGTGCTGGTGGTGAGAGTCCTGGATGTGTGTTTCCCCAGTCTCACGAGCTGCTGCCGGTCCGTCAGGAAGCTGGAGATCCACTGACAGATCGAGGATGGAATGGAGAGCTGGGTCAGTTTGTCTGTGAGTAGATCAGGCATGATGGTATTGAAGGCCGAACTGAAGTCCACAAAGAGGTATCTAAAAATATCTTACCAACCCCAAACTTTTCAATGTTAGCATATAACATATTGGGCAATACGGTTAATTATCATCACAAATGATGGCGTCAGAGGTGTTCTGTGTGATAAAATGCTGTTCTGGACAGTTGTGCAAGTTGTTAGCACCAGGCAACCAATCATAAACTCCCTCCAAACTTGCCTTATTAAATATTCATGTGTTTGGTACATAGACGCTGTGTTATGATTCCTAGCATGTTTTAGAAGAGTTCTAACAATCAGAGTGTTTTGACAGATGGACGAGACGATGTTGCTCATTCTGCTCATTTAATTGGTGTTAATAAATAGTGCAAATAAGAATGTGAAGCCCTGGATGTACAAATTTGCGTTGTGAAATATCTCAACTACCTAAAATGAATCCTTCAGGGTAAAGTATGACAATGTGAAACATCCAACGAGATAACCCAGGATTATGTTAACCCAGGATTAAAAATGACCCTAGGTTAAAGGGTTAGTTCACCCAAAAATGAAAATTCTGTCAGAAATTACTCACCCTCATGCTGTTCCAACCCCGTAAGACCTTCATTCATCTTCAGAACACAAATGAAGATATTTGTGATTAAATCTGAGAGCTGGATCACTCCTCCATAGGCTTCTAAAGGATTGAAACCTGACAGCCCCGAAAAGTCATTAAAGAAATCGTTAAAAGAGTCCAAGTGACTACAGTGGCTCAATCTTAAGTTTATAAAATGACGAGAATACTTTTTGCGTGCAAAAAAACACTAAAATAACGACTTTATTCAACCATTTCTTCTCTTCCGTGTCATTCTCCTAAGCTGTTGACGATGTGTAACAGCGCAGCGCTTCTGTGTTATACGTCACACGTAGGCTCACTGTTGGCCGACGCTGGTCATGTGTGTGATGCGTGTGACGTTCAACCAGAAGCGTTGCGCAATGACACTACGTGAAATCTCCAGGCCCAAAGAGAATACTTGAATAAAGTCGCTATTTTTTTTTTTTTTTTTTTTTTTTTGCACTCGAAAAATATTCTCGTAGCTCGATAAACTTAAGATCTCGCCACTGTAGTCACTTGGACTATTTTAACGATGTCTTTAATGACTTTTCGGGGCTGTCGAGTTTCAATCCCTTAGAAGCCTATGGAGGAGTGATCCAGCTCTCAGATTTAATCACAAATATCTTAATTTGTGTTTCGAAGATGAACGAAAGTCTTACGGGGTTGGAACGACATGAGGGAGAGTAATTACTGACAGAATTTTCATTTTTGGGTGAACTATCCCTTTAACTCTTTCCACGCCGGCATTTAAAAAAAAACACCGCCAGCATTTTTGATTATTTTCACAAAAGTTTCATGACCCCAGAATATTTTGTTGTATGAATATCTGAACATGCAATGTATCAAAAGAAAGAACAGACCCTCTGCTAAAAAAAATAATATCTATATTCTAGCGTCATCTATTAGTTTTTTTAATCAACACTTAAATGTGGGTAAGCTTCATAAAAACAGCAACATTTTGAGCAAAAACCTTTTCGTTCAGTAACATTTGGCGGTTTTGATTTATATGCTGTTGAATGCTGATGATCGTGTTATTTTACATATGCATATGATTACATATGAGATTGCTTGTTTCTGCATCTTCTTCGCCTGTGTTTTGATCAGGAGATTCAGTTCTCTTTCAGAAGATGTGTAATAATAACACTTGAAAACACAAAAAGCCAGAAAATTCCATCAATGGCGGGGAAAGAGTTAATTATTTAAAGCCCACTAGAGTGAGTTTGGTCTGAAAATTGTATAATAAATCTATAAAGACTGATTCTTGAAACCCGATATTATAGCAAATCTATTTTCGAAGAAACAAGGAAATGTTTCAACTAGTTTGTGGCGAATAAAAAGACACAAGGACAACAAGGCTTGTGTTCAAATGTAATCATTACCCCCATTCACCTTATTTGCTGTAATGATTCTTTTGCCCTGTTGAATAGCTTTTATGTTCCTTCCCGTATTTGGCCTCCTCATAGATTAGATTTCAGAGTTTCTTGTTCATTGTTTACCGCGGGTACATGGCTTTGATCGTTGCGTGAGTGTTCATGTGTGTATTATTGTTTGTCCTTATGCTGGACCTTTGCTCTGGACACTTGTGGAGATTTGCTGTCTTGTGTAAGATCATGTGCAGGTGAAGTGTATCAGAAATTAACTTTTCTGAACAATCAATTGAGCTCGATCAAAGTGTTGCAAGAAGCGTCCTAGTTCCCTCGTGATAGAGGACTGTTTGCACACAGCTGTTGCTAGGAAACCCCAGTAATAAACACTGGCCCCTTCATGCCTCATTATAGCAGACATATATAGAAGATCATATCCTTCCTGACCCAGATCAGAGGTCTGACGTTCTTCATCGACCCAGATCAAGCCTCAGGTGCTGTGTGGGCTCGTGCTTACTTACACATGACGCATTGACATGACACTTGCCCCCGGTTTCACAGAAAAGGCTTAAAGGGATACTCCACTTTTTTGGAAATAGGCTCATTTTACAACTCCTTCAGAGTTAAACAGTTGAGTTTTACCATTTTCGAATCCATTCAGCCGATTTTCTGATATTTAGAAGAATATCAGTAAGCAGACAGTTTCTGGTCTCATTGACTTCCTCATTGAGTAGGAAAAAATATATAGTATGAAAGTCAATGAGACCAGACACTGAACTGTTTAACTCTGAGAGAGTTTTAAAATGAGTCTATTTCCAAAAAAAAGTGGAGTATCCCTTTAAGTCTAGTCATGGACTAAAATGCATGTTTGAGCTGTTTTAACTGAATGTAACTTGCACTGATATCTCTTAAAATATGTCAATGGCATTGTTTTGTCTTAAGATGCACACCAGTAATGTTGTTTTTCTAAGGCATGTTTATAAAAGCTATTTAAATGTCATAACTGAACTAAGACCCTTCTCGTTCCAACCTCTGTTCATACTGTCAATACAATTGCAACATTTGTTTATTTTATTATTTTTATTTATTTTATTTTATTGAATTGAATTATTTTATTTTATTGAATTAATTTTAATTGTTTTATTTGATTGAATGGTTTTATTTTATTGGATTGTTTTTTTTTTCATTTAATCAATTTTATTTTTTAATTTATTACATTTTATTGAATTTTATTGAGTTTTATTTTATTTTATTTTATTTTTAAATCAGCCTAAAAGTATAGAAGTGTATTCATAAAAATCCAACAAACACGTTTGTGTTCTAGTGGTTTTTATTTATTTATTATTATTTTTATTATTAATATTTTTTTATTATTATTATTTAAAAAAATATATTTTATTTTATTTATTTTTTTATTTTATTGCATTCACCCATCCGTTCACCCTTATCTACATAACCATTATTCAGTTACTCCATCAATCCATCAATCCATCCATCCATCCATCCATCCATCCATCCGCCCACCTATCCATCCATCCATCCATCCATCCATCCTCCATCCATCCATCCATCCATCCGCCCATCCATCCATCCATCCATCCATCCATCCATCCATCCGCCCACCTATCCATCCATCCATCCACCATCCCATCCATCCCACCATCCATCCATCCATCCATCCATCCATCCATCCATCCGCCCATCCATCCATCCACCCATCCATCCGCCCACCTATCCATCCATCCATCCATCCATCCACCCATCCATCCACCCACCCATCCATCCATCCATCCATCCATCCATCCATCCATCCATCCGCCCATCCATCCGCCCATCCATCCATCCATCCATCCATCCATCCATCGTCTGTCCAT
>CM070821.1:40232063-40479732 GCA_036326025.1 Chrosomus eos
CATTCCTCCATACAGTCCATACAGTTCCAAACAATGCATATTTTTTTTTAAATCATATTTATCAGGGGTGTCATTAACTCTGACCACAACTGTAAACTAAAACTACCTAATGTTACTGAATGAAATGTCGATCCAGAACGAGCGGACTGTGAAGTTTTATGTTAGGGGTGTTGATGGACTCGATCTACTTCATCCGTGTTTCGATCTTCCTGAATCTGATCTCAAGTCTAGTTTATTTATAGAGCCCTTTTCACTACAAAGTAGTCCACAGGGCCGTATAATTAAAAGCAGTTTACAGATAATAACAAATAATAATGATCTGGATGTAGTCTTTGACAAAAACGTGATTTTCTCAGCTTTTTGCTCAAAATGTTGCTTTTTTATGAAAAGTACCCACATTCATGTGTTGATAAAAAAGAATGCATGAAGAGAGAATTCTTATTATTTATTTATTTTAAAGCAGAGTGACTGTTCTTTCTTTTGATATATTGCATGTTCATGAAACTATTGTGAAAATGATCAAAAATGCTGCCGTTGGCTGGCAACTTTTTTCAAAAACGCTGCGGGGAAAGAGTTAAACGCTAACCCGGTCCCCATGAGCAGGACTGAAGACATCTAACCAGAGTGTTTCCGTATGCTTAGCAGGAAATTCATGATCTTACACAACTTTTTAAATATTTTTTAAGGCCTTCTCTATGAGACAGGGTTGAGACAGAGACAGTGTAGATGAGGCAGGAATTGACAGGGGAGACAAGTTGGAGGATGGAACCGGGAATAAGTTCATTGATATTTATTTTGTTCCATTCAGAATATGTCTTCTTACTTCAACTTGCATAGAGTCAGAACAGCTCAAAATACAACTAAGGCATATAATGTTTTTTTTTAACCTTTGTTCAGTGTGAAACCACACAAAGGCCTTCACAAATTCTTCATTATGATGAGCTCAACAGTTTAGTTTGAGCTGAAGGATCAAGAACAAACTTTAGCTGTTATACTCCGAAAACACACACACATTACATAAAAGGCAACGTCAACCACCAAGTCAAGTCATGTCAAGTCACTACAATACAGAATGTTTCAAGGCAACTTTACAGTGATAACAGGAAAATAATGGGGGGTTGGGGTATTTCAATCACGCCTGGAGAACTGAAGCACAAAGAAATAAAATCTGTAACTGACATGACAAAACAAAGGACTCTCTTAAAATGTCTCTTAAAATGTTTTATTTTTATTTTTCTACAAATGTCAGTGAAAGTATCTGTTGAGTTTGGTCAAACGTAATTTTATGAGCTATGCATTTTACATAAGGTTTGTAATTTTGCAACCCACAATTTGGAACATCCAAAACAATTTAGAACCCATTAAGCATAAACAAATAAAAAGGCCTAATAGCAAAACAGCCTTGAGTGCACTTGAACAGTTTTGGTCACAGCACTGCCTACTGGTCAAAATGTCTGCTGAAATGTCATAATACCCTCTAGTGGCTTTCCTATAGGCCAGGGAAAGATGGAAAGAAGTTCTTCACGCATAGTTTGGAATATACAATGTCCACACAGCGATATCCATTTCAAAATGCTTTGTTGTCCATTTAAAGAAATGTATAGACTGTCTTACAGAGTTTAAAAGCACTGGTTCTATGGTAAGAACCATTTGTTCCCGCCACCTTTTGGGAACAATTTTGATTGAATTAACATCCTGTTTTTTTTTTCACTTTTACTCAACCAAAATTTGTCCAATCCTCACCAAAATTTACTCATTGAGATCATTGGTGTGCTTGGCAATTGCTACTTGCAACGATAGATCCTATTCAAAACAAAAAGAGCTCTGAGACTTCAGAGTTCATTTACATCTCATTTAGTGTGAAATGAACCCATGATTGATGTGTTGTGTCTGTTCCAGCAGAAATCTGGTGTAGGGTTTGAGGGTGAACCAAACACAAATGAATCTTCCATTTGATTCATTCAAACAGAACTCAATCACTAATTCAGCCATAAAAGATCCCGGCTCCAGCTAGTCTAGGACAGCCAACAAAGACTCCCTCCGAAAGGATTTTATGGGCCTGGGCCTGACCACCTTTGACCTCCCTCAGCATCACCACTGCTGAACCGGACAGAGACGTGAAACAGACCACAGCTTTCATGAGAGACTTACACAGACTTTACATATTAAAACTCACACAGAACAATGCTCAGTGGACTTATAATCAAACATCATAATGCTTGTTGTTCCTACAATTCATGCATGTTATGCTTAGATTACATATAAATCTTAGATTACATATAAATCATGTAATTGTGATATAACTATGAGATGCTTGAATGAAAGTGTGTCGTGTTTCCTATCATTATGCTAATATATTCTTAATTCAAAAGATGGCTTGAATGAAATCTGTGTAAAAGGCTTTGTATGATTAAAATAATCTATAATGTTTAAACTGTGATCTTTTGTTCTCTCTGCTTAGTGCTGGAAAGCAAGGAGATCACAGATAACGCATGATTTACGATAAGAAGAAAATAGTCACCTCCTAAAATTATGCCATTGTCTCATTGGCCAGAACTCATCCTGGAGGTTGGACAAACTTTGAGTTTAAAATCTTAAACCCTCTCTTTTTCGCTCTCTCTAACTCTCTCTAAAAAAAAAGCAACTCTCGGCAGAACAAGTCGGGTGGAGCAGACGATGGTTATAGTAACCATGTAGACGCATAGAGACAAATGACACTAATCAAGATCAGGGTTTAAAACAGCTTCATGCAAGCCATCAACTCATCTTCCTTTCATTTCTTCCTTTATTTTCTTTTTCGTAAAAGTCTCGGCTCAAAGTTAAGTTTGCTGTAAAGTTCGTTTACACGTCTCTCCTGCAACGCGCTTCGAACTGTAAAGACTCTTGTTCGCCTGCCCATCACCCATGACCGGCAGTTCAGAAACTTCCATCCAGGGCACTTCAAAGACAACCAGCGACACGGACCCGGCTGGGAAACTCCTTGGACGAAGCACCGCACAAAGGGAATTCCCTGGCCTAAGCAACGCAAAGACGAGCAAGTACTCCAGACTGTAACTAAACTGGTGTTTTAATTTAAATTGTATAACCTGTCTAGGAAACGAAGGTTTAAATTAATGCTTGGTGGTTCGTTCAGGTTTATGTCTTACAAAGTGCATCTCACTCTGAAAACTCATTCTTTCTCTCTCTCTTCCTCTGCGCCTTGGATGAATGTGTGTGTGATTGTGTTTAGACCTTAGTTTTATGTGTTTAGAATAGTTAATAAAGTCATCCATATATTTGAAAAGTTATTTGCCTTGTGTTGTGCTTGCACATTTAATGTCTTGTACTGTCGATCTAAAGTTACCTTGCTAATACATAGTGTTTCACTATAGATTGGATATTTATATCTGTTGCCAAGGTTAAAATTACGGCCCGTTCAAATGAACTCTAAACGAGTCATTTGCTCGGTTCCATAGTGATTCGGTCAATGATTCATTGCAAATCGATGAATCATTCCCTTTGAGCTAAATTGGCCTTCCGGCCCCCTTAAATACATTTTATGTACACTCTTAAAAAAAAGGGTTCCTCGAGGTTCTATATAGAACCCTGGGGTTCCGTACTTGGCCAATAGAACCCTTTACCGACAAAATGGTTCTATGTAGAACCCTTGGAGAGCAAAGAACCTTTTTTATTAAAATGGTTCTATAATTCTCTTCACTCAAAAAAATGATGTGTTGGCTTTACTTAACTTTGTTTTGTAAACAGGCACCACCGGTTCCACATAACTATGTTTCGTTAAACAAACATAATATGTTCATGTAACTTCAACATCATGGAATTTTGTCATTTTAAGCGACCCAATTAAACTCTGAGTTAATGAGTTAATTAAGTGAATAATTGAGTGATGATTGAGCATTATTGAAGACACCTGATGTTAACAAGCAGAATCTCTGAAGGAGAAAACCAGAATTTTTAAGTCACCATTATGGAGATAAGTATTTGTTTTAGCTGGGCTCTTGACCGTTAACTTATTATCTTTAGATTTTGTTTGGTTGCTGTACATGAGTTATAACAGCCGGATGAACAATAAACAAAGGTCATCTGATGGTGTTGGTTGTGTTTTAACATAATCATTATTTCACAATCTTTTGACCTGAGTCACTGAACTCATATTAAACCGAATTGCTGAATTAATTTCACCTAACGGATAATAGCAGCACTGTCATTGTAGAGCATACTATTTTTAGACTTAATGAAATTCAAATGATCAAATCAATAAATAAAAAAGTAACTTCCTAAAAAATATTTTGAGTAGGCACACACAGACATCAAGAATCAGACTGTGAATCTCAACAATGGTGACAATTTTAAAGCATGTTGCAGTGCATTCTGGGTGCCACCAATCAAAACTCATTCATGGCTCCCATCATGCATTGCTGTATGAATAAATAATGAGCTTATGATCTGTTTGTCACCATTGCTGAGATTCATATGTTGATTCCTGATGTCTGTGTGTGCCTACTCACAATATTTTTTAAGAATTTTTTTTTTTTGTTTCTTGATTTGGTCATTTGAATTTCATTGAAAAGGCTAAAAATAGTATGATCTGCAATGACAGTAAGGTAAACTTAACTCAGAAATTGGGTTCAATATGAGTTCAGTGATTGAGGTCAAATGATTGTAAAATACTTTAAAAACACAACCAACACCATCAGATCTTCTTAGTTCATTGTTCATCCGGCTGTTGTAACTCATGTACAGCAACCAAACAAAATCTAAAGTTAATAAGTTAATGGTCAAGAGCCCAACTAAAACAAATACTTATCTCCATAATGGTGACTTAAAAATTCTGGTTTTCTCTTTCAGAGATTCTGCTTGTTAACATCAGGTGTCTTCAATAATGCTCAATCATCACTCAGTTATTCACTTAATTAACTCATTAGCTCAGAGTTTAATTGGGTCGCTTAAAATGACCAAATTGCATGATGTTGAAGTTACATGAACATATTATGTTTGTTTAACGAAACATAGTTATGTGGAACCGGTGGTGCCTGTTTACAAAAAAAAGTTAAGTAAAGCCAACATATCATTTTTTTGAGTGTTGGGTCTCTTCATGTTTATGACTGAAGTGTAAACTAAAGATTCACGTTACACAATAATTATACACAACACATTCACAAAGCTGTTTGAGTCGAGACCCATGAGAATGACTGGTGTAGTCAAAAACCAGAGTTAACAAAATGTTCATATCTAGTCAATGTATGATTTGAGATTTCTTTATGCACGTTTGTACATTAGCATTAAACTTATATTTCCTAATACATTATAAGTTTGCCTTTTTTACCAATCATTTTGTAATAAAACATTATAGGCCTAATAATAAACAAACAAAGTGTTTTCTTTATTTTGTGTACCATATAGTGATGGTTAACTTTTAATCTATTGAAGGGAACATTACAAATAATAATCGTAAAAATGCCCTCTGGTGGCGTATATGCGTTGCATCATCCTTGAATTCTTATTGGTTGATTGGTGAAGATGAACCTACAAGTGACAGTTATTTTTTCAAACTGAGGAGTCCGCCATTTCTGCCCATTCATACCCTCAGGTAAGTTAAGTTTTTACATTTTTGAAATCATTTTACTGAAATATTTAGTATTGCAGTTAATATTTCTATTGGTTAGAGTATAGTCCTTGTGTTAAATACTGATACTAGAAGCAAAATGGAATATATTCACCTCAGTTAAAAACACTGCTGTGTGTAACGATGGGCTTCGTCAGCCGTCGGTTCAGAAAGCCCTGTTAAATTGAATTTGCTCCGTTTTTTAAAGTAATAAAGTAACAATCTCCCATTATTTCCTTGTTGTAGGTAATGAAATGGTCAATAACAATAAGACAGCTGTGTTATAAGGAGAAGAGCTTCGAGACAGAAGCGTGAATTTTAATTTCAATGAAGCGCACACTCGTTTTTCTTTAATGGTAATTTAACGTTAAGTTAACGATAGGCGCCGACTGAAATAAAAGCAAACCTGGTGGAAGACGGAGGTGTATGATATGTGAATGTTTGTCGCAGTTTCACACACATAACCTAACGTTACTCAGTTTCAGTGTTGGGGTAGTTACTCAAAAAAAGTAATTAGTTACTAGTTACTAGTTACTTCTGTAAATTGTAATGAGATTACTTTACTAGTTACTGCGTTTGAAAAGTAACTTCACTACTTATTACTTTACTTTCCCGTTTCTTAATTTACCGTGTAGATACATGGACAAACATCATAGCCCTATCATCACTTAGCCTGCTGCATAGTGTTTGTTGTATAAATCTATACAAAATGACATGTAAAACCATATGAAAGAACAATATCCCTGTCTGCACAAATAAATATATCTCACTGTAAAATCCACAAACAACAGGGTAAAGGAGGCTATGGTGCGGTCATTTTAAAATGGGTTCAACACACAAGTTTCAAAACACAGGCTTTGGGAAACATGAGAATTAAACTCTTCTCCTGAGAACAAAACCAGCTTTTGGGCAATAAAAACAAAAAATGAAGTGGTCAATACAATAGCATAATAAGCCTTTTTAATAAAAAGATCCATGTTTTATAAAATGTCCACAAAACTTCTTGAAATGTTTAGTGAAATTAGAAAATATTTAAGAGATCGTTGATTTAGTTCTTTACATGTCTACATGTTTGTATATCCACATATTTTGTTCTAATGTCACAAGTAATAATCTCAGGGTTTACTGGATTTAACGTACACAATTCTTTTTGTAGTGTTATTGGTGGTGATGTACTAAAATAAAAATAGCATGTGTGGACCTTTCTTTTTCTCACCGTTGATTCCTGATGGTTAAGAGGACAATTACTCGAGTCGCCCCATCGTTTCACAGAAATAGTACAACGCCGAGCACGTCGAGTATAAACGCCTCGTCCGTTTGGGGAGGTGCGCGCAAAGTCTGGGGAGACTCGCGCTGCAGAGACCCCTGTTTCCGTCTCTATTTCCCTCTCTCCTTCGCACCGGCAGCTATGTCACTCAAATCGATCTCTATGGCAACGGTGCGCGCATTACAAGACTTTACAAACTTTACACACAGGCAAACACGGCTTGGGTAACGCAGGAAAGCGCGTTCCTATATAATAGTAAAGTAGTGTAGTTACCGATATTTTTAGTGTAATGCGTTACTTTACTTCGTTACCCAAAAAAGTAATATCGTTACTGTAATTCGTTACTTTGTAACTCGTTACCCCCAACACTGCTCAGTTTGCGTTGAGTATTTTCCCCAGGCCTATATTAACAGGTGTAGAAGTTCTTAAATGTTAACTTTGGCCCGCGAGGTCCACTTTCGTGCAGTTTTTAGCTCCAACCCAGATCAGACTGTTACTTTTCCCGAAAATCTTGATTAACGTTAGCTTGTTCATGTGTGTTTTATCAGGGAGCTAAACTCAGCAGGTGGACACCGCTACAGTTGACAACTTCTGGCCGGTCCCCATTAAAACTGCACGGTTGCAGTCAGTGCAGCGTTCGTAACATCGTTACTGTGATGCATGCGCTGGATTAAAGTGATGATAGCACATGGTTAAATGTGTAGGTGTGTTTGCATTGCATAGTTGGTTTGTGAAGTGTTATTTAATTATGCTCTGTTTTATTTCCCCCCAGGTAACGATGGTTGACAAAAAGAGCTTTATAAGTTAAACAAAAGTAAGTCTGTGTTGTTAAATATTAAACATTGTTGCTAAATAAACAAACTTAAAGCAAGCTTAAAATCCTTATCTTAATTTATATTTTTCTTTTTCTTCAAACAGCCTGGAAACTGAAGTGCCTCAAATATCTTGTAGAATGGCCGCGATCAACTCCGGTAGCCGCGTCGCAGCCGTAACGCGCCGCACACGTGTGCAGTGTAAATAAGGGGTAAGTGGGTTAGGAATAGGATTTTAAGTTATTTTGAAAAAATGGACAAAAAAGAGAATCACATACCCCACCTTTAAGTGAAGAAATAAAGTCCTACACATAGGTTGGCTTGTTGGTAAACTATGGGGTAATTTTAGGTCTATTTGATGACTTCTGTTAATTGGTGAAAGGCACTCAAAAGGTGAAATGTTTGTTTTACAGGAACCCAAAGGTCCTACATCAACCATGGTGTTTAACGGCTGTCCTGATCCCCTCAAGACTGAAAGTGTCAGCATTATCATGGAGGCAGACATTGACATGACAAAGGCTGTGGAATGCCTGTTTGCAGTCTATTTTGCAGTCACACAATGACTTTTATTCAAAAATATATGCATAAACTTAAACAAGAGCATGACACAAGAACACCAATACCTGTACTAAAAAATGTACTGTCAACTTGTGTAAGTTGTAGTGCTATTTATTTAGATGTTTTAATTGTTCATGTATTGTTTTTTATCTGCATTGTTGAATATCAAAAATATGAAATCAAAGATTTGTTTTTCCTCATTTCAGAGATGCATGTAAAAGTTAAGTACTGTACATGTACATACAGTACATAAACAAGCTTATGTATGTTTATTGCAAAGTGAAAATGCTTAAATTAAATAATTCAAACTAAATGGTTGAATGTAATTTAACATCTTAAATGTAAAAAAATGTTTTGCTGTATAATACAGAGTATACAGATGTGCAATTTTAAATATAATTTTAAATGTGACACTATTTTTATTATACTATACTATAACTACTATAATCAATTGAATAAATTTGAACTTTTGGAATTTTCTGGATTGGTTATATTTTTGTATTCATAATAATAATTTTTTTTAATATATTATGGTTTAATAATATAGAACCCTTAAATGGTTCTATAAAGAACCATCTAACTTGGATTCAAAGAACCATTTGGGGTTCTTTTTATGGAACCCATTAAAATTGTTCTATATAGAACCATTTTGGAGTTCCATATATGAAGCGGGTGATAGAACCATTTCTGGTTCTATATAGAACCATTTCTTTTAAGAGTGTATATTATTATTATGTAGATTCGTTACACTGGAGACAAAAATTGACATTTCCATGATCAGAATCCAATCATCATGGTTTCAAACGTGTTTGCTGCTGGTAATGACACGACCGGCACAACACTGGTGTGAACAGTCAAACTGTTCAAACTGCATTGTTTATGGATTTTCAAGTCACTTCATTTTCTAAAGCTTTTCAAAATGAACACAGTGTCACAGCAGAGATGTCTCTGATATCCTCTTGTCTTGGCATCACTGCCCATAAATGTGTCGGAATCAGCACTTCTTTCACACAAGAAAGCATTGAATATTTTTTCACATCAGATTACAGAAACAAAAACATGTTTTAAAATTCCTTGGCTACTCTAAATCAAGAAACGTTGATGCTCCTCTTGTTTAGAGCACCCTTTTCTTTTGAATCACAATAATTAAATTTATATTTATTTTGCTTATTTAAAGTACTGCATCCGTAACTTTCATTGAGTGTCAAGCTTTATTTGCACGTCTGCAGGAACTCAGTTTGAGTGTGAAACCACACAGACTTCACATGGGCTGCATCATGATGAGCTCAACAGTTTACATTTTACACATCACAATCCTACATCAGCTGTTATATCCCACAACATGCATATTATCAACAATATAAATATGTCACCTTCCTCATCTCTTTCAAACGTCGTTGTCGTCTGGCTGTGAGCGACTGACTTTTCTGATCTTCTCCTCTCATCATTGAGCTCCTGGAAAATAAAGATAAACAGAGACAAGAATATTCTCTGGTAAATTTGGGAGTAAAGTAAAAGGTCAATATATGATACAGATCACAAGTTTAATCGCATATTTGACTTTTTTCAATCCGACAGAAAATACAAACAAAATTTGTTTAAAATTAAACAGTGTTTTGCAAGAAGTTGGTGAACATACATACTGCTATTGCAGTGATAGATTTAATATTTGTGAGAGAATGTTGTGTTTCTAGTTGTCTTTCAGCATCTTTTCTTCACTAGATCTACTGGATCATCTGAGGGTTTTGACTGAATCAAGATGCTGATGATCATTGAAGCTCTTCTTCTCATTTTAGCTGCTCCAGGACAGGTAAGCTTGTGTTCTAGTTTGAATATTACAGACATATACTGATGATGTGATCATTATGATTTCTGTTGCTGCAGGATCACAGCGCTGCTGCTGTTGAAGGAAAGATGTATCCATTGAATATGGCACCGGATTCTGTTGATGACCAGTATGTCGGCTGTAGAGAGAAAATGAAAGACCTGGTAATGACAAAATATCTAAAGGAGGAAATCAAAAATTCTTCTGAATTTAATGATACTTGGCACGATGGTGAAAATAAAGCCAAGAACCCACAGGATAATTTGGAACAGATTCATTCAGTCGCCATTTATGTGTACACTAACAACAATTCGAAAGTATATCGTGAATTTAATAATGCTGTCCGTAGTGAGAAAGAAAAATACAAAACCGGGACATTCACATGGTATTCACTTCACTTTCTGGTAACTGATGTAATAAAGATTCTGAAGAAAACACAAAGCAAATGCTATAACACTTATCGCGGCACTACAGCTGAGTTTGATAAGAATGTTCTGAACACAGAGGTTCGTTTCGGCTCATTTACATCCTCCTCTCTTGATCGTAATGTAGCAAAGGATTTTGGACCTAAATGTTGTTTTGAAATCGAAACTTGTGAAGGTGCTGATGTGATCAAATACTCCAAATATCCTGATCAGAAAGAGGTGCTGATTCCTCCATATGAGAAGTTTATGGTCACTGATGTCAAGACAAAAGGTCAGGAAGGTGCCTGGTGTGACACTGTGTTCAAGTTGAAAAGCACTGGGAAAATAAGTTACCTGAACTGTGGTGCTGATGTAAAACTGGTACAGGACAGGAACAAACTTTCACGAGTTCGCATCTACATATAATTATTATGATAAAGATTATGCGTACTTGGCGTGCTGTCCGGGTGGAGGGCTCCGAGCTCGGAATTCTGCCCGAACCCAGAGTACTCCCCCCGTGGTAAGAGTAGATGGAACTAGAGATGGAACTAAAAGAGAGGAGATGGGGTGGAGGTGGGATGCTGATAAACTGTCAAGGAACCAGTGTGGGTTCTGCTGATATTTATGTTGTCCTAGATTGATTACTGATTGCTCTCCACTGGTGCTGATTGGGTTAATTAACTGCACCTGCTCCTCCCGAACCTTGTTTATCAAACCTCATTTAAATATTCACTCATTGTGTCTTTTCAAGTCAGACGTTGCTTTCATTATAATGTTTAATGGCTTCATTAATTCCGAATTATAATCATCTTTGCAAGTTTTAAGTAAATCAACAATGAGTTCTTCTGCTTTGTTATCTTTTTATCCAGTTTCCGTTTTCACATGTAACTCTGTGTGTTGTGCAAGGGGAAAGTGAACAGGCAAAAGCTTATAGGTAACATTTTAATCATGTTAATAATAATGTACCAGCTGACAGGGTTCCCTGTATTGTTTAGTTTTTTTTTTCCTTGAGAAAAATGAGCATGTACTGTACCTGAAATATATTGAAATAAATCGCAATTAAAATGAAACTGAATCGTAAGCTTATTAATCAAAATCAGATCAAATTCTGAAATTTGTTTCAATGCCCAGCCCTGATAAAAACACAGTAGAATAGCAGTCATTGTAAACATTGTAATGTGTTGTCAGGAAACCTATAATGAAATTCTTTTCAGTACCAAATGTTTTGACAAACACAATACAGTTCTTGTGATGCATGGTTTTTGTGTTTTGTTCTTCAAAAAACTCACTCACCCACCGCCCACAGGAATCATTTTTACTCTCAACTCAAAAGTTGGCAGCCCTAGTATTTATTGGCTGAACTTGGTAGTAAAACTTAGAGAATTTAAAAGCTGAGAATTTGTTTCATATTAAAAGTAACTTGCTCTGTCTTGTTCGACGGCGGCTTGTCAATGTCCTCTTTGCTCCACTTTGTCCTCTTTGCTTTTCGCTGTGTGTCTCAAGCTGAATTTGTGAGAGCTGGCATACCTGCTTTCCTCAAGCTTATACAGTTTTTTTGTTTTTGTGTGTGTGTCTGTTTCCAAACAAAACTAAACTAAACTAAAACTGTAAAAGAAGGGAGGTACTTCACAAAATGTTCAGTTTCAAAGGGTTAAACTTAATATCATATGATCTGATTAATTTCATGTTCAATTTCATGCCTAAAAACTGTTTACAACCCTGAATTTGTTAGCATCAAAATCAAATTGACAAAATTCATTATTTGTCACAAAAGCAAAAATCATTTATCATCATCCTTCTGTTCAACTGTTCATAATTTAGTTGTCCTTTGGTTACAGCACCACCCACTGGTCAACGTGTATGTGTCATATTTAGCCAAACATTGTTAGAGCATCATTTGTTAGCTGGGATTGCATCTGTAACTTTCATAGAGTCAAAACTGCTCAAAGTACAACTAATATGGAGTAAAACACTTAAATGTGTAAAGCTTTTTTTATTTATATTTGTACTTTTTAGCCAGGAACTCAGTTTGTCTATTGAGAAACCATAGACCTTCACAAGTTCTCCATTATGATGAGCTCAACAGTTTAGTAGAGCTAAATCTGCTTCATCTGTTATACCGCAGAACACACACACATACACACACACACACACACACACACACACACACACACACACACACACACACACACACACACACACACACACACACACACACACACACACACACACACACACACACACACACACACCAAATTCACTCAAAATGCTACTAAAAAAAAAAACCTTGTTTTTGTCTCGTCACACAAACTTTCATTGTTGACTGATAGACTGTATTGATAGACAGGAAGAATTCGTGCTTGTGTTTGTGAAACCACAGATACACCAGGGCTTCAGAGGTGTTGCATTTTCAGATGAGCTGAAAACTTTCTTACAGTTAAACATGAGCTGGATGCATCAACATCACAGCTATATATTGATTCCTCACAGCAAGCTAAATATCTGATAATGAATATTTGCTCCATCGTAACACATTTAAATTTAGAAAAGGATGTTTTGAACATGCCTTTTGTCTTTTTCACTGCTCAACATCATAGAGCAAACGTTTGATGTCAATGAACCTCGACTACGCTAAATCCCCTTGTGATCGACCTAATAATCTTTCTCCCGGTTTCACAGACAAGGCGTAAGCTATAGTCCCTGAATAAAATGCATGTTTGAGCTGTTTTATCTGAAAAAAAGCTTGCACTGGCACAAATGTCAGTGCCATTCTTTTGTCTCAAGATGCACATCAGTACTGTGTTTTTCTAAGGCACGTTTATAAAAGCTACTTAAATATCTTAATTGAACTAAAACCTAATCCTGGCTTAATCTAAGGTTTTTGTGATCTTAAACGGTTAGTTCACCCAAAAAATTAAAATTCTGTCATTAATTACTCACCCTCGTGTCGATCCAAACCTGATAAGACATTAATTCATCTTCGGAACACAAATGAAGATCTTTTTGAAGAAATCTGAGAGCTTTCTGTCCCTCCATTAACAGCTATGCAACTGACACATTTAGGCTTTAAAAAGTTCATAAAGAGATTGTATACATAATCTATATGAATTGAGCGCTTTAGTCCAAATTTTCTGAAGAGACACGATCACTTTGTATAATAAGCATCTAGGTTACTAATGTAACCCGTTCAGCTCAAACTTGCTGCGTAACACGCGAGAATGGACCCCATTGGTTTTGGCGGAAGCTCAAACGCGATGCGTAACACACAAGAACGAACCTCATTGGTTCTTGCGGAAGCTCAAACGTGATGCGTAACACACGAGAACGAACCTCATTGGTTCTTGCGGAAGCTTAAACGTGATGCATAACACACGAGAACGAACCTCATTGGTTTTGCGGATACTCAAACGTGATGCGTAACACACAAGAACGAACCTCATTGGTTCTTGCGGAAGCTCAAACGTGATGCGTAACACACGAGAATGAACCTCATTGGTTCTTGCGGAAGCTCAAACGTGATGCATAACACACAAGAATGAACCTCATTGGTTCTTGCGGAAGCTCAAACGTGATCCGTAACACACGAGAATGAACCTCATTGGTTCTGGCGGAAGCTCAAACGTGCTGCGTAACACTGGAGAATGAACCTCATTGGTTCTTGCTGAAGCTCAAACGTGATGCGTAACACACGAGAATGAACCTTATTGGTTCTGGCGGAAGCTCAAACGTGATGCGTAACACTGGAGAATGAACCTCATTAGTTCTTGCTGAAGCTCAAACGTGCTGCGTAACACACGAGAATGAACCTCATTGGTTCTTGCTGAAGCTCAAACGTGTTGCGTAACACACGAGAATGAACCTCATTGGTTCTTGCGGAAGCTCAAACATGATGCGTAACACACGAGAATGAACCTCATTGGTTCTTGCGGAAGCTCAAACGTGATGCGTAACACGAGAATGAACCTCATTGGTTCTTGCGGAAGCTCAAACGTGATGCGTAACACACGAGAACGAACCTCATTGGTTCTTGCGGAAGCTCAAACGTGATGCGTAACACACGAGAATGAACCTCATTGGTTCTTGCGGAAGCTCAAACGTGATGTGTAACACACGAGAATGAACCTCATTGGTTCTTGCGAAAGCTCGAACGTGATGCGTAACACACGAGAACGAACCTCATTGGTTCTTGCGAAAGCTCGAACGTGATGCGTAACACACGAGAACGAACCTCATTGGTTCTTGCGGAAGCTCAAACGTGTTGCGTAACACACGAGAAATGAACCTCATTGGTTCTTGCGGAAGCTCAAACATGATGCGTAACACACGAGAATGAACCTCATCGGTTCTTGAGGAAGCTCAAACGTGATGCGTAACAAACGAGAACGAACCTCATTGGTTCTTGCGGACGCTCAAACGTGATGCGTAACACATGAGAATGAACCTCATTGGTTCTGCAGAAGCTCAAACGCGATGCGTAACACATGAGAACGAACCTCATTGGTTCTGGCAGAAGCTCAAACGTGATGAAACTCATTGGATTGTTGCTGAAGCTCAAACGTGATGCGTAACACACGAGAACGAACCTCATTGGTTCTTGCGGAAGCTCAAACGTGATGCGTAACACACGAGAATGAACCTCATTGGTTCTTGCGGAAGGTCAAACGTGATGTGTACAACACGAGAATGAACCTCATTGGTTCTTGCGAAAGCTCGAAACGTGATGCGTAACACACGAGAACGAACCTCATTGGTTCTTGCGAAGCTCGAACGTGATGCGTAACACACGAGAACGAACCTCATTGGTTCTTGCGGAAGCTCAAACGTGTTGCGTAACACACGAGAATGAACCTCATTGGTTCTTGCGGAAGCTCAAACATGATGCGTAACACACGAGAATGAACCTCATTGGTTCTTGCGGAAGCTCAAACGTGATGCGTAACAAACGAGAATGAACCCCATTGGTTCTTGCGGAAGCTCAGACGCGATGCGTAACACACGAGAATGAACCTCATTGGTTCTGGCAGAAGCTCAAACGTGATGCGTAACACACGAGAATGAACCTCATTGGTTCTTGCTGAAGCTCAAACGTGATGCGTAACACACGAGAACGAACCTCATTGGTTCTTGCTGAAGCTCAAACGTGATGCGTAACACACGAGAACGAACCTCATTGGTTCTTGCGGAAGCTCAAACGTGATGCGTAACACACGAGAACGAACCTCATTGGTTCTTGCTGAAGCTCAAATGCGATTCGTAACTCACGAGAATGAACCTCATTGGTTCTTGCGGAAGCTCAAACGTGATGTGTAACACACGAGAATGAACCTCATTGGTTCTTGCTGAAGCTCAATTGTGCTGCGTAACACAAAAGAATGAACCTCATTGGTTCTTGCTGAAGCTCAAACGTGATGCATAACACACGAGAATGAACCTCATTGGTTCTTGCGGAAGCTCAAACCTGATGCGTAACACACAAGAATGAACCTCAATGGTTCTTGCAGAAGCTCAAACGAGATGCGTAACACACGAGAACGAACCTCATTGGTTCTTGCGGAAGCTCAAACGCGATGCGTAGCACACGAGAATGAACCTCATTGGTTCTTGCAGAAGCTCAAACGTGATGCGTAACACACAAGAATGAACCTCATTGGTTCTTGCGGAAGCTCAAACGTGCTGCGTAACACACGAGAACGAACCTCATTGGTTCTTGCGGAAGCTCAAACGTGTTGCGTAACACACGAGAATGAACCTCATTGGTTCTTGCGGAAGCTCAAACATGATGCGTAACACACGAGAATGAACCTCATTGGTTCTTGCAGAAGCTCAAACGTGATGCGTAACACACAAGAATGAAGCTCATTGGTTCTTGCGGAAGCTCAAACGTGCTGCGTAACACACGAGAACGAACCTCATTGGTTCTTGCGGAAGCTCAAACGTGTTGCGTAACATACGAGAATGAACCTCATTGGTTCTTGCGGAAGCTCAAACATGATGCGTAACACACGAGAATGAACCTCATTGGTTCTTGAGGAAGCTCAAACGTGATGCGTAACAAACGAGAATGAACCTCATTGGTTCTTACGGAAGCTCAAACATGATGCGTAACACACGAGAATGAACCTCATTGGTTCTTGCGGAAGCTCAAACGTGATGCGTAACAAACGAGAATGAACCCCATTGGTTCTTGCGGAAGCTCAGACGCGATGCGTAACACACGAGAATGAACCTCATTGGTTCTGGCAGAAGCTCAAACGTGATGCGTAACACACGAGAATGAACCTCATTGGTTCTTGCTGAATTAGATCCTGAGTTTAGGAGTTCCGCTCCATCCACTGGGGCAGCACCGCATGTGAGTAGCAAACGTCTGGCCAGTGGGAATGTAAGGCCTTCAAAGAAGCTGATGAAAAGGGCCTTGGTAACATGCCTCCAGTTGAGCCATGTGTTTCTTCACTGGTAGTGTCATCAGATGAGGCCCTTAGACACAATCTTTGCTGTCCCAATACAGAGTGTAGACGCACAGATGATCTGTTGGTCAGGATTTACAATACTGCTTGAGTCGTGTGGGAAACTCTATGGCTCATCTTTTGTTGGCACTTCATTCCTCCTTGAGTACAGACCCACCAGATAATGCCACATCTGAGTTACTTGAGGCTTCCTTACAAGCCTTGGGGTCAATCGCTTTCTGGAAGCTCGAGAAGGGAGGCATCTCGTGCTCATAGACCACCTGCTCGACCTGCGGCGACTTATCGTCCCAGGGGTAGGGAAACCGCTCAAACAACAACAAGTAGTAGTAGTAGTAGTAGCCTTTATTGTCACTAGTCACAAGTACCAGCGAAATTAGCCATCAACCTGTCCATACATACAAACATACATACAATATGACAAGGGGGTAGACAGGACAGGAAGACAGAGCATTGAGGAAGAAAATACAGCATAACATGAGGAGAGGTGAGGAGAAAAAAAAGGCAACCCCCAGACTATGCTCCTGTGAGGAGTACAGTTTGGGAACAGTAAAAAACACCTCAGCAACATTTAGCACATAATCAGTATACAACATGAACACACAAGACTTGCAACAGGGTAGGGGAGTGGGGGATGGAGGTAACCCAGCACAGGCAGGCAGCCATCTGGTCCTGCAGCCATTCTCGGCGCTGGTCACAGACCCGCCTGTCAGACTGGTGGTACAAAGCGTTGAAGGCGAGGGATGGGGGTGGGGGGTGATTGCATATCTGTATATATGTAAGAGTTTGTGTATGTGTAGGCCTGGAGAGAGTCCGTAAGCCAGCACCATAATCTAGGTGCCTCAAGTCCGCAGGATAGTCATAGCGATACACAGAAAGTTGCCATGGAGACAACCCTGATCAGGTCCCAGACAGAGTCAACAATCAGCAGGTGTCTGTGTCAAGTGGCTCCTCGACACACTCGACAGGGGCTACTGTCTTCAGTTCCGTCACAGACCCCAATTATGCACACACACTCGGCCCACAGTGGTTCGGGACCCTGGTCAAGCTCTTGCTCCATCTCTCGAGGTCCAGAAGCTACTCAAAAAGGGTGCATTAGAGCTGGTAGACCCCCAAGTCCATCCAGGGGGATTTTATTCAAAGTACTTCCTACACTGAAAAAAGTGAAACTACTGTGTCGTTCATTTAAAGTGAATTTTTATATTGGACTAAAGTGAAAACCACAGTTTCTGATTTAAACCTGTTTTGTTCAGTTTTTCTTAAAGCAAATAACAAACACAAAACAATGATACTTTGGAGCAACCTAAAAAAATTGCTGTAATTTGTTACAGCAAAATGTATTAGTTTTTCTCAAGCTATATTTTAGATTTGGTTTAAACTTAAAATTTTAATTTAATATCAATCAAGTCTGCTCAACAAAAAGTTAAAGTAAACCTGAAGAAGTGTTATATTAAGTGATGATTGAGCATTATTGAAGACACCTGATGTTAACAAGCAGAATCACTGAAGGAGAAAAACATAATTTTTAAGTCACCGTTATGGAGATGAGTGTGTGTTTTAGTTGGGCTCTTGACCCTTAAATCAATAATTTTACATTTTGTTTGGCTGCTGTACGTGAGTTATAACAGCCGGATGAACAAAAAGAAAAGGTGATCTGATGATGTTGGTTGTGTTTTAACACAATCATTATTTCACAATCATTTGACCTGAATCACTGAGCTCATTTGAGTACAACTTAGATATACTTTATTAATTGTACTTAATTATAGCAGGACTGTCCTAGTACAGCATAATATTTAAACCTTTTACAATGTAATCCAAATATTTTTTTTTTCCATTTCTCATATACACAATTTTTTTATTTTTTTGTTTTAGTTTTTAAACACACAGACATCAAGAATCAGACTGTGAATCTCATCAATGGTGACAATTATAAAGCATGTTGCAGTGCATTCTGGGTACCACCAATCAAAACTCATTCATGGCTCCCATCATGCATTGCTGCATGAATAAATAATGAGCTTGTGTTCAGAGGTGATCTGTTTGTCACCATTGCTGAGATTCATACGCTAATTCTTGATGTCTGTGTGTGCCAACATGAGGGGCTTTGAAGGTTTCTTTTAATTGATTTGTTAATTTGGATTTCATTGAACAGTCTAAAAATATGTGATGCTGTACAAGGCCAGTGCTGCTATAATTAATAAAGTAAACCTAAATTGGGCTCTACATAAGCTCAGTGACTTCAAGTCAAGTGATTGTGTAATATTGATTGTTTTGTTCATCCGGCTGTTATAACTCACGTACAGCAGCAAAACAACATGCAAAGTTAATCATTTAAAGGTCAAGAGCCCAACTAAAACACACACTCATCTCCACAACGGTGACTTAAAAATTATGGTTTTCTCCTTCAGTGATTCTGCTTGTTAACATCAGGTGTCTTCAATAATGCTCAATCATCACTCAATTATTCACTTAATTATCTCATTAACTTTAACACTACTTCAGTGTTCATTTAACTTTTTGTTGAGCAGAATAACTATTTTGATTGGTATTAAATTAAAATGTAAAGTTTAAACCAAATCAAAAATATAGCTTGAGAAAAACTAATAAATTTAGCTGTAACAAATTACAGTATTTTTTTAGGTTGGTCCAAAGTATCATTTTTTTCAGTGTAGTTCGCAAGAAGGATGGAAGTTTCAGGCCAATCTTGGACCTCAGACGGTTGAACAGGAGTCTCAAACATCTTCCTTTCCGCATGCTGCGTGTCAAGGATGTCCTACAAGCAGTCGAACCCGGCATGTGGTTTACCTCTGTGGATCTGAAGGATGCATATTTCCACATCCCCATTGCACCTCATCACAGAAGGTTTCTTCGGTTCACATTCCAGGGCAGGACATACCAGTATCGAGTCCTACCATTTGGCCTCTCCCTCTCTCCCCGTGTATTCACACGGTGTATGCAGATGGCACTGGAACCTCTACAACGAGAGGGCATGCTGATTCTCCCTTACCTGGACGATTGGCTGCTTTGTGCCAAATCACCTCAGCAAGTAGCAAACACAACACACAGCGCCTACTGGAGCATAGGACTGAGGGTAAACCTAGAGAAAAGCTGCCTTACTCCATGCCAGTCAATATGCTTTCTGGGATTGCATCTGGACTCTAGAATAATGAGAGCTACCCTCACAGCACACAGGAGGCAAGCTATACGAGGAGCAATAGCGAGGTTCCAGGTTCGGCGCAAGCTGCCATATTTCCACTTCTTACGACTAGCGGGCCTTCTCACGGCGGCCTCATCGGCCATTCACTTAGGACTTTTACACCTTCGTCCTTTTCAGCGTTGGTTGATAGCCAGACGGTTGTCAGCAGTTCACAACCGACATACCCTTGTTTTAGTGACAACCAGTTGCTCTGTCTCCCTGAGGCTTTGGAGACGGGAACAGTTTCTTCAAGGAGGTGTACCAATGGGACCACCCCCAGCACGCAGAGAAGTAGTGACAACAGATGCCTCTCTCTCCTGATGGGGAGAGTTGTGGCAACACCAAGGCGAGCTGGGGAGTTGGACCTTGCAGCAGATGACATCTCACATCAACATCCTAGAGCTGTGGGCAGTGCTCTTCACCCTAAGACACTTCAGACAGGAGTTATCGGGCAGGCACATCCTGGTGCGGACAGACAACACCACAGTGGTGTTTTTAATCAATCACCAAGGGGGCACGAGGTCTCTACCTTGCCTTCAGCTTTCAAGAGTGCTACTGTTGTGGGCAAACCAGCACTTCCTGTCGATCAGGGCGGCACACATTCCCGGTCACAGCAACAGTGTGGCAGACTTACTCTCTCGGTCGGGTCTGAAACCAGGGGACTGGTGTCTGCACAGGGCGTTAGTTCAATCAGTTTGGGGACTTTATGGGACCGCAGCAGTCGACCTCTTTGCCAGCAGGGAGACAACACATTGTCCGCTGTGGTTTGCAGAGCAGGAAGAGCAGGGGTCACTAGGCCAGGATGCCCTGGCCCACGACTGGCCAGACCTCCTCCTCTATGCGTTCCCTCCAATTCCACTTCTTTGGCCTGTGCTGAGGCGTGTGCAGGTGAGACGACACAGGCTCATTCTAGTGGCACCCTGTTGGCCAGCAAGGCCGTGGTTCAGTCTGCTGTTGGCCCTTACGACTGGCCCACCACAGCCATTGCCAGTTCGGAGGGACCTATTGTCACAAATGAACAGGGAGCTTTGGCACCCCTCACCGGGCAAGTTGAGTCTATGTGTATGGCCCCTGGGGTTGAGCAGGAGCTCTCACAGTGTTCCGCAGATGTGAGGAACACTGTCATGAATGCAAGAGCCCCATCAACACGTCACACTTATGCCAGTAAATGGAAGATCTTTGTTTCATGGTGTACAGATCGGTCTGTTAACCCAGTCACTTGCTCCATCAGTTCAGTGTTGAATTCTTACAACATTTATTGGACACTGGGCAGTCCCAGCGACTCTAAGGGTATTCGTGGCAGCCTTGTCAGCACATCGGAACCCCTTGGGCGGGAAATCGATTGGTGCGGAAAAATTGGTGGTGGCTTTCCTTAAAGGAGCAGTACGTCTTAATCCACCGGTGCGGATAATGCATACCCAGTGGGATCTTCAGATGGTGCTTAACCGCCATTCTGCGTTTACCGCCTTATGAACCACTTGAACAGGCTGATATTAGAAATCTTTTGATGAAGACTGCTTTTCTCTTGGCTATAACGTCAACCAGAAGAGTACGTGAGCCCCATGCCCTCTCGGTGAGTCCACAGTGTCTCAGGTGGGGGCCTGAGTACAATCAGGTTACACTCTGGCCGAATCCAGCTTTCCGACCTAAGGTGTTGTTTGATGGCTTTGTGAACCAACCCATTCAGCTTGCAGTGTTTAATCAAGAGGCTTCCCAAACAGCCTTGTGTCCAGTGAGAGTATTGCAACAGTATGTGTTGAAGACCGCTTCATGGCGCACCACTGATCAGCTGTTTGTCCGTTTTGATGCTTGTCAGAGAGGCTCTCCCCTGTCGAAGCAAAGGTTGTCTCATTGGGTGGTGGATACCATTGTACAGGCATATGATTCGGCTGGTCAGACAGTTCCAGCGTCTATTAAATGCCATTCAATACGTGGGGTGCCACTTTCTGAAATATGTGCAGCGGCTGGACGTCACCTTGCACGTTCACAAGATTCTACAGAATCAATGTGGCCCCTATTCCTTTGGTCAGTTCTGCTGTGTTAGTGGGCAGTATCTAGGTGAGTGATCCTCGTGACTTGGTGGTATTCGCCTTCCACTATGTTCAACCGTCTCTGGCGGTCTGTAACAGTGAAATAGAACGCCGGTTACTGGTGTAACCTTGGTTCTATGAATAGTGGAAGACCGCCAGAGTCTCTGGTCACTCGGATTGAGAGAATGACTACAGAGAACGACCGTGACATGAACGGAGCGGATATAGCTTCCGACACGTCATCGGTCAGGGTCACAGGTGACAAATCAATACAAGATTCTCGATATGGCTCGCGAGACGCGACTCCTTCCACTATGTTCGACCGTCTCTGGCGGTCTTCCACTATTCATAGAACCAAGGTTACACCAGTAACCGGCGTTCCAATGATTATGATACATTAAATGTGTACGTTCTTTACAAGGAAAGGAATGTTTCAACTGATACAAATGTACCACTAATGTATACACAGAGGGAAAGTGCATTGTACCATGTGTAAGCATGAGGTATACCTTCCATTTTTCTACCTTACAAGATTTGATACAATTACAGCTGGCATGATGGGGTGAGAAAATAGAGAAATAGGGAACAGAGAAATCTGGAATGAAGACCTCTCATATAGCCTTATATTTAATATGCCTGTTTCTCTCTGTCTGACACATGATACATAATAAATAGAGATCTCTTGGCGAAGTAACTTGTGTAGCTTCTGTGATTCAACAATAATGGGGAAAGCATGATTTTCAAATCTACAATTGTTGTTTTGGGAACCTTAAACGTGCTGTGTAACATGAGAATGAACCTCATTGGTTCTTGAGAAAGCTTAAACATGCTGCATATCACACGAGAGTGAACCTCAAACGTGCTGTGTAACATGAGAATGAACCTCATTGGTTTTTGCAGAAGCAGACACTGAACACACATATGCATACTGTATCCAGTGTAGACAGCGCCAGTGATTATAATGGGTTTATTTGCTTTTGACGCGACGCTGACATCCAGGTAGGCAATGTCAGCCGTTAACAATCTGAACGCCAGTGGGTGGGGACTGTGATGCGATGATCTTAAACCATTTGTCGATGTTTTGCTCTGGAGGCAGTCACATGTAAATGTAGCGTACTGTGTGACATCACAGATCCCGCAATATAAAAAGGAGGCGTTTTTGGAGCTTGATCAAAGCAAATTTAATTGATCATTTCATGACCCCTTTAAATGTCTACAAAACATGCTTAAATTGATAAATTCTATGTATAACACTTTCCTTTCATACAAAATGTGTTGCCATTTAGCTTTAAGTGAATGCAGTCATCAACAAAAAATGAAAATTGTTGTTTTATAATGCAGAAGTCATTATTCATTCCTTAGAGACACATTAAGAAACACACATCTGCATATTCAAACTGAATCACATATCTTTTTTCACTTTAACTCTAACAAAGCTTCAACACCGTTCTCACGAAAACCCCATTTAAGTGTCATTTCCACAGTGAACAGAGAAACAAAACCACAAAAGTTTGGTTAGCACACTATCAAAACCTATACTGGATGTGTCATGTCTTTTCTTCTCAGCATGCAATTATGACGACTGACAACCTGAATTAAAAAAACTGTTTGCTGATGTTTTGAGCAAACAGGGATTCAATTGCTTCTGCAGCGCACATATTGAATCACATTCTTAGTTCTCTCCCCTGTTCATCACAATATTTACTCTCTCCAAAGCATTATGGGAAGTGCATTTTTAAAGATGAAGGGCATAATATCAAGTTATTTCTGTTTCTATTTTTATTCAGCACTATCATGAACATTCAAAACTATTATTATTCTAAATGATTCACAACATGGGCGCATGTCATGGGTTTGTCTCTGTAATTGCTGCAAGCAGTTGTACTTACTCTTCAGATCTTAATTTGTACATCAGTAGATGTATCTTAAAAAACAACAACATTATTTAGTGTTGTCCTTATTATGAATGTACTGAATGATCCACATTTCCATGATCATAATCTGGTGTTAACCCTGCTTTCTGCTGACACTGACATGACAGGAATGAGTTTGAACTTTGTAAACCACACAAACACCAGACTTTCACAGGTGTTGCATTGGAGAGTTAAACTATTCCGATGAACTACTGCACAGTTGTTCCAGTACTCAAGCACAGACATTTTCAGCAGTATAAAACAGCCACCTTCCTCATCTCTTGGTTTGAAGAGTCGTTGTCGTCTGGCTGTGAGCGACTGACTTTTCTGATCTTTTCCTCTCTTCATTGAGCTCCTTAAAAAAAAAAGAGAAAAACATAGACCACAATATTCTCAGGTAATTTTAGATGACATTTTGCCAGTGGAGTAATGGATTTAGTGAAACGCTGTTGTCTTTCAGCATCTGTTCTTCCCTAGATCTAGATCATCTGAGGGATTTGACTGAATCAAGATGCTGCTGATCATTGAAGCTTTTCTTCTCATTTTAGCTGCTCTACGACAGGTAAGCTTGTGTTCTAGTATGAATATTACAGACATGGATACTGATGATGTGATTATTATGATTTCTGTTGCTGCAGGATCACAGCGCTGCTGTTGAAGGAAAGATATTTCCATTGGATATGGCACTGAAGTCTGTGGATGACCAGTATAAGGGCTGTAGAGAGAAAATGGCGAATCTGGTGAAGAGAAAATATCTGGAGGACGAAATGTCTGACTCGGAATCTGAATTTGCAATAGCTTGGAAATATGCTGAAAAGAAATACATGCCACCAGGAAATAGCTTGACAAAGAATCACTCAATTGCTATTTATGTGTACACAAACTCCATTTTTAAGATATATAAGCATTTCAATGATGCAGTTCGTAATGATAGGAAAATATACGAAAACAAAACATTCGAATGGTATTCACTTTACTTTTTGTTGACAGACGCATTACAAATTCTGAAGAAAACACAAAAAGGATGCTATTCAACTTATCGTGGTACAAATATTGAATTTAATAAGAATGTTCTGAACAAAGAGGTTCGTTTCGGCTCATTTTCTTCTTCCTCTTTTAATCGTAACAGAACAAGGTTTTTTGGAAGTAAATCTTGTTTTGTAATCAAAACTTGTAAAGGTGCTGATCTGACAAAATATTCTAAGCATCCTGATGAGAAAGAGGTGCTGATTCCTCCATATGAGAAGTTTAAAGTCACTGCTGTCAAGACAAGAAGAGATCAGAAAGATCTCTGGTGTGACACTGTGTTCACTTTAAAAAGCACCGGAACAAAAAGTGACCTGAACTGTGCAGTAGCATTTAATAACAAAATACTATACTAACAGTACAATTCTAAATGTCATAATCATTTGTTAAAAAAACAAGTATTTGTTACTTCAATGAGCTCATTGTTTCTGCCTTTAATTATTACTTTGTTTAAATTAATGCATTTTTAATTAACTGTGATTTTGTATATGTACATTTCTGAAATACATAACTTAGACAGTTACCTAACAGATCACTCTAAATTGTATAATGTGGACTCGTACATTTTCTGTAAAGCTGTACAAATAAATGTGAATTAAATTGAATTTAATTACTATGAATCATACTGAAAGTTCTGAACAAAGTGCTTTGCATTTATATGATTTAATCATGTACTTCAGCTCCAACATTGTTCCCTTTTGGTTTAGTTCATTAATACTTTGTCAGAAAATACAGTTAACATAATTTCAACTAAATGAAATAAAGTTATTTTTAAGTGACCCATGCAATTCAGTGGCCTCAAAGTGATTTTGTGTCTCTAATTAATTTCCTCATTTATACTTGCATCTTTTTGCATCACATGAACATTTGTAGTGCTTTCTATATAACTGTCAGCAATAGCATATTGACTGAATGACTTTCTAAGTGCAGAATATATCTAATATTTTCAATATTATCAATACGCTAAAAAGTTTTTGCTTCTTGTTGAATTTACTTGGTTTCAATTATTTTTTTAATTATTATTTCAATTCAAGTTAATATTTTTTACAATAGTGATGTTGGAGTTTTTGTGGTTTTCATTGTGCAGAAGAGTGACGCTTGTGGTTTTGTTGTGTTTGGCTTTACTAACACTTTATGAAATGAGCAATAGCTGCTAAAACCTGTGAAATGACGAGTCTCTTCTTAAGTGTTCATCCTTTTACATTCAGTCAAAAAATATGTTGCTAACTAGCAGAAAATGCAAAATATCAATTTCAGTTCAAAATCATTGAGAAATTGCATTTCTTTCAACAAAATATAATTTGCTTGAAGGGAATTATTCTATTCATTTTATATACAATGGAAATGTTTTCCTCAATTTAATTAAGTTCATCGAATAAAAAAGTTAAAAAAAATAAGCTTGTGAAATATATGCAAGATTATGACTCATCTTACGCAGAGAGAAAGTTTGTCCTGCATGAAACCACAGGTCTTCAAAAGTGTTGCATTATCAGATGAGCCTGATGCTTCATGATTGATTTATCTCTATAGTGCATGAAACCACAGGCCACAAGTGACAATCAGGTGATCTAAACCATTTAGATGACTTAGATGCATCACAAACACACACACACACACACACACACACACACACACCACACACACACACACACACACATACATTATCAGTGGTATAAAAAGGCACCTTCTTTATCTGTTTGTTTGAAGAGTCGTTGTCGTCTGACTGTCAATGACTTTTCTGATCGTCTCTCGTCGTTGCTCCTGAAAAAAAAAAAAAAACAGAAAAGAAACTAAGACATACCAGACAAATAGAGAAAACAGCATTTTCAGGTGACTTTAGGGTTAAATTACAAGGTCAATACTCACATGACAATCCCACACGGTCCACACAGCCCCTTTTCCCACGGCCCACATGTCCCAAAGAATGCCCTAGATTAGCACAGATCTGGATTAAAGACAAGAGCAATAACTGGCACGAGTCACAATTACTAACCCATAACTGGCCCTGCACCAGGCCTGAATAGTTTTTAGTTTTGGTACCAATTCTCAGCCTTAAGTAAACCAGAAACAGCAAAACTGAGCCACACCTGAGCCTTATCTACATTATAAAAAAACAAAACAAAAAACAATGACTGTCAGATACGGCCACCAAAACACAAACCATAAAATATCCGAAATTAAATAATCTTGATGAAAATGAAAAATGATCTTCTCCTGGACTGAAGCACAGGCTCCTCTTCAACTCAACGGTGACCCACAAAACAGGTGACCGACAAAACAGACAACCCTTTAAATACCAACAAAATATTAAACACTCTCTCAAGATCTCAGCATCTTCGCTTATTAAAATCTGGGATCTGGGCCAGAACAATGTTGCTATCTGGGTTGTAAATCAGTCAAGTTAGCTGCATTAAAGAGCACTTAATTGGCTCAAGGTCACAATCCTGATTTGGATCAGATGATCACTGGATTGATCGGGGCGCACTCCTCCCACAAACAATCGGCCCTCATGTTGTTTGCAGTGATCATGCTGTGCCATCATTGCCACACATTACCCAGCTCTGGCTCACAGGAGGCCAGCAGTGTCAGCTTGAAGACACATTCGGGCCAAGATTGCTTGTTATAATACTTCCATCAGTGAACATCACAGGTTTAAGTGATTATTTTGAAAAAAATCTGTCAGAAAATAGTAATTCACAGGCCCTTTCACAAATGTTGCATTATCAGATAAGAAAATAAGATGAACAAAGACAGCTGGAAGATGATGAGAAGATTTGTTCTCTCAAACGATAACAGTGGAAGAGATGTAAAGCGATAACAGTGGAAGAGATGTAAAGCGATAACAGTGGAAGAGATGTTATCTGCGAGAATTTTGCATGCATCACCAATTTAAGACCATCCCATTTTTTCATGATTGAATAACTTGATTAAATTAAGTGACTGTTTATGTAGGTTAAGACTATTTTCAATAGGATAAATAACAAAAGACTACTATACTGCTTCACCAAATATTTTGCAATCAAACTTATGAATAGGCCAAAAGAAACAAAATTTAATTTTTGATTGTTTTTTTTTTTTTCCATGTGATTTACAGAATCATTAGGGTATTACGATATGTCGTGAACAAATCTTTAAACACTCAAGACAGACATCAACCTAAACAAAGCTTAGGTTGCCGTGTGCAGTTTTCCGTTACTCATTTCATAATGCCAGGTAAACATTGTATGATTTGGGCCTGTCCCAGAAGAAAGATGACCAATCGTTGCGACTTCTGTGGTCGTGGCTCCTAAATGGTGGTTCTACGTTGTACAGTGAGAGAGGTCCAAAGGCAGCCGTTGTCACGGTTTTGTTGCGACCAAAGATAGCCTGCGATTATTTACTGTCAGAGATTTAGCATGATCATCTCACAGTGTGTTTGCTGCTACGACCTACGTCTACTGACTAGCCAATAAAAATACAATATGAAATGTCGGATCAACGTGATATGGCCCTAAAACTATTTACCTGAAGCTCCATTTGCAAAATTGGCCTCTTTTCCACAAGCAATGACCGCGTCCATATTGTCCTCTTTCACTTCCTCCTTTTTTCAGCGCACATGAACATATTGCCAAAGTACGATTCATCTTGCTCTAAGATGCATCTACTGATTTACAAATGATTTAGTTTTGCCCTAAAAATATGATGACCTGAATGATGCACATTTCCGTGATCATAATGGTGTTAAGCCTGTTTTATGCTGGCACTGACATAACAAGAACTAGTTTGTCCTTTGTGAAACCACACATTTCTTAACTTATACTTGCATATACTTGCATCTTTTTGCATCACATACTCAACGTTTGTAGTGCTTTCTAACTGTCTGCAATATTGACTGAATTCCTGTCTAAGTGAAATGCAGCAATATTTTCAATATATGCTAAAGTGTTTTTGCTTCTTGTTGAATTTAATTTCTTTCAATGAAGTTTGAAAATGAACATTTGTATATACATTTTTGTTGATCTTTTTTTTTGTTATCTTAGTGATGTTGGAGTTTTTTTTTTTTTTTTTTATTGTGCAAATGAGTGACGCTTGTGGTTTTGTTGTGTTTGGCTTTACTAACACCATGACGCTTTATGAAATGAGCAACAGCTGCTAAAACCTGTGAAATGACGAGTCTCTTCTTAAGTGTTCATCCCTTTACATTCAGTCAAAAATTATGTGCCTGGCAGAAAAAAATAAAAAGTAAATAACTGAGAAATTACATTTCTTTCAACAAAAATTTTTTAATTTAAAAATATTTGTTTGATTCGACTTAATCTATTCTTCGTATATACTTAAAAGGGTGGAAAGTTTTCCTCTGTTTAATTAAGTTCACTGAATATTTTTTTTATCAGCTTTTGAAATGTTTGCAAGATTATGACTCATCTTAAGCAGAGAGTAACTCAAAGTTTGCATGAAACCACAGGTCTTCAAAAGTGTTGCATTATCAGATGAGCCTGATGCTTCATGATTATTTATCATATTGATCTCACTGTGACTCAAATATATTTCTGAATGTGAAAAATTGACTTTGTTGTCCCACCACAACTCTAAAGTAGAAAAAGGTTTTGGAAATCTTTCTTGTTACTAATAAATATTTCTTAAGCCTACCTGAAAAGTGCTGATTCCATGAGAGATGTTTATTATAAAAATAAATCAGAAAATAAGACAGGACCAAACTGTGAATCATCATTCATTGCATTTCAAACTCCAGTTGCTTCCATTCAATTATAACATTTGATAGCTTGATTAATTCTGAATGAAAATCAGTTAAATCAAGTTTTAACTTTGAGAAATACAATGTTTTCATCACCACTTTTGTCTTAGTCAAAGTTTTGTCTTTGTTCCAGTCTTGTGTTGCCCAGTCAAGCTGCTGCTCACGTTTTCTCACATGGGGTAGTTTTTGTTTGATTGGTTTTGTTTAATGTTTTTATTAATAAATAGCCCATCTTGAGTCATCTCCTCATCTCTTTACCTTACCCCATACTCAGGGATATGTTTAGGATTTGGATTAGGGATGGATGGTATCTTTTAATTAACTATAGGCAAATTCACCTTCATGTACCATTACACATTCTGAAGAGATCGGGTTTAAAAACATCTTTGACAAGTGTAAAACCACACATGACCAGATCTTCACAAGTGATAATCAGAAGATCTAAATCATTTAGATGACCTAGATGTATCAAAGCCGTGCTATAAACACACTTCATCAACACTATAAATAAGGCACCTTACTCTCGTATTGTCTGAAGAGTCGTTGTCTTCTGACTGTGAGAGACAGACTTTTCTGATCTTCTCCTCTCATCATTGCTGAACTCCTGCAAAATAACGAAAAGAAAACAGAATCTGACAAACGAGACAGCAGTATTTTCAGGTAAGTTAATGGTTAAAGTAAAAGGTCAATATAACTTCCATTAGTGTAATAATAATCAGGTTTAAGTGATTATGTAAAAAAAACATTGAATTTAAAAGCATATTCTGTTAAATGTTTTATTGTGCATATGTACATATTCCTTTCCATTATATTTCATGTCGTATATTTAGCATTTGTGAGACGCTGTTGTGTTTCTGGATGTCTTTCATCATCTGTTCTTCATCTACTAGATCATCTGAGGGATTTGACTGAATCAAGATGTTGCTGATCATTGAAGCTCTTCTTCTCATTTTAGCTGCTCTAGGACAGGTAAGCTTGTGTTCTAGTATGAATATTACAGACATGAATACTGATGATGTGATCATTATGATTTCTGTTTCTACAGGATCACAGCGCTGCTGCTGTTGAAGGACAGATATTTCCATTGGATATGGCACCAAATTCTGTTGATGACCAGTATAAGGGCTGTAGAGATAAAATGGCAAAACGGGTGGAGACAGAACTTCTAAAGAATGACCTAAATAACTTGAATCTTTTTAAAATGGCTTGGGAAAAAGGGAAAGAGTTTGTCAAGACCCCAAAGGAAGGTTTGAAAAAGAATCATGAAATTGCCATTTATGTGTACAGTGATGCTAGTGTATATACGTACTTTAATAATGACACTCGTCATGATAAAAGCCAGTACAAACACATGACATACAAATGGTATTCACTTCACTTTCTGTTAACAGATGCAATACAGATTCTGAAGAAAAAACAAAATAAATGCATGTCAACATATCGTGGTACCAAAAATACATTTGATTATAAGAAAAATCAAAACAAAGAGGTTCGTTTTGGCTCATTTTCATCCTCCTCTCTTTATCCTAAAGTAGCACAAGGTTTTGGAACTAAATCTTGTTTTGAAATCTACACTTGTGAAGGTGCTGATGTGACAAAATATTCTAAGCTTCGTCATGAGAAAGAGGTGCTGATTCCTCCATATGAGAAGTTTAAAGTCACCGCTGTCAAGACAAGAAGAGATCAGAAAGATCTCTGGTGTGAGACTGTGTTCACTTTAAACAGCACCGGAACAAAAAGTGACCAGAACTGTGCTTTATTCAAGAAAATAACCAAGACCATAACACATTACTAAGAATCACAGTGAAATTACTGAACAAACTGTTTTGAATTTATGATATAATCATGTACATAATCTCCAACATTCTTTTCTCTTGCTTAAGTTCAATAATTATTTGTTAGAAAACACAATTTGTTTAATTACAACAAAATAAAGTTATTTTAAGTGACCAAATGGTCCTCAGACTATTTTCTTAATTTATATTTATATCTGTATTATTTATATCATTGAAGAATTTTAGTGCTTTCTATCTAACAAACTTTATTTTTATTTTTATTAAAAAACATGTAACTGTGTGAAATAAAACTTTATTTATTTGTTTGTTTGTTTTTCATCTATTTACTTGTTTGTGGTTTTTATTGTGCAGATGAGTGACTCTTGTGGTTTTGTTGTGTTTGGCTTTACTAACACCATGACGCTTTATGAAATGAGAAACAGCTGCTAAAACCTGTGAAATCACGAGTCTCTTCTTAAGTGTACATTCAGTCAGAAATTATGTTCCTAGCAAGTAGATAAAAGAAAACAATTGAAAACTTTGATTAATTCAATTAGTTGAACAAAATCTCCATTTAAATTCTAGTCTTCTTATATGAACTTTAATTGTGTGGAAAAGCTTTCCTCAATTAAAAAAATTACTCTGAGGACCTTATAGAGGACAAAAATGTCTGTGTCAAAAACTGTCATTAAAAAGTTTGAAGCTTGTGAGTACAGACTTAAGTCTGGTCTCATTTGAAAGAAAACCATTGGCAGAATATTGTTCAAGAGAAAAAAAGTTATAAAAAGTGAAACAAAAAAGTTATAGAGGTTTTAGTTATGAAAATAATTTATGAATATTGTTTTATATAAAACATATATTTTATGAAACATGTTGAACTCTAAGCCTATGTTTACACGGAAACGATCTGAAGAGAAAACGCAAAAGTGGCGTTGCGTTATCATTTTTTATTCTGAGTTTAGACAAGCGTTATGGTTGGGAAATCCGCGTGCATACGGTGACGCAAAAGTGTGTGAAATACGATGTAGTATGCACTCCAGGCGGCTAGGTGGCAATGTGAAGCACTGCCACACAACAACACCAATATCTGAGAATATTTTGTACAACTGCTGAAAAGACTCTAGTTCGTTTATCAGAGCTGCTAGGGCAACTTGAAGGTCCGATGTATGGAAATAATCCGACATGTTGGTTGTTATTTTCCTGTACTGGCCCATGCCTGTGACGTAAACGCGTACGTGACAAGAGCCAACGTGAGCAGATTTGCGTTTTTTACCGTTTAGACGGGAACGCGACGGTGGAGCGTTTTTAAGATTTCCACTCTGGAGTGTGGTTTCACATTTTTGCGTTTTTAAGCCCCCAAAACGCAGTCGACGTGTAAACGAAAGGCACATCCGATAAAGTATTTTTACGTTTTCACCTGGAATCGTTCTCGTGTAAACAGGGCCTTAAGCTCCTAGAAAAAAAAGAGCTTTCATTAAGATTTTATTTGGGCGCAATACCATATTGTCCCCATTAGATGCCAGCAAAACTCACACAGTGGTTGGATTTGGGATTTGAGGAATGTTTTTTTTTCACTATCAAATATTACACTCACAACACACACACACTTTTTTTTTTTTTTTTTATTACACACATACAAACCACACTCTGACATCCATACCAACACACCCCTACAACTATAGTTGCATAATCTATCCAATTTACTAATGTAAATGATCAAATTTGCAATCCAGACGCAGAATGAAGTAGGGCTGGGTAGGGCTGGGTAGGGCGTAATTGCGTAGCGCTTCTGTGTTATACGTCACACGTAGGCTCACTATTGGCCGACGCTGGTCATGTGTGTGATGCGTGTGACGTTCAACCAGAAGCGCTACGCAATTACACTGAGTGAAATCCAAAGGCCAAACAGAGAAGGAAGTGAATACTTGAAGAAAGTCGTTATTTTTGTTTGTTTTTTGCGCTCAAAAAGTATTTTCGTCGCTTGATAAACTTAAGACCGAGTCACTATAGTCACTTGGACTATTTTAACGATGTCTTTAAAGGGTACCTATCATGGAATTTTGAAAATGACCTTTCATGTAGTGTGTAACATAGATCTAAGTGAACAAAAACATCCTGCAAAGTTTTAAATATGAAAGTTCACCGTATACAAAGTTATTGTCTCTCAAAAGTAAGAGTCGACTCTGAGTCGCTGATATGAATCGATAGACAAACGATGCATTTTCTCTAACTTTCGTACGTCACTTGTACAAGTTATTTGAATTCGACACGCCCACTCAGTGCGCGCGCTGAGCAGACAGAGAAAACAGGGAAAACATCATGTCAACGAGACTCTGTTCTGAAGTGCGAATCAAAAGCAAACTTTTTTTTTCACTGCCCAGGGACAAGCATGTGAAGACTCAGTGGCTAGAGTTTATATTTACAACTCTACCACACAAGTATAGCCAGCTTGAGCTGTGTTCGCGTTATTTTAATGACGATCGCTTCACAAACATAAATCAATGCTTTCAAGTGTGGATTCCATGGTGGATTCGCGACTCGGCTGATATAGGAAGGCTCAATACCAAGTTTATTTGGATCAGCTTCCTCCTCCGAATCACAACCTGTAAGTACTATTAATAATTGTTGCTTTTATGTGTGTGTGTGCGTGTGTGTGAGAGAGTGAGAGGTAAGCTCAGCAGCTTCTAGGTCTCCAATGTCATTTTTTTTGTTTTTTTAAATATGTGAAATTATGTGAAGCGTATTGTAGTACTGCAGTGCTTTATCAATATGTTTAAGCTTTGGGCTAACGCAAAATATAACTGACTGCGTCATCTGACCAATCACCGCCGATTAGCGTCACGCAAAGGAGGGGTTTGGACAAATGAGTCGTCAAACGAATCATTAGGGAGTCGGTGAGCAAATCAGGTAAAAATAAATGCATATTATAAGACAACAAAAGTGTTTTTTGTCATTGCATGCATGTAAAACTGTTGTTGGGGACTCCCAGAACAATATTAGGAACATTTTAAATGCCATAATAGGTACCCTTTAATGACTTTTCGGGGCTGTCAGGTTTCATTCCCAGAAGCCTATGGAGGAGTGACCCAGCTCTCAGATTTAATCAAAAATATCTTAATTTGTGTTCCGAAGATGAACGAAGGTCTTATGGGGTTGGTACAGCATGGGGGTGAGTAATTAATGACTTCATTTTCATTTTGGGGTGAACTGACCCTTTAATGGCAAAAATTGCACTGGTCTGCTGGACTTGGTTGAACAAAAATAAACAATATGTTGTTGCTTAAGCTTATGTATTCAGTCATTATTCAATGGTATCCTAAAAATCGATGTGAAAAAAATGACTTCTCACTGTTCTCAGGTCAAATATTTATGCAATTAAAATGCGATTAATTTCGATTAATTAATTACAAAGCCTCTAATTAATTAGATTTTTTTAATCGAGTCCCGGCCCTATAAATGTATTAGGTGAAACTAAAAAATGATATTTAATGAATTTAAATAATATGCAAATTCCAAATGCCGGTAACCGGAAGTGCCAAAATAAAAGCTCTAGGAGGTCATTGTGTGTTTTGTCAAATAACGAATAAAAACCAGTTTTGAGTTTTTAGTGTCACTTTTATGAAAGGTGCGGGACTTATGACCTGTAGCCATAATAACTTGCCACGAGGGTTCTCACTTTGACTGATCTGTCATGTTTGCATGTATAAAGGCAAACAGGACAGATCAGTCAAAGTGAGCCGCCTCGTAGGGCTTTTCATAAAAGTGACACTAAAAACTCAAAGTAGCCTACTCTTTATACAGTTTCTCCAAACGTGTTTGTTATTTTAGGTAGTTATTTTCAGTGGTGGTAAGTAACAAAGTAAAAATACTTCGTAACTTTACTTAAGTATTTTTTTCAGGGATCTGTACTTGAGTATGTTTTAATTGCATCTACTTTCACTCTTACTCCACTTCAATATTAAAGACAAAGTTTACTTTTTACTCTGATACATTTCCCCATGCCTGCTCCAAGTATTTAGTACACTGGCTTTCCAAACCAATGGAAAAACTTGGTTTTCTTTTGAAAAAAAAGAACGCACAAGCTCTTTGCCAGCATACGCTCGCATACAGTAGCAGTCAGTTCGTCATTGCGCAAAAACAGGTGCAGCTCTCGCTGCCAGCAATGATCCCGAGATTCCCGACAGGGATCACCCATGGCCATAATATCAATGATATGTTCGAATTCACTGAAGTCAAGGGAGATTCTTATCAGCTGAAATGTCTTCTTTGCCTGCCACGGGTGAATGAAATTTCAGCATTCAAAACTTCACTATCAAATCTGAGAAAACATATTGAGGCGAGTTGACGTTAAAGCAACACTAAAGAAGATTTTTTTTTACCTTAAAATAATGTTTCCAAAATCGTTTCAGCGGTTTATCAAGTCATAACAGTGTGAAAGGCACTTCTGCATTCGCTTTGTGATCCTATATTTGCTATAACCACACTGTAAGTTTGCCAGATCAGGTCGCGTTTCTGTAGTTCAAATGAGACATAAGAAAATTACAAATTTGACTTGTTTTACGGCATGCGTTACAGTTGGACAACGTTCACTCTACAGCCGGTGCTGGTTAAACAGCGAGCATGCGTGCGACAGTAGGCTACGGTAGGCTAAATTATTTACGACAGCGGTAACGGACAATGCTGCTTCCAACCTGTAGGGTGACCCCAGAGGAAAAGTTCTTTAGTGTTGCTTTAATGTTACTATTGTTAGCCAAATGATTTCATATTGAAACGTGCCTTGTAAACAGCTAGCTAACAAATTGCAGTATCTAATCTTATCATTTGTTCAAATAAAACATTGCATATCACTCCCAAAACAATTGATCTGCTTAATTATTGATATTTACAGTTCATTTGAATATGTACTTTTTACTTTCGGTACTCAAGTACGTTTTAAATTGGATACTTTTGTACTTTTACTCAAGTGATGTTTGCATGGAGGACTTTCTACTTCTAGTCTACTTCGAGTCATTTTTTATTTAGGTATATATACTTTTACTCGAGTATAACTTTTGAGTACTTTTACCACCCCTGGTTATTATCACGATAATCCATGTCCAAGAGTCTATTTCCCCAGCTGAGATGGTTTTTATTCGTTATTTGACAATAAAAAATAAACACACACAGACCTCCTCTAGCTTTTATTTTGGCACTTCCGGTTACCGGCATTTTGAATTTGCATATTAGTTAAATATTTAGTTTCACCCGAAACATTTAGATTCAACATTTAGATTTAACATTTAGATTTAACATTTAGAATTAACATTTAGATTTAATGTTTAGATTTAACATTTAGATTTAGCATTTAGATTTAACATTTAGATTTAGAATTTAGAATTTATATTTAACATTTATATTTAATATTTAGATTTAACGTTTATGGCACTTTTCCACTGCATGGTACGGCACGGTACGGTTCGGTACGGCGTGCTTTTTTTCACTGCATGGTACGGTATGGCTCGGCTCGGTACGGCTCATTTTGTGGCGCTTTTCCACTGCATGGTACGGTACGGTACGGCTTGCTTCGGCTCGCTTTAAATGGTACCACCTCAGTTGAGGTTCCATGCGTACCGATACTAAAATGTGATGTGAAAACACTGCAGATCACTGACTGGTCAGACAGAATCGTCACTACCAGCGTCATTGTATTTGCGAGACATCAAACTCGCTAGATTTAAATTGCAACCGCTGTAGCACCTGTTTTAAAATCCTTGCTTGACTTGCTTGAAGAAAAAATAAAGAAAAAAAAACCTTCCAAAAAAGAAATGACTGAATCGTTGTCAGTGGACGAAGTGCAGACTTTCCTCACGTTTGGTTGCCGAGGAGCGGATAAACTATAACGATCAGTCTAATCTGATTTAGCATTTAGATTTAAGATTCAGGTGTAACATTTAATATTTCGATTTAACTATTTAAAATATCTCTAAGTTGACAAATATTGTTGTAATGTGCTAAAAAGTGACCGTCAAAAATTCATATCAGTTTTTTAAACATTGTTTGAAGCTAAATGTGAAAAAATGTCGCTGTTATTTTCAGCGTGAGCCGATCTTAATTTGTGTTCTGAAGATGAACGTAGGTCTTACGGTTTTGGAATTGAGTATTCAGATAGACCATGGTATAAGATTAATTATTAAACAAAAGTACATAATTAAACAAATGTACCACTCTCATTCAGCAGTGTCATGGCAAACTGTCTTCTGTATTCTTTCACTGCTGAGGTCTTGTTAGAAAATGCCAGAGGCTCCCCTGCCAGTATTTTCTCTGCATACTAATATGACACAGGCTTAAGTTATAACTGATTTGTCAGTGCATAGTAAATAAATACAAAGTACTATATAAACCAACAAACTATTGTTTTAAAATACTTTACTGATATAATGAAGTAGACACCAGTATAATAAAGTGGACACAGCATGACAAAACAAACTTACTTTCAGAGCAAATACACTGCATGAAGTGCCATCCAATTGTCGACTGACTGTGTGGAGCTGTGTTGGCTGTCCACCTGGATATTGCAGCCTTGTTTTCTGACGAAGGCCCTGAAAAGGCAAGACATCCTCTCCTCCTCCAGCTGTTCTCTCCCCTCCTACTTCAGCTGCAGTCTTGCTAGTCCCTTACAGAGGAAGCCCAAACTTGACAGCAGAGGGTAATATTCCAAGGTGAGGACTAGTGAGAAGAAAGGGAAAAGGAGCAAAAGAAGAAAATGGATTTCATTTTTAATTTGCATAAAGCAGAGCCCAAAGACGTGCCTGACATATTGCGACTGATAAAGGTAGACTTTACACTGGTGTATACATATGGATATTTTAAAGTGAGGTAAGAATATGCTTACGTTTATTTGGTGTTCTGTCGCACGAATCATATTACAACCACATCTATTCTGATTTTTATATTAATGTTAAATTGTTTCAAATCAGTTTCATGACATTGATTAATTATCCAAATATGACCCTGCTTATGGCAAGCCGTTTTAACATTTAATTATTTAAACCTCTCTATTTTCATACTCATTCATTAGCTACTAGTGCTTATTCTTTAGGTAATGTCTTTTCTTTAGATACTAGTGCTTATTCTTTAGGTACTAGTGCCTTTTCTTTATAGATACTAGTGCTTATTCTTTAAGTACTAGTGCTTATTCTTTAGGTACTAGTGCATTTTCTTTAGATACTAGTGCTTATTCTTTAGGTACTAGTGCATTTTCTTTAGATACTAGTGCTTATTCTTAGTGCCTTTTCTTTATAGATACTAGTGCTTATTTTTTAGGTACTAGTACCTTTTTTAAGATACTAGTACTAATTCATTAGTTATAGTACTTTAAGTATATCACTTAGTTTATACTACAACCTTGTAAATTGATACTAGTACTTATTTCGATAGTGACTATATCTAATGAATAAGTACTAGTACTTAATGGAATAGATAGTATCTAAAAAATAAGCATGAAAATAGAGACTAGTAGTTTTAAACGATTAAATGTTTAAACGGCTTGCCGTTTTCCCTGCTTGAAAACAAGCCCTAGGCCCGGGGGCCCATCACCTACAGAACTAGATGTTCAACATCGTTCATGAAGCATTTTTTGTTTACCACCTTCTGTAGGAACTCGCCAAGTATGAGGAAATGGAAGACCAAGTTATATTAACTGAGAAAGGTGAGATGACTCTATATGTCAAATGTGAAATCTCATCAATAGTTTGCCCACAGTGACAAGTTTTGTTTTTTAGATCTGCTCGAGGATGGATTCGGAGATCACCCGTTTTACCACTGCGTGGTGGCAGACGTAGCAGCCGAGCATCAGAAAGTCAAGGGTAAAACATCAAGATGATCTTTAATGAACTGTTGATAGCTGAGTAGTCTGGTCTTCAGTTGAATGTGAAACGTTTTATCAGAAGTTACGTCCTAAAAAATGTTCGTACATTCCTTGTTTAACATTCATACACAAGTGATGCTATTGTGTAAGTAAGACACCAGTGTTCACCCTTATAGGTTATTCTGTGATTGGATTTGCCATGTACTACTTCACCTATGATCCTTGGATTGGCAAACTGCTGTACCTTGAAGATTTTTATGTCATGGAAGAGTACAGAGGTAAGGGTGTGTTATTAAGGGTTTCTCTTATGAAACTGAAGGCATGTCCTCAATCCCCCTGACTAATTTCATACTTCACAGGTTTTGGAATTGGATCTAAAATCCTGAAAACCCTCAGTGATGTAAGTTACCCGTTTTCATATGTTGCACGCATGGTTTGTATCATTAAAGACACTAATCCATACACATTTTTTAAATACAAAACTCTGTAATTGCTCACGCAAAATAGCATAAGCAAGTAGTTTCAAACTCAAAAGACCACAGATTATGTAAGTGTTATGTTGTCTTGAGATGGTTGTTGTTTTCATGCTACCATAAAGAGTTGTTTCCTACAGACAGCGGTGAAGAATCGTTGCAGCAGCATGCATTTTATCGTGGCTGAGTTCAACAAGACATCCATCGACTTTTACAAGCGACGTGGGGCTTTCGACCTCTCGCTGAAGGAGGGATGGCGACTTTTCAGGATTGATGAGGAGAATCTCCTGAAAATGTCTGCTGAAGAGGGAGCTGACCCAATGTTCCAGTGTTCACAGCAAAATCCCCAGTGTTAAATAACACTGAGAGTGTGAATTATATAAACTCTGAGCAGAGTGTTAAATGAAGACTGAAGCAGTGCTAACGTTAATGAGATAATTAAGTGAATAATTAAGTGGTTGAGCATTATTGAAGACACCTGATGTTAACAAGCAGAATCACTAAAGGAGAAAAACTTAACTTGTTTTTGTTGGGCTCTTGACCATACCGTTTACATCATTAACTTTAGGTTAAGTTTGCCTGCTGTACATGAGTTATAACAGCCAGATGAACACATATAATGTGTTGGTTATGTTTTAACAATCATTATTTCACAATCACTGAACTCATTTAGAGACACATTTCTGAGTTAGATTCACTTTATTAAATGTAGAAACACTTTCCTTGTACATATAATATTTTTTAACTATTACAAAGTAATCAAAATTAATTTTTAAAAGTTTCTCTCTATTTTTCTTCTTGTTTACTGGCGGTTAACTACTAAAAAGCATTATCACAACCTAAATTTCTCTTATTCAAAACAACTTGTTTTTTTAGACACACAGACATCAAGAATCAGCCTGTGAATCTCAACAATGGTGACAATTATAAAGCATGTTGCACTGCATTCTGGGTGCCACCAAAAACACCCAATCATGGCTCCCATCATGCATTTCTGCATGAATAAAGCTTATTTCAGAGGCAATCTGTTTGTCGCCATTGCTGAGATTTATACTCTAATTCTTGATGTCTGTGTGGGCCTACACAAAATATATTCTTTAAGGAGTTTTTTTTTTTTTGTTTGATCATTTGGATTCAATTGAAAAAAATAATAATGGTATGCTCTGCAATAATAGTGCTGCTATAATCCTTATAAAAAACTTTAATGACTTCAAATATTTTAGACACAGTGGGTATTAATCATGTAACAATTTAGTCTTGAGAGTTATAGCAGTACTTGTAGTCATATTATATAGTTTGCATTTCAGATGAACTTATCAATAGTCATTTATTCATTTAATGCATTAAAAATAAAATTAAAAATCTAAAATGTGTTTGTATTTAATTATATGCATAAGATAACACCTAAAGGCATTCCTCCCACAACAAATGTGCAAGTCATAACGGTAAAAGAGTAAAAGCAGTCTACATACTGCACTGAACTTTATATGAACAGAGAATGGATTGTTTCCTGGAGGGTGATTTACTTTGCAGAATGTTCCTTTATTTATGTCCAGAAAAGGCCCAGTTCATGTTTCATCATTCTTAACTTGGTTTGTGAAATGGTAATGTAATGTAAACTTATGTAAGTTTGAAGCTCCAGAGAATGCATTGCTAACACTGGTGTAGAATACTCTGGAAATACAATTGGACATCAGTAAGACCTGAAGTCATTGGATTGCTGAAAAGTGTCTGTAAATTTCACAGTGCAGGTCAAGTAGGTAATTCTCTTTGGTCCCACTTTATATTAAGTGGCTTTAACTACTATGCACTAACATTGAAATTAATAATTTGATACAATGGACTTATTGTTTACATACATGTTTTTACATTGTACAAATATTTTTTAAATACCTGCATGTAATTGCAGATGTAAATCATCTATGTAATTACATTTGTAATTACACTGTTGGCCCTTCCCTTACACCTTAAACCTACCCATAACACCACACCTGGCCCTAACCTTACCCGTATCCCATCTTAATAGCAGCTAAAGTGTTTTACAATACAATACAACATCAACACAATAAGTACATTGTACTTATTTTTCGATGCAAGTACATAAGCCACTTAATATAAAGTGGGACCTTCTCTTTTTTTTAGTTTAATCCAAATGGTTGCAGTGTACATTTATAAAGTAAATGCAACCACAGAAACCGAAATTTCTCGGGACAGCAGTCTTAATCTTAACCGTTCTATTTCATCAGAAACTATCTTGAAACAGGGCTTTAAAGGATTAGTTCACTTTTTAAAAATCTTTTGCTGATAATTTACTCACCCCCATGTCATCCAAGATGTCCATGTCTTTCTTTCTTCAGTCGAAAAGAAATGAATGATTTTGATGAAAACATTCCAGGATTTTTCTCCATATAATGGACTTCAATAGTGGCCAAAACGGTTAAAGGTCCAAATGAGTTTTCAGTGCAACTTCAAATGACAAATGACGATACCAGACGATGAATAAGGGTCTTATCTAGCGAAACGATGCGCCATTTCGAAAATAAATAAAACAGTTAAAGTATTATTAGCACAAATGCTTGCTTTGTTCTGTCCTAAGATCCACGTTCGTGATTCTCCTGTTCGAACTCGTTCATTAAAATGAACAAATTTTTTTTCGAGTCATTTTGTTCATTCAACGAACGAAATGACTCGAAAAAAGATTTGTTCATTTTAATGAACGAGTTCGAACAGGAGAATCACGAACACGCATCTCAGGACAGAACAAGGCGAGCATTTGTGCTAATAATACTTTTACTGTTTTATTTATTTTCGAAATGGCGCATCGTTTCGCTAATAAGACCCTTATTCATCGTCTGGTATCGTCATTTGTCATTTGAAGTCATTTGAAGCTGCACTGAAAACTCATTTGGACCTTTAACCGTTTTGGCCACTATTGAAGTCCATTAGATGGAGAAAAATCCTGGAATGTTTTCATCAAAATCATTCATTTCTTTTCGACTGAAGAAAGAAAGACATGGACATCTTGGATGACATGGGGGTGAGTAAATTATCAGCAAAAGTTTTTTAAAAAGTGAACTAATCCTTTAAGTGTAAAATACCGAACTTGTCGGTACTTTGGCCAACGAACGAACATGATTATGAGTTAGGCAGCATAATAGGTCAGAAGTCAGATGGGATCAGAAATTTATCCAGTTCATCTGGTTAAGGTCGGAGTCATCACGCCGGTGTGGAGATGGGTTTGTTGGGGTGTCCATGAGGCCTTCACAGTGTTGATGAGGCTGGCACTTCAGGGATGCATTGTTGTCGTGTCCATGTGATAGTCCTTCCTCAGATCTGGATATGCGGTTTGCAGTAAACCTCGGGTTAAACAGATAGACTAATATTAGCGTAGACGCCATCCTTCTTATGATGTACAAAGTACATCAGGAATTATGGGAAGTGTTCCCGGTTCCGGCTGATCTAAACTATGCAGCCTAACATTCAGACCTAAATGTTTTTAGTGTGTGCTTGCTGGGTGGATTCCAGTGAAGCAGTCCCATTTATTATTTTGGCCTTTTTAAAATCTCCAATGTGAACTGCAAGAAGTGGTTTTTGTTTTTGTTTTTTTTGTATGTATTTGTGTCAAATGACTTTTTTCTTAAGAAAATTATTTTTATAGACCTGTTTTTTCCCCCACTAATTATATAGACACACCTATTCAGATGAAGTGAGGTTGTTGAAAGATACCGGTTTTGCACCTACTATATGTTTATTTGTCATACATTTGGTATGAAGCACAAGCTTCGTCTCACGATACACAACTAAATCTCCTGACCAATAACAACACAAAGTTATCTGCTCATAGGATTTTCTGACCAACTTGTCTGACTTGTTTGGTCTAACACATATAAACTTGATTTGGTAACATTTTTAAATGAGTCATACATCATATATAACTACATGAATGTAATGAGGAACACAATGTTAACATTTTAGTAACTATTATTAACTAACAAAACACTCTGATTAATTAATTAAATAGCAAAAAACTCAGTATTGTCACCGTTGATGAGATCCATATGTTGAATCTTGATGTCTTTGTGTGTCTAAAATATAATTTAAAGATTTTAGAAGTCAAATGCTAGTAAATCTGATCTGAACCATTGTAAAGTTGACAGTGAAATGTAAGATTTTTTTTAATAACAGTAATCCTATAAACAATCAGGGAAATGACTTGTGACTCACTCCACTTAATGATCATCAACCAATAACCAACAAGGAAATATCTATGAAAATAACGGGACAATTCAGGGTGACACTTTAGAATATGGTTCCATCGTTAATGAATAACTAAAAAACAAGAAATTCTGAATAATGAATTAGTATGTAATAGCACACAGATGAAAGTGGTAGTTCACTATTAAATAATCAATTACTGTTTTTTTATGCTTCCCATGAGAACTACTGAAAACGTTTAATTATTCATGAAAAACTAATCAATATGCAGGACAAATGACTAGCACTATTAACATTTTAACTGCTACACTGTTAACCCTTGCTGTAAAAGCAGGTCTTCTGAAAAATATTGTAATCATATACATCATTAAAATAATTTTAACTCATGCTTGCCATAGACACACACAGACATCAACAATCATCAAATGAATCTCAACTATGGTAACAATCAAAAGTGTCATGTCGCAATGCATGCTTGGTTCCAGGATACTATAAAACTTCCAGCATAGTAATGTAACACACTTATGATTGAGAATTAAATTCTGTAGTGAATGAACAAGCAATATAATCATTTTAACCACAATCATTCATAAACTGTGTGTGTGCACAAGTGCGACTTGCAACATCACACCTCAGACGGCGAAATAATAACTGATGTAGCATCAGCATACCAACTAAAGCAAACACTCTATAATGGTAACTTATATGGAAACAATAACAACTTATGTAGATGTATGACAGAAATAAAGCCATAAGAATAACATTGTAAGATAAAAAGACATACACACTAGGGCTGGACGATATGGCCAAAATTTATATCACAATATATTTCTTAATTTCGGTCGATACGATATAATTCCGATATCGATATGAACAGTCTAAAAGCCCCAGGAAAAACTGCCTAGAACGCACACAATGAATGTCTGTACCTTCAAACTTCTGTAAGATTAATTTGCCAAGTCTCTGAAACCTCCTATAAAACTATTTAATATTTTAGAAATAAAAATGGTACAAATAAATTATTGTTAATATTTCGTATTTAGCCTTCATACAAACAAGAAATGTGAAATCACCGTCAAATAAACATAAGACTCAAAATATTAACATTAATATCTTTAACTTTAAACTATAGGTTAACATAGGTTGATTATAATATTCTTATAGATTGAAAAAAGTGCTTCAGCCAGGATAAAGAATACGATAAGTGCACAGTTGCTGAAAAAAAAACACAACACAACAACAAAAACACATGTTGCTGAGGGACATTTTGAGTGTTGATGACACCCTGAATTCATTCCGATTGATGAATCTGAATGTAGTGTTTACATGAACGCTAAACAAGTGATTAGGTCACAAGCTTTAAGCTTCAAATCGGAATAGATTTTTTGACATACGCACATTGCACAAATTTTCCCGCTGTTTGCCTAACATTTATTTATTTGCTTTAAACAGCAGACTTAATATTTATCTATTTCTGGTGATAATTTGGATGCTATGAACCGTTGAGCCGCTGTTTATATTTATCATGGCGTTAAAATGCCCCTCACCGACATAGACTGTAAAAAAAAAAAAAAAGCGCACACGCCCAATAACGTTACCAGTCGTCAGTGGATGAGAGTCTGAAACAAGCACTGGTGGAACGTTGTCCTGCTTCACTTCACAGACGCTGAGTGAAATGAGAATTGTAGAATGACGGGACGCTCATTTAAATGACACTTTATTTAAACAGGAAAAACAGCTTGTTCGCACGTCATACGTCATACGCTATTTCAACGTCATTGCACATGCGCAGTCCTTTCAGTTTCGGTTTTCAATCCGATCAAGTGTTTACATGTCCTCTCGATCGTATTAGAAAAAGGAATAAACCACCGCTCTTTATTCGATCGAAAATTCATTGGATTACTAATGGATTATCTGGTTGCATGTAAACGTAGCCCATGCCTGGCTGTGATGTATATTGAAATATCGAAAATGTGTTTAAAAATCATATCACCGTTATTGAAAAAAAAATATCGCGATATATATTGATATCGAATTATTGTTATATCGAATACCGAATATCGGATATCGAAAAATACACACAAAATGTATTTTAACAGCAATAAACTGTAACTGTAACTGTAAGTTATAAAACTTTATACTGTTTAAACTGGCAACACTGTTGCCAGGAGTTTACTGTAAAATCCGTTTTTTTGTGTCACCATTGTGCTGAAGAGTAGAGCCTGTGCTTCAGTCCAAGAGAAGATCAAGAAAGATAATAATACGATATGTGTTTCTATATTTAAAGGGCAGGGAGTGTGTAGTTGCTGGTCCAGTAGAAATCTTTTTATTTACAAAAGTGTTTTTGTGGTTTCAAGTTGAGTAAAATCACAATAATACTTTACTCACTTTATTAATGCATTATAAACATTTAAATGACAGTTGGTCAATTTAAGGCAGTCGGTTTCTGCAAGAGAAATTAGTTAACTTGAGTTTTAGTACATTTTTACAGTAAAGAACTGTACAATTAACAGTAAATTACTGGCAACAGTGTTGCCAGTATTTTACTGTAAAAAAAACCCTGGTAAGGTCTAAAAGTGTACTGTAAACAAATACACAAGGGATATCAATATGTAATAGCATAGCAGACTTCTGATTTGGGAAATAATTTGCCTATGCCAGGGGTCCTCAACTCTGTAGGGCTGGGCGATATATCGCACGATATTGATATGCGCATCTCGTCAGTAAAGCCGGTTCCTTGATTAGTAGTAAATCGCCTTCACCTGCTTTCAGATGGAGCGGAATTTACTACACAGCACAAACTCCAGTGTTAAATTAACACTCAAGAGTGTTAAAGTTAATGAAATGATTAAGTGATTAATTTAGTGATGTTTGAGCATTATTGAAGACACCTGATGGTAACAAGCAGAATCACTGAAGGAGAAAATCAAAAATTGTAAGCCACCGTTATAAGTGTTTGCTTTAGTTGGGCTCTTGACCCTTATTCATTCATTTTAAATTTGTTTGTCTGCTGTTATTTCATTATAACGGTCAAATGAACAAAGGAAACTGTGGTCTGATAGTTTTGTAGTGGTGGAAATTTTGATTCTTTCCAGAGACTCATTTTTAGTTCGTTCACCAAAATGATTCGTTCAGATTCGTTCACTGATTCGTTCAGTTTTATTTCCATATTACACAAATACGTCAGCAGCAGGTGCGGCAAAATGTGCTGTTCAACTAACGTATTTACTTGTTACAAAATAAAAACTGATTTGACTTTATTAAAAATGGTGCCCTACTCATTAAATGGATAAAATAAGTCTATATAAGCGATCAAAGTCTTTACTTTTTTTTTATCTTTTAAATTACACTCTTTTCGGATGACCAAATCACAAGTGTTTTTTTAATTTGTTTGCATACTAGGCAGGCTAGTTAACATTTTATTTGTTTGGTCAGAACGAGTTAAACGAGGAGTTATGTTCTGTATGTAAGATATGAATTGCGCGTGCACAGTACGGATACCTGCGCTTTGCATTCACTTTCTGCTGATTGATGAACTACATTGACAGAATGGCCGACCTGGTTCACGAACTGGGTATAGCAACCAGTTCGTTCAATTCGTTCACGAACGGGAGATCTCTCTCTCTCGTTCAGACTCAAAACAGAGCAATATGATATTCATTCACAGAATATGATCCAACCATGCCCCTTCTAAGCCCGAGCTGAAATGCTATTAGCTGTAGCTGAAGTTAGCAGATTACCTGATGTAGTTTGTAGATTTTAGTAAAAACGAACATTTTATGCTGTCTTTTATTAAATTAAATCATCAGCTTGCACTGTTAACTTCGTCGTCATTATTATCTTGACGTTCGAACAACCGGTTCTTTCATTCACGAACGAGATGTATGTAACAGTTCATTTGACTCGTTCAAACTCAAAGCAACTCAATAAAGGGCGTATTCGTTCACTAGATTCAACAAATCACATGCTCCGTCCTCGTATCATACTCGAAGGCTATTGGCTCGAGGTTTAGTCACTCTTTGTCTTTGACATTGAGCTGCGCATGCGCGCAATAGCGGCGCGCAGTGGTGGAGGGAGGAATTTCAGTGAACGAGAAATATGAGTCAATGGATAACGTGAACGAGAATGATTCGTTCACCTAAAAGATTCGTTCAAAAAGAACGATTCGTTCATGAACGTATAGTTTTGGTTATGATCTAGCATAATCATGTTGTGATCTGAAAATTAATTTTCTTGAGATAGTGTGGTTTAAATTATTGGCATAAACTTTGTTATTCTAGATGAGTATAGGTATGTCTCTTATAATCCAAAACATTGTAAACAAAAGTTTATTAAACATTGATCTGATCAAAACACTTTCAAATAGATTTATTTAGTAACACAGACATCAATAATCAGCCTGTGAATCTCGACAATGGTGACAATAATAAAGCATGTTGCAGTGGCTGCTACCAATCACAACTCATTAATGGCTCCCATCATGCATTGCGATATGAATAAATTATGATCTGAATTTTCGATGTAATTTACTTTTCCTAACTAAATATTCTGTTCATCACCATTGTTGATATGCATAGACTGAATCTTGAAGTATGTGTGTGCCTAAAAGCAAGATTTTTTTTTTCTTTTTAGAAAACAACTTTTAAGAAATCCTTTTTATTATATCTAAAATTCTGGATATTTATGCAGAATCACAGTTATGCTGTAACAAACAACATAAATCAAACACATGAAGTTCAAATGATGATTGCCATAATATAACCAACACCATCAGATCACTTTTTTTTCTTTGTTCATCTGGCAGTTATAAGTCGGATACAACAGCCAAACAAAATCTAAAGTTAATAATATAAGGGTCAAGAGCCCGACTAAAGCAACCAATGATCGCCATAACGGTGGCTTACAATTTGAGATTTTCTCCTTCAGTGATTCTTCAGGTGTCTTCAATAATGCTCAATCATCACTAAATTAATCACTAATTATCTCATTAACTTCAACACTCTTGAGTGTGGACTCATTAGGCTTGTTTGAGATAAGCAAAATCTGCGCAGAATCGATCACCGGTGATCAGCGCGAGATGCATGCCGGTTAGAAATGTGTCCGAGAGCGGTCCGCCTTGCTCTGATGTCCAGTCCCTCCAGAAAAACGCGATTATGCGATCGCTGAATTCAATGCATAATCAGCCAAAGTCTGCATATTTATGCGGGGGTCGCGTTTTTTCAAATACTCCGCAATTTCGCCGCATAAAATGCTGATTTCCGCGCAAAATATGCGGGGCTTGCATGATTTCATAATCCCCGCATTTTCGTCGCAAAAAGTCACATATATATCTTAGCAAAAAGTTGAAAAATGTTGCGTTTGCTTCACAAAAGAGCAGCCATTTCCCCCTGTTGGCATGGGAACGTTATGAAGTTACGTAATTACACGACGTGAACATCATGAAAAGCTGTAAAACAGGAGCTGGAGCACACTTTATTTTTAAATATTTAAGAAGAAAAATAGGGATAGCTCACAACTGAAGTTATTGACAGACAGACTCACGGAGGCGATTGGCATATCACAGATCGCACTTTATTCCCAAATCGAACTCGTATAACTGTCTGTCACACGTTATACCGTCCACATCGTTACTTAATAAACAAAATAAGATAAAAGAAGTAGCATCAAACATCGAACATGGGGTGTCTACTGAACACTGTTCGAGGCGCATGGCGGCAGACAGTTCAACAGGGAGCGCACAGCTCTTAAAGGGGCCACACACACCTTATTTCCACTCGTTACAGTCTGGAATAAAACAAGATGAGAAATTAAATATTTCCAGCACTTTCTGTGATGTAGTATGCTTGCTTATCATAGGAAGTAATAAGAAATGACTCTTTACCTTAAGGTAGTAGCCTAGTGAGAACAGGGTGTCCGGGGAATCACTTTTTTTTTCTCTTTTTCATCAAACCGCAGTTTTTGTAAGTTCCCGCAATTTTTGCAAGTTCCCGCAATTTTTGCAAGTTCCCGCAATTTCATCGCAAAAAATTGCATAAATATCCCGCATATTCCATCGCATTTTTAAAGAAAACGGGCCGCGTAATCAAGGATTTTGCCCGCAACAATCACAAAAAAACTCTGCGTTTTTCTGGAGGGACTGGATGTCATGTTGACATGTCTCAAAAAGCTCTCGCGAGCGCAAGCCGCACGTGTCGGATTCTGCAGTCGCGCGCAGTTGCTCTCCACCGACTGCGCTGATCAAAAGCATGATGGGAAACGACACAGCTTAATGTTGATTGGTTTAAACAACCGTGATGTATTGTTCTCTTTTAAAATGTTTGATTTTAAAACTCGGATATCATGTTTTGTATATGTTATGATGTGTGAATATTCCCAAACCCCCGAACAGTGCGATCTCTATGGGTTATGTCATTTTATTATAGGCCTATATAAAAAAAACACATAGCCTATGTCTGTATTAAAGAAAAAAAATTATTGATAAACACTTATTTGGAATGGAATTAAATAACAAGTACTTTGGGTGTCTTGTTCATTATATTTATGCTCATATAAAAGCAACAGAACTTAAATTACATCCAGTTTATTAGCAACACTGTGCACGAGCGTGAATCCTGTGAATCCCGCGATAATCCGCCTTTGATCTCACAGGTGTCTGATCCACTGCGAGAAGAGAGATCTGTCCGTCTTGCCTGCACTTTTTTCACTCCTCCTCTCACTGCAGCCGCCTACTCTCGACTACATTTCAGGCGAGGCAAGGCGCATCTCAAACGAGCCTATATACATTCGCAGGAGTGTTAATTTAACACTGGAGTTTTTGCTGTGTACAAAGAGCCGTAGTTAACTGACAAGCTGAGCCATATCGCATTAATTATCGCTGGCGACGTCCGCGATATTGATGCGATATGGCTCAGCTTGTCAGTTAACTACGGCTCTTTGTAGTAAATGCCGCTCCATCTGAAAGCAGGTGAAGGCGATTTACTACTAATCAAGGAACCGGCTTTACTGACGAGATGCGCATAACAATATCGTGCGATATATCGCCCAGCCCTAGTAGAAATGTTAAATTATTTTTTAAATTGAAGCATTCTAAACTGAGAAAAGGCAGAAAATGTATTTTTAACTCATGTGGCTGAAAGACAACAACTCCCAGAATGCACTTGCTTTGCTGCCCTTACGAGGCCACTCCCAAACCACGCCTACCGGTTACAGGCAGCAGTATCCAAAAAATTGATACAACTAGGCTTGCTTTGATAAATCGTGACTCTATACATCATGAATTAGTTGATACATTTCCAATTGAAATGGTGCTAAATTGCGTTGTACCGGGATGTACTAGCTAGCCTAATGTATATAACACAACTTACACTTTCACATTAAAAATATGATGCAAGGCAGGACCATGTCAAAAGAGTAGCTTAGTAGCTCTGCATATGAACTGTTTTCCTTCAATTGAAATCACTATTTCTCTAAGCTAATACATGATCTAAGCTAATCCATACTCTAATAAAACTAAAGGATTATAAAAAGAACCACAACCAATGTGAGTTATAACTTTTAAAGGGGCTATGTGTAGCTTTTAGGGGCCTCTAGTGGTGATATTTCAGATTGCAACCAATTTTTACAAAAGCGCTCGTGCGCGTGCTCGAACTCAAGAGCGAGCATTCATACCGGCCACACTGAGACTTTCAACACACCGGAGAAAGCATCACAATAGGGATGAAAGCTAACTCCGGGTCTGTTTTTATACCTAAATATATACATATACCTAAAACAAAGTGGAGGTCTCTCCATAATTCAAATGCTCTACCGATGTTGATCCGTGTTTTCGTCCGAAGTTGATCCGATTCATGTTTGGCCTGACGAGCTTCAGCAGATAAATTTTGTTTTTGTTTTTTGTATTTATGTGGAGTTTGTGTTGTACTGGAGGCCGGTCGTTTTTAATGGTGTTATCAGACTCATGTAGTTCGCTGCAGTACCGTCGCATTATAGACTGTATATAAAAAGGAAAGAGGCTCTGGAGTGCGCATGCATGTCACATCCGATGGATTTCGCGGTAAATCCGACCCGGAGCCTTCACATAGAAATAGGAATACTGGCCTTCAGAGATAATAGCAAAACCCGACACGTGGATCATTGTAATGTGTGATTACAACCCCTTCACACACAGGCAATAAAAAAAGGATTAATTTTAGAAGAAAAGCTACATTTAGCACCTTTAATTAAAAAAATAATTAATAGTAACACTTTTATACTCAAAGCTCTGCGGATTCAGCGATCTCGACCAGAAGAAAATGGCATTGCTGAGATTCGCGACAGCAATAGGACTCTATATCTGTTTCCATAGGCGCACAGCGAGAGCACTGACACCGGTCCGCCCCAGCTCGAGTCTGGCCGGGCTCAGGTCTCGCTCCGGCCGCCTCTTGTTCCTCAGTCTCCCGCAACTGTTCATCAATGTATTGCGGCTCGTACAGGTCTCGCTCCGCCTGCCTCTTGTTCCTCCATCTCCCGCAACTGTTCATCGCTGTATTGCGGCTCATACAGGTCTCGCTCCGGCCGTCTCTTGTTCCTCCATCTCCCGCAACTGTTTATCACTGTATTGCGGCTCATACAGGTCTTGCTCCGGCCGCCTCTTGTTCCTCCATCTCCCGAAACTGGTTATCGCTGTATTGCGGCTCGTACAGGTCTCGCTCCGGCCGCCTCTTGTTCCTCCATCTCCCGCAACTGTTTATCACTGTATTGCGGCTCGTACAGGTCTCGCTCCCGGCCGCCTCTTGTTCCTCCATCTCCCGCAACTGTTTATCGCTGTATTGCGGCTCGTACAGGTCTCGCTCCGGCCGCCTCTTGTTCCTCCATCTCCCGCAACTGTTTATCACTGTATTGCGGCTCGTACAGGTCTCGCTCCGGCCGCCTCTTGTTCCTCCATCTCCCGCAACTGTTTATCGCTGTATTGCGGCTCGTACAGGTCTCGCTCCGGCCGCCTCTTGTGTCCTCCATTCCCCGCAACTGTTTATCACTGTATTGCGGCTCGTACAGGTCTCGCTCCGGCCGCCTCTTGTTCCTCCATCTCCCGCAACTGTTTATCGCTGTATTGCGGCTCGTACAGGTCTCGCTCCGGCCGCCTCTTGTTCCTCCATCTCCCGCAACTGTTTATCACTGTATTGCGGCTCGTACAGGTCTCGCTCCGGCCGCCTCTTGTTCCTCCATCTCCCGCAACTGTTTATCGCTGTATTGCGGCTCGTACAGGTAGCCGCAAGCATCAGATTCTCACAACAGATCTTCGAAATCCCCTTCTGCCATTTCAACTTCAAACTATCTTCTGCCATCGTGATTAGCCTACTATACAAACTTTTTACACAGATCAAGAGGCAAGAGCCTGTTAGCTTAGCTTCTACAGAAAGATGGCTGATACTATCTTTACATTCTGTGAGTGAGATCCCCCCCCCCCCCCCCCCCCATTTAGCACCTTTAATTAAAAAAATAATTAATAGTAACACTTTTATACTCAAAGCTCTGCGGATTCAGCGATCTCGACCAGAAGAAAATGGCATTGCTGAGATTCGCGACAGCAATAGGACTCTATATCTGTTTCCATAGGCGCACAGCGAGAGCACTGACACCGGTCCGCCCCAGCTCGAGTCTGGCCGGGCTCAGGTCTCGTTCCGGCCGCCTCTTGTTCCTCAGTCTCCCGCAACTGTTCATCAATGTATTGCGGCTCGTACAGGTCTCGCTCCGCCTGCCTCTTGTTCCTCCATCTCCCGCAACTGTTCATCGCTGTATTGCGGCTCATACAGGTCTCGCTCCGGCCGTCTCTTGTTCCTCCATCTCCCGCAACTGTTCATCACTGTATTGCGGCTCATACAGGTCTCGCTCCGGCCGCCTCTTTTTCCTCCATCTCCCACAACTGGTTATCGCTGTATTGCGGCTCGTACAGGTCTCGCTCCGGCCGCCTCTTGTTCCTCCATCTCCCGCAACTGTTTATCACTGTATTGCGGCTCGTACAGGTCTCGCTCCGGCCGCCTCTTGTTCCTCCATCTCCCGCAACTGTTTATCGCTGTATTGCTGAGATTCGCGACAGCAATAGGACTCTATATCTGTTTCCATAGGCGCACAGCGAGAGCACTGACACCGGTCCGCCCCAGCTCGAGTCTGGCCGGGCTCAGGTCTCGCTCCGGCCGCCTCTTGTTCCTCAGTCTCCCGCAACTGGTTATCGCTGTATTGCGGCTCGTACAGGTCTCGCTCCGGCCGCCTCTTGTTCCTCCATCTACCCGCAACTGTTTATCACTGTATTGCGGCTTGTACAGGTCTCGCTCCGGCCGCCTCTTGTTCCTCCATCTCCCGCAACTGTTTATCGCTGTATTGCGGCTCGTACAGGTCTCGCTCCGGCCGCCTCTTGTTCCTCCATCTCCCGCAACTGTTTATCACTGTATTGCGGCTCGTACAGGTCTCGCTCCGGCCGCCTCTTGTTCCTCCATCTCCCGCAACTGTTTATCGCTGTATTGCGGCTCGTACAGGTCTCGCTCCGGCCGCCTCTTGTTCCTCCATCTCCTGCAACTGTTTATCGCTGTATTGCGGCTCGTACAGGTAGCCGCAAGCATCAGATTCTCACAACAGATCTTCGAAATCCCCTTCTGCCATTTCAACTTCAAAACTATCTTCTGCCATCGTGATTAGCCTACTATACAAACTTTTTACACAGAGCAAGAGGCAAGAGCCTGTTAGCTTAGCTTCTACAGAAAGATGGCTGATACTATCTTTACATTCTGTGAGTGAGATCCCCCCCCCCCCCCCATATGGGCGTGGAGAAAACATGCGGAACACTGGCTGTAGGCACTGGCACTGATCTGTGATAGGTCTGTTAGCGCATTAGGTCCAACCCCTTATGGGCGGGTTTGAAAGGGTGGGAACTAGCACTTGTAGTCTTTACAGAAATCCACCCCTCTTACACTTCCTCCGACAATGACGTAAAATGACGATTTTTGCGTCATTGTGGGAGGAAGTGAAAAAGGTAAATAGCGGTTTTCTCTCGTCTCAGGGGAAAATGAGAGAGTGTTGCATGATCATTCCACAGTATGACTGGGTTTCTAACAATGGAAATCTTAATGCAAATGGATGGAGTGTTAAGTATCTCATTAACTTTAACTCTGATTCAGAGTTATTTTAACTCTCTGTAGAGAGGGACCAAATGTTCTCTGAGCAGAGTTAATTTAACACTGGGATTTTGCTGTGCACTCAGAAAATTAAACAATTACAACTGAATTAAAGCCACAGGCTGAAATTAACTGCAATTAAAAGAAGACAATAAATCTCTCAAGATCACAGCAGAAATTATTTGTGTGAATTAACAGAGGTTTTGGATGTTGATAATTTGAGGATAGTGTTTCCTTTAGTCAAGTAGTATTTTTTTTTTTTAGGTAGTTTGAGTTTTTATTTGAGTTTGTGGTCTATGTAACAGTGTTTCAACAGTGGTAAACACATAATTTGTTGCAAAGAAAGCCAGAAAAACAAAGATGATCAGGTGATATATTTTTTTAGCATCATAAAGTAGAATAATTCACTAATCTTATCCCTGACCAAAAGTTTGTTGTTAATAGATTACATTAATAGATTACATTTACCAACAATACTTTCTTGCCACAGATCAGATATTATGTATCTTGATTTTTAAAGGTCCCGTTCTTCGCGATACCATTTTTCAAACTTTAGTTAGTGTGTAATGTTGCTGTTAGAGCATAAATAATACCTGTAAAATTATAAAGCTCAAAGTTCAATGCCTAGCGAGATATTTTATTTAACAGAAGTCCCCTTTCAAAGCATACAGGAAACGGCCGGTTTGGACTACACCCCTCTACTTCCTTTTTTAATGACATAACTAGAACAGTTTTTTGACTAATCTCCGCCCACGGGAATACACAAAAAAGGGGGTGTGGTCTTGTTGCGCACCCACGGAGAAGAAGCACTGGAAAGAGGCGTGACCTTTCCGGGCAACGTGCGAACAGAGCCATATATCTCTCTTTATGGCTCTGCGTGCGATAAGCTGCTGTTGAATCACAACACAGGAACCGCTGGCACAATCAGAACTCATTACGTATTTCTGAAGGAGGGACTTCATAGAACAAGGAAGTCATCAGGGCCATTTTTTGGACAGTGAAAACAGCGGTTAACAAATTGTGTGAAAAACTCTTCTTTTTTTTACACGCGAAACATGAACACATGTTATATTGTACACTGTAAACACAATCAAAGCTTCAAAAACATGAAGAACGGGACCTTTAAAATACATTGTGGGAAAAAAAAAATAACCTTCAACTTCTTAACACTGGTGACATGCTTCATGCAGCAATGGATGATGGGAGCCATGAGTTTTACGGTGGCTTCCAGCTTGCATAGCAGCAGGAAGCATTTCACCATTGTTGAGATTCATATGCTGAAATGCTTCAAGATAGAACATTGTGTTAGAATTTTAGTCCACAAAATGCGGATGGATCCGTGACTTACTTGTCCATAGACTGGAGGAGCTTGTCCTGAAAAACTGCTCATTGGCCTTGAAGAGGACTTGGATGAGCTTGGAGTCCAGCCTGAAATCTTCTGTCTAGTTCTGTGGCAATTTGTCAGAATCCTCAGCAATCCTCTGAAGTGGACAGGGACACGGCATCATTGTCATCATCCTACTCAGACCCACCAAAGGAAATAAAGCCACCAATTTTTTCTTATACAATTTAATTTATATTTATTTTGCTTATTTAAAGTTACTGCATCCGTAACTTTCATTGAGTCAGAACTTCATCCGTAACTTTCATTGAGTCAGAACTGCTCGAGGTGATAGAGTGTCAAGCTTTATTTGCATGTCTGCAGGAACTCAGTTTGAGTGTGAAACCACACAGACTTCACATGGGCTGCATCATGATGAGCTCAATGGTTTACATTTTACATGATCCTACATCAGCTGTTATATCCCACAACAAGCACATTATCAACAATATAAATATGTCACCTTCCTCATCTCTTTCAAACGTCATTGTCGTCTGGCTGTGAACGACTGACTTTTCTGAACTTCTCCTCTCATCATTGAGCTCCTGGAAAATAAAATAAACATGCAAGAATATTTTCAGGTAAATTTAGGAGTAAAGTAAAAGGTCAATATATGGATATTGATCACAGGTTTAATTGCATATTTGATTTTTTTCAATCCAACAGAGTCTTTAAAAGTTTACTAAATGAAACAAGTTAATTTCACTCGGATATTAAATTTCCTTGCACTCAGTAGAAGAAAAATGTATGTGAACTCAATAAAATAAGTAGTTTGGTTTTGTCAACTCAAAATAATACCATGGCCCTGAGTTTGATCAACTGCCATCATGGTACAAGCCCCAGGTTTATACTTTCATCTCATGCATTAACATTGTGTTTCAGGTTTTTAGCATGCTATACACAAATAAAGGCTAGCAGTTCACAAAAAAATATTATTTTTTTGAATGTACTTGTTCTAGTTTTGTTACACAAACTTTAATTGTCTAATGCCACTGACTGGAAGAGTGTTTGCTTGTGTTTGTGAAACCACAAACACTCCAGACCTTCAGAGGTGTTGCATTTTCAGATGAGCTGAACATTTTCCTAATGCTAAACATGAGCAACATGCATCAACATCACACTACAGCTATATATAGATTCCTCATAACACATACCTGAGAATTAATATTTGCTTGATCATAACACATTTGAATTTCGATAAGGATGTTCTGAACATATGCATTTTGTCTGCTATTTATCTTGTCTGTTTCACCACTAGACCTCAGAGTTTTTTAAACATTGAAAATAACATTGATACCAATGAACCTAAATGTGCTAAATCCCCTTGTGGTCAACCTAATAACCTTTCCCCCGGTTTCACAGACAAGCTAGCTTAAGCTAGTTCCAGACTAAAATGTATGTTTGAACTGTATTAACTGAAAGCAACTTGCACTGGCATATCTTAAAATATGTCACTGTCATTGTGTTGTCTCAAGATTCACACAAGCAAGTTTTTGGTTTTTGTTGTTGTCTAAGGCATCTTTAAAAAAGCTACTTAAACGTTCTAATTAAACTAAGGTCTAATCCTGGCTTAATCCAAGCCCTGTTTGTGAAACAGGAGAAAAAAATTCAGGAGAGATTTCTGCATTAAAAACATGGAAAGCAATAGGAGAAAAAAATGCAGGAGATGATGAATGTATTAAGGTAGACTTAGACACCATTTGACTGCAGACAGAGGATTCATTGACTCCATCCTCATCCACAAAGCATAGTATTATTTTAATTTATTGTTCTCATTTAAATTTTTTTTTTTTATAAAAGCTGAATTTAAGCAAATCTCTTTTAAATTAAGTGTTTAGTTTATAGCACTGAACTGACTTAGTAGAGTTAGTAGCTTTTGCTGGCAGGCCGCAGAAGTAGTTCCTGGCATCTGTCTTTTAGTATTCTCATCCAAATTATATGAAAAATGTAGAGAATTTTGGTACAGTTGGGGTCAGGCTCTCAAACCAATTTTTTCAAATTTCATATTGACATCAGGTGACTGGGAATGAGTGGGTGGAGCTGGAAGGTCTGGTACTGAGGTGACAGACTCTGTGAAAGAGCCAAGGCGCCATGGTGCAGGCGGGGCTGATGACTCCAGGGCGCCGACTGATGGGGCGGAGCAGGTTGTAGAGGAGACCAGGGTGGAGCCGGAGAGCCGACGAGCCCAGGCAACGAAGAAGATCCAGCGGGACATGGCGGGGCCACCGGCTCAGGTGACTGAGGTATAGGCTGGGACACAGAAGGGTGCGGTGAAGACAGAGGGAGTGAGGACCAAGGAGGAACTAAAGGGAGTGAGGAGTCCAACTGAGCTGGGGGGACGAAGGGACGAGGCGAAGCCAGAGGAGTGCAGTCCATGAGTTAAGGCTATAGGCCGGCAGACCCATGGCGACTCCACCTCCCTGAAGATGTAGAGAGGAGCAGAGGGGCTGACAGTGGTGGAAGGGTTGAGAGGTGATTCAACAGAAGACAAAAGATTCAAGCACGGTAGGATTGACGTGCAGCTCTGGCTCGGCAGGCATGACGTGCTGCTCTGGCTCGGCGGGCATGACGTGCAGCTCTGGCTCGGCGGGCATGACGTAAACAGTCTCTGGCTCGGCGGGCATGACGCAAACAGTCTCTGGCTCGGCAGGCATGACGTGAACAGTCTCTGGGTCGGCGGGCTTGACGCGAACAGTCTCTGGCTCGGCGGCATAACGTGATGCGCAGGCTTGCAGGACTGACGTGAAGTGCAGCTCTGCAGGACAGACATGAGTGCAGCTCGCAGGACTGACGTGAAGTGCAGGCTCGGCAGGACAGACATGAAGTGCAGGCTCGGCAGGACTGGCGTGAAGTGCAGGCTCGGCAGGACAGACATGAAGTGCAGGCTTGGCAGGACAGACGTGAAGTGCAGGCTCGGCAGGACAGACATGAAGTGCAGGCTTAGCAGGACTGACGTGAAGTGCAGGCTCGGCAGAACCGATGTGAAGAAGCTCAGGCTCTGCAGAACCAATGTGAAGAAGCTCAGGCTCGGCAGGGCCGACTTGGAGCTCAGGCTCGGCAGGGCCGACGTGGAGCTCAGGCTCGGCAGGGATGACGGGGAGCGCAGGCTGAACAGACATGATGTGAAGATTAGGCTGAACAGGCGTGATGTGAAGATTAGGCTGAACAGGCGTGATGTGAAGATCAGGCTGGTCAGGCGTGATGTGAAGATCAGGCTGGTCAGGCGTGACAAGAAGAGACTCTGGAAGGGCGGTGGTCTCGGCGGGATGAGACACCGGAAGGGCGTTGGTCTCGGTGGGACGAGAGTCTGGACAGTTGGTCTCAGTGGGATGAGACTTAAGGCCGGGGATGAAGACAGGAGGCGTGGTGAAGGAGATGGTTGGAAATGGTTGAGTGGCGATGTCATCAGCCTCAACCACAGCACATGATCCAGGTATTTGGCAAACGTGCCTGGGATTTTCGCCGCTGGAGCTTGCTGGTACAGACGATCATCCAATCCGCCCCAAAACACAGTTTTTAGGACTTCGTCTGTCCAGCTTACCCCATTGGAAATTTCCAGGAATCCGGCGACATATCCTCGATTGGGAGGCCGTCCTGAAAAACAATGGACCAAACGATCAGCTGGGGTTGAAAGGAAGCGGACAACTTCCATTATTTTTCTTGGTCTGTTCTTCTGTCACGGGTGTGGTGCTGGGAAAAGCAGAAGCTGAGTCAAAAGGCTTTAATTCAATCGTTTTACTAATGATAAACTACAGGCAGGTACAGACAGGCAGGTATAGACAGGCAGGACAACACACACACACTAAATAAGACTAAGAACGGACGAAGACTGAATGAACTGAAGGGAACTAAATACAGACACTAGCCGCTTTCCGACCGGTGGGACTTTTGCAGTTCCTAGAACCTAACGTTCCTATAACCCTTGTTTCGACCGGACTAAGTTGGGGATTTTTTAGTTCCTCAGACCGTAGTTCCTATAACTCTTTCAGTACCTAGTCTAGAGCGAGGACTTTTTTAGTTCCCTTTCCCTAGGTCTACGTTGATTGGTTCAACTTATAAGTCACGCCCACTGTCAACAAATTTTCTTCACTGTCTGTTGCAATTCGCATATGTACGCTATGCTAACTCATAACTTAAGACAAATATAACGCATTCAACCAGCTAATTGCTAATGCTTGCTAAACTTACCCGTCGTTTAGTTTTCCTCCTGTGCTCTGCTCTTCTATATTCTTCCATCATTTTACTTAAGATCATATTACGCTGGAGCCTCCGTCTTCTATGTTTCTCTGTACATAACATATAGTCTTTAAACTCTGCCGTTCGTACTCCGTTACTACGGTCCCGGCAAGGCAGACCAGGAACATTCCGATAGCCTCCTCCATGCTGGTTTGTTGTTGTTGTATGTGGTGCCGCCATGCTTGCGTCACTCCTACCAGTTCCTATGGCCACTTGGCCAGTGCAAATGCAAACAGCAAAACCAAGTTTGGGGGAGAGTAGTTCTTAGAACCGTTTAGAAGTGGACAGTTCCTATAACTAAGTTCCTGTAACTACTTGGTCGGAAAGCGGCTACTGACTAACATTGATTGGTGAAGACAGGTGAAACAGATGATGGTTAACAAGACAGATGCTACAGATTAACTAATGAAGACATGTGACATGAAGACAGCAGACAACTGTGACCCCGACACGATTCAGGACAGCATTAAAATAAACCATCCACTTGTTTCTGATGTTGGGATCCTTCTTAAATGTTTATTTAAGTATTTTGACGCGACACACATCCAGTGTAACATCAGCCGTTAAGCGTCTGATTGCCAGTGGGCGGGGCCTGTGATGCTGTTAAACTATTCGTCGATGTCTTGCTCTGGAGGCAGTCATATGCAAATGTATTTGCCCGTGTGACGTCACAGAACCCGCAATATCAAAACGAGCCATTTTTGGAGCTTGATTAAATAAATGCTTTAATGTTTAATGAGTAGGATGTTGGAAGGTATGACATTTGCAGGATGTTTTAATGGTACAAATACCTCTTATATCTCAAAAGATCAAGGAAAATTTGATGACCCCTTTAAATGTTTCCAAACATGTTTACATTTTTAATAGACTTTTTCTGTTTCCTTTGTAGACATTACTTTAATCCCTCGCCATAGCAAAACATGTTTGAGATATATGGATAAATTCTATGTAGAAGACATCTTTAATTCTGCTATTAATAAAACATTTGTTGCTGTATACCTTTAAGTGCACTTCTGAAAGTTCATCCATCAACTGGTTAAAAAAGTTTAAATTGTTGTTGTATATTGCTGTAGTTTGAAGTCATTATTCATTCCTTACACATAACAAATTAAGAAACCCACCTTTCTGCATATTCAAACTGAATCGCATACCTTTTTTAACTCTGACAAAGCTTCAACACCGTTCTCACGAAAACCCCCATTGTAAGTGTCATTGCCACAGTGAACAGAGAAACAAAACCACAAAAGTTTGGTTATCACACTATCAAAACCTACTGGATGTGTCGTCTCTTTCTTCTTAGAAATTAAAATAAAACTGTTTGCTGAGGTTTTGAGCAGCATTAAACAGGGATTCAATTGTTTCTGCAGCACATATTTAATCACATTCTTCTTTCCCCTGTTCATCACAGCTCTTATTCTCTCCAAAGCATTATGGGAAGTTAAAGCTGAAGGCCATAAAATCAAGGCAGTTTACCCTGTTTCTCTTATTATTCAGCACTATTATGAACATTCACAACTATCATTCATTCACAGCAGGAGATGCATCTCAGTCTCTGTAGTTGCTGCAAGCAGCTTACTCTTCAGATATTAATGTTAAGTTACATTTACTTATGAACAAATTATTTAGTGTTGCCAGAAATAAGAATGAACTGAATGATGTGTTTGTGAGTCCTGCAGAGATCTGCAGAAACATCCACATTTCCATGATCATAATTTTTTTTTTTTTTTTATTTATCCTTATTTAACCAGGTAAAACCCATGAGATTAAAAATCTCTTTTGCAAGGAGACCTGGCCAAGATAGGCAGCAAAATTACATCACATCATTACATACTACAAAGACACACAAATGAAGCCAATTATGCACTTACAATGAAACTCAATAAAAACATTGACATGTGGGGATCTAATAATCGTGTCAACCCTGCTTTCTACTGGCTCTGACATGACAGGAACGAGTTTGTCCTTTGTAAACCACACAAACACCAGACTTTCACAGGTGTTGCATTATGGTGAGTTAAACTATTCCGATGAACGGTTGCACAGTTGTTCCAGTACTCAAGCACAGACATTTTCAGCATAAAACAGCCACCTTCCTCATCTATTGGTTTGAAGAGTCATTGTCGTCTGGCAGTGAGCGTCTGACTGAAAAAAGAGAGAAGAATAGACCACAATATTCTTAGGTAATTTTTTGGACATTTTGCCATTGGAGTAATGGATTTAGTGAAACGCTGTTGTCTTTCATCATCTTTTCTTCACTAGATCTACTCATCTGAGGATTTGAGTGAATCAAGAATTAGCTGATCATTGAAGCTCTTTTTCTCATTTGAGCTGCTCTAGGACAGGTAAGCTTGTGTAATTTAGAATAGCTTGGAAATATGCTGAAAAGAAATGCAAGCCAACAACTTGACAAATAATGACTCAATTGCTATTTATGTGTACACAAACTCAATTTTAAAGATATATAAGCATTTCAATTATGCTGTTCGTAATAAGAAAATATACGAAAAACAAAACATTCGAATGGTATTTACTTTTTGATAACAGACCCAATACAGATTTTGAAGAAAACACTAAAAGGATTTTATTCCAATTATTGTATAAACATTAAATGTAATAATAATGTTCTAAAGAAAGAGAATTGTTTTGGCTTGTTTGCTTCTTCACATCGACACTTTAGTCATTGAAGGGTTGCAATGAGACATCTTACTGATATTAAACACTTTTATGTTATCTGAGATTTAGTTCATGAGGAGATCGACCGGTTACAGAGGACAGGAAGAACTTCATATGAGCTGAATAATGAGTTTACAGATATGTTTTTTTTTTTTTTTTTTTTAGATTTCAGGTTTGGATTAAAGGTGGGATATGTTTCAATTAACAATTTCATGAAAATTCACCATTATGTACCATTATTACACATTCTGAGAAGATCAGGTTAAAAAAAAGGCAATCATCTTGGACAGACAGGAACTCAAGAGTTTGACCAATGTGAAACTCCACATAGGTCATCACAATCACACATTTAACCCACACACATTTTCAGCATTATAAAAAAAAGCACTCTCATCTCTTAGTCTGAAGATTCATTGTCTTCTGGCCGAGAGTGAAAGGCTTTTCTAATATTCTCTTGACGTTGCTCTTGAAAAATAACAAAAAGCTAATTATCAGACAAAATAAAAACAACAGTACGTTCAGGTAAGTTTGGGGTTGAAGTAAATGATCATTATAACACTTCCATCTGTGTAATAATAATCTCAGGTTTAAGTGATTGTTTAAAAAAAAAATTAGTTAAATGAATTTAAACCTGTATTATGTGAGAACTTGGGGTCAATTGTGCTCAATCTATGTACATATTCTTGTCCATATATTTTAAGTCATATATTTATTTGTGAGACGCTGTTGTGTTTCTGGATGTCTTTCATCATCTGTTCTTCACTAGATCTACTAGATCATCTGAGGGATTTGACTGAATCAAGATGCTGCTGATCATTGAAGCTCTTCTTCTCATTTTAGCTGATCTAGGACAGGTAAGCTTGTGTTCTAGTATGAATATTACAGACATTAATACTGATTATGTGATCATTATGATTTCTGTTTTTGCAGGATCACAGCGCTGCTGCTGTTGAAGGAAAGATATTTCCATTGGATATGGCACTGGATTCTGTTGATGATCAATATGACGGTTGTAGAGATAAAATGGCAGAACGGGTGGAGACAGAACTTCTAAAGAATGACCTAAATAAGTTTCCTCTTTTTAAAACGGCTTGGGAAAAAGGGAAAGAGCTTGTCAAGACCCCAAAGGAAGGTTTGGAAAAGAATCATGCAATTGGCATTTATGTGTACAGTGATGCTAGTGTATATACGTACTTTAATAATGACACTCGTCATGATAAAAACCAGTATGAACACATGAAATACAAATGGTATTCACTTCACTTTCTGTTAACAGATGCAATAAAGATTCTGAAGAAAACACAAAATAAATGCCATAAAACTTATCGTGGTAATACAGTTGAATTTTATAAGTATGTTCTGAACAAAGAGGTTCGGTTCGGCTCATTTGCATCCTCCTCTCTTTATCCTAATCTAACACAACGTTTTGGAAATGTATCTTGTTTTGAAATCTACACTTGTGAAGGTGCTGATGTGACAATATATTCTAAGCTTCGTCATGAGAAAGAGGTGCTGATTCCTCCATATGAGAAGTTTAAAGTTGTTGATGTTAAGACAAGAGGTGAGCAGAAAGATCTCTGGTGTGAGACTGTGTTCACTTTAAAAAGCACTGGAACAAGAAGTGACCTGAACTGTGCTCTATTCAAAAAAACATCCAAGACCAAAACAAAGTCTTATGCGCTGAACAACGTGCTTTGAATTTACATGATATAATTATGCACATCATCTACAACATTTGTCTCTCTTGTTTTAGTTCAGTAATTACACTCAAAAAAATGATGTGTTGGCTTTACTTAACTTTGTTTTGTAAACATGCACCACCGGTTCCACATAACTATGTTTCGTTAAACAAACATAATATGTTCATGTAACTTCAACATCATGGAATTTGGTCATTTTAAGCGACCCAATTAAACTCTGAGTTAATGAGTTAATTAAGTGAATAATTGAGTGATGATTGAGCATTATTGAAGACACCTGATGTTAACAAGCAGAATCTCTGAAGGAGAAAACCAGAATTTTTAAGTCACCATTATGGAGGTAAGTATTTGTTTTAGTTGGGCTCTTGACCATTAACTTATTAACTTTAGATATTGTTTGGTTGCTGTACATGAGTTATAACAGCCGGATGAACAATAAACAAAGGTCATCTGATGGTGTTGGTTGTGTTTTAACATAATCATTATTTCACAATCACTTGACCTGAGTCACTGAACTTATATTAAACTGAATTTCTGAGTTAACTTCACCTTACGGATAATAGCAGCGCTGTCATTGTAGAGCATACTATTTTTAGACTTAATGAAATTAAAATGATCAAATCAATAAACAAAAAAGAAACTTCCTAAAAAATATTTTGAGTAGGCACACACAGACATCAAGAATCAGCCTGTGAATCTCAACAATGGTGACAATTATAAAGCATGTTGCAGTGCATTCTGGGTGCCACCAATCAAAACTCATTCATGGCTCCCATCATGCATTGCTGCATGAATAAATAATGAGCTTATGATCTGTTTGTCACCATTGCTGAGATTCATATGTTGATTCATGATGTCTCTGTGTGCCTACTCAAAATATTTTTTAAGAAATTTATTTTTATTTCTTGATTTGGTCATTTGAAATTCATTGAAAAGGCTAAAAATAGTATGCTCTACAATGACAGTAAGGTAAACTTAACTCAGAAATTGGGTTCAATATGAGTTCAGTGATTGAGGTCAAATGATTGTGAAATACTGATTACGTTAAAACACAACCAACACCATCAGATCTCCTCAATTCATTGTTCATTCAGCTGTTGTAACTCATGTACAGCAACCAAACAAAATCTAAAGTTAATAAGTTAATGGTCAAGAGCCCAACTAAAACAAATACTTACCTCCATAATGGTGACTTAAAAATTCTGGATTTCTCCTTCAGAGATTCTGCTTGTTAACATCAGGTGTCTTCAATAATGCTCAATCATCACTCAGTTATTGACTTAATTAACTCATTAGCTCAGAGTTTAATTGGGTCGCTTAAAATGACCAAATTCCATGATGTTGAAGTTACATGGACATATTATGTTTGTTTAACGAAACATAGTTATGTGGAACCGGTGGTGCATGTTTACAAAACAAAGTTAAGTAAAGCCAACACATCATTTTTTTGAGTGTATTGGTCTGAAAACACAATTTGTTTAATTTCAACAAAATGAAATAAAGTTATTTTTAAGAGACCCAATTCCTCAAAGTGATTTCGTGTCTCTAATTAATTTCTCCATTTATACTTGCATCTTTGCATCACATTACTGAACATTTGTAGTGATTTATTTTATATGCCAGCAATATCACTGAATGACTTTCTAAGTGGAATGTAGCAATATTTCAAAATTCAATATTTTCAATAGGACAACGGGACTTAGTTGCCTTAGTCCTTATCTTATACATTTTTTCATTCAAGGCAATACAACCACATAACAAAGGGCTACAGCCAAATAACTACCATAACCAAAAAACATAAAGGGAAAAATAGCCATGGAGAAAGAAAACAGCAACAACAACAAAAAAAAATAGCATGTGACTTAAAAACGTCTTGTATACGTATGTACGTCACGTCGACGTACCAACAAATTGGGATCTCGTCTGAGATTTGCATCTCGCGCTCGGCCCTGCAGTGCAGGTATAAATCCGGAAGCAGATGCGATGCACATTTAGGTTTTCGCTGAGGAGCCGAGCTGGTGACCCGGGCCACTCAGCGGTGGTACAGCAACTGTGGCAACAGGACGTGACGTCTCCATTCCCTCCTTCAGGGAACGAGAGTTATATACAGTGGGTATAGAAAAGAATCAACCCCCCTTTAAAATAATCATATTTTGTTGTTTTGCAGCCTGAAATGAAAACGGACAAAAACAATTTTTGTTTTATTCAGCTATTTACAACTTATAACATCCAAGTGAAAGATTTAATACCAACTTGTCAGAAAAAAAGGTCCCACTTTATATTAAGTGGCCCTAATACCTGTGAACTTACATGGTTACTAGATATGTACTTAGTATGTAACTACAGTGTAGTTACACATTGGTACATAGTATTTACAACGGTAATATTTGTGTAACTACACATATGTAACAACCCACGGAAAGGTATGTGTAAGTACAAATGTGTAACAGGACATTGGTAACAACACTTTTTCCACTACAGTAAGTACACATGTGTAACAGGCATTGTGTAACTACATTTTGTAACAACAATATGTATTCACACAAGTTGTTCCACTTTCACACGCAGTCTTCCATACTGTAGTTACCAGTTAAGAACACACTGAAACCATGGTGATTCCTATGTGGATACCATGTATTTACTGTCCGACAGGACTTATGTTGAATCACAGCTAAAGTTTTCCTTTGTGGTACCAGTGTACTTACATGGTTACTCCTCAGGAACTCTGCACTTGATACAATGTGTTCAATTGTCATAACTTACTGTGTATTATGCAAAACCCAAACCTCTGTGCAACACTGTATTAACAGTGTACTTACATGGTAACTCCTCAGGAACTGTCTACTTAATATAAAGTGTAAAATAGTCATAACTTACTCTGTAATATGCAAAACCCAAACCTCTGTGCAACACTGTATTAACAGTGTACTTACATGGCAACTCCTCAGGAACTGTCTACTTAATATAAAGTGTAAAATGGTCATAACTTACTCTGTAATATGCAAAACCCAAACCTCTGTGCAACACTGTATTAACAGTGTACTTACATGGTAACTCCTCAGGAACTGTCTACTTAATATAAAGTGTAAAATGGTCATAACTTACTCTGTAATATGCAAAACCCAAACCTCTGTGCAACACTGTATTAACAGTGTACTTACATGGTAACTCCTCAGGAACTGTCCACTTAATATAAAGTGTAAAATAGTCATAACTTACTCTGTAATATGCAAAACCCAAACCTATGTGCAACAATGTATTAACAGTGTACTTACATGGCAACTCCTCAGGAACTGTCTACTTAATATAAAGTGTAAAATGGTCATAACTTACTCTGTAATATGCAAAACCCAAACCTCTGTGCAACACTGTATTAACAGTGTACTTACATGGTAACTCCTCAGGAACTGTCTACTTAATATAAAGTGTAAAATGGTCATAACTTACTCTGTAATATGCAAAACCCAAACCTCTGTGCAACACTGTATTAACAGTGTACTTACATGGTAACTCCTCAGGAACTGTCCACTTAATATAAAGTGTAAAATAGTCATAACTTACTCTGTAATATGCAAAACCCAAACCTATGTGCAACAATGTATTAACAGTGTACTTACATGGTAACTCCTCAGGAACTGTCTACTTAATATAAAGTGTAAAATGGTCATAACTTACTTTGTAATATGCAAAACCAAAACCTCTGTACAACACTGTATTAACAGTGTACTTACATGGCAACTCCTCAGGAACTGTCTACTTAATATAAAGTGTAAAATGGTCATAACTTACTCTGTAATATGCAAACCCAAACCTCTGTGCAACACTGTATTAACAGTGTACTTACATGGTAACTCCTCAGGAACTGTCTACTTAATATAAAGTGTAAAATGGTCATAACTTACTCTGTAATATGCAAAACCCAAACCTCTGTGCAACACTGTATTAACAGTGTACTTACATGGTAACTCCTCAGGAACTGTCTACTTAATATAAAGTGTAAAATGGTCATAACTTACTCTGTAATATGCAAAACCCAAACCTATGTGCAACAATGTATTAACAGTGTACTTATGGTAACTCCTCAGGAACTGTCTACTTAATATAAAGTGTAAAATGGTCATAACTTACTCTGTAATATGCAAAACCAAAACCTCTGTACAACACTGTATTAACAGTGTACTTACATGGTAACTCCTCAGGAACTGTCCACTTGATATAAAGTGTAAAATAGTCATAACTTACTCTATAATATGCAAAACCCAAACCTATGTGCAACACTGTATTAACAGTGTACTTACATGGTAACTCCTCAGGAACTGTCCACTTAATATAAAGTGTAAAATGGTCATAACTTACTCTGTTAATACAGTGTTGCACATAGGTTTGGGTTTTGCATATTACAGAGTAAGTTATGACCATTTTACACTTTATATTAAGTAGACAGTTCCTGAGGAGTTACCATGTAAGTACACTGTTAATACAGTGTTGCACATAGGTTTGGGTTTTGCATATTACAGTGTACTTACATGGTAACTCCTCAGGAACTGTCTACTTAATATAAAGTGTGAAACGGTCATAACAGAGACCATCTCAGCAAACCCAAACCTCTCATAGTTTTATTAACAATAGCATTAAAATATATTTTGAGCCACTAATCCTACTCATACAACTAAACCTACCCATAACCATTCCTTAAAACTACGTAGGCTACACTTATGAAGAAAAAAAAACCCAAAACCTACAGACAAGTAACGTTATAAATTTCACAATAATTTGTTTATTGCGAAAATGTCAAAACCGGTACCAAAAGTGGTTCACATGATGATGCGTTGCAGCCGCAGTCCTCTCTGGCAGTATTATAATAGTTGTGTATGAGGTACAGATCAGAATATAAATTATTAATCCATGAAAATGTTAATGTGGTTTCGGTTTGCTCTGTGTGAAGGCACGCGCGCTTCTCTGTAGCCTACTACACCGACTGAAACACGGCATGTCGCAATCTGTGACGAAGCAGGCGAGAGCCAATGAGCGTTTGATATCACGGCCGTAAAACATGTCGTAACTCTTCTTGAAGGCGCATTTTTTGAATTTGAATTCATCACCAGCGCGCCTGAGCGCGGGATTTGACGTTTGCGGTCGCTGCTGAGAAATGAAGATGAAGATCATAAAGGGCTGAATTTGGATCTGTTTCCTGCAAACAACGTATGGATTCTAAATATTTGGATTACATCAGGTTAATAAAATTTATGTATTTTGCGAATTTATGTTGTGTTTTATTGGAGAAAACGCTTTTTGTGTCTCACAGTAAATAAACTAAATGCTACAAAATGGTTAAATGATTAAACAAGGTTTTTTTTAAGGCTTTAAAGTGTAGGCTAATCTTGTTTAGTGTTTTATTGGAGAAAACGCTTTTTGTGTCTCACAGTAAATAAACTAAATGCTACAAAATGGTTAAATGATTAAACAAGGTTTGGTAACACTTTATTTGAAGGGGTGTGCATAAGACTGACATGACACTGTCATAAACATGACATAACACCTGTCATGAACATGAAGGAGTCTTTATGAATGTTTATGACTGTTGTCATTAAGTGTCATTCGGTAAATTATGACACTTTTAATGCAAAGTTGACATTGTTTAAAATGTCTTTGTTATGACAACTTGACATTAACAAAGACAAAAATGTCTTTGTTATGACAACTTGACATTACCCAAGACAAAAATGTCTTGATTATGACAACTTGACATTAACCAAGAAATCATAACCTGTCAACCTGTCACAAATATGTCATAACAGGTCTAATTATCAAACTTAAAGCATTTCGCTGTGTAATAACCCTTAATGACATCTTTATAACTAGTACAATGTGTTCCACTTTACTTGAGGACAGGTAATATTCATGACACAGTTATAATGGTGTCATGACGGCCAAAGTTGTGACAGGTTGACAGGTTATGATTTCTTGGTTAATGTCAAGTTGTCATAACAAAGACATTTTGAACAATGTCAACTTTGCATTAAAAGTGTCATAATTTACCGAATGACACTTAATGACAACAGTCATAAACATTCATAAAGACTCCTTCATGTTCATGACAGGTGTTATGTCATGTTTATGACAGTGTCATGTCAGTCTTATGCACACCCCTTCAAATAAAGTGTTACCCAAGGTTTTTTTTAAGGCTTTAAAGTGTAGGCTAATCTTGTTTATTGTTTACAGAACACTGTAATTTACTGTAAAGGCAAATAGGTCACCACAATGTAAAATCAAAAAATATAAAAATAAAGAGTAAATCTTTAAAAGTGCTATGCAGTAATATCCCAGAATCTTTATAAGCATAACTTTCACATTTATATTTCAGAGTTTACTATCCACTACGTAACCTTGTGTTTAGCATTTACTGTGGTACACAACAATGACCCTGCAGTTCCTTTGGAGTTACCATGTAAGTACACTGTTTATACAGTGTTGCAAAGAGGTCTTGGTTTAGCATATTACAGAGTAAGTTATGACCATTTTACACTTTATATTAAGTAGACAGTTCCTGAGGAGTTACCATGTAAGTACACTGTTAATACAGTGTTGCACATAGGTTTGGGTTTTGCATATTATAGAGTAAGTTATGCCTATTTTACACTTTATATTAAGTAGACAGTTCCTGAGGAGTTACCATTTAAGTACACTGTTAATACAGTGTTGCACATAGGTTTGGGTTTTGCATATTATAGAGTAAGTTATAACTATTTTACACTTTATATTAAGTAGACAGTTCCTGAGGAGTTACCATGTAAGTACACTGTTAATACAGTGTTGCACAGAGGTTTGGGTTTTGCATATTATAGAGTAAGTTATGACTATTTTACACTTTATATTAAGTGGACAGTTCCTGAGGAGTTACCATGTAAGTACACTGTTAATACAGTGTTGCAAAGAGGTCTTGGTTTTGCATATTACAGAGTAAGTTATGACCATTTTACACTTTATATTAAGTAGACAGTTCCTGAGGAGTTACCATGTAAGTACACTGTTAATACAGTGTTGCAAAGAGGTCTTGGTTTTGCATATTACAGAGTAAGTTATGACCATTTTACACTTTATATTAAGTAGACAGTTCCTGAGGAGTTACCATGTAAGTACACTGTTAATACAGTGTTGCACATAGGTTTGGGTTTTGCATATTATAGAGTAAGTTATGACTATTTTACACTTTATATTAAGTGGACAGTTCCTGAGGAGTTACCATGTAAGTACACTGTTAATACAATGTTGCACAGAGGTTTGGGTTTTGCATAATACACAGTAAGTTATGATAATTGAACACATTGTATCAAGTGCAGAGTTCCTGAGGAGTAACCATGTAAGTACACTGGTACCACAAGGGAAAACTTTAGCTGTAATTCAACATAAGTCCTGTCGGACATATAGTAAATACATGGTATCCACATAGGAATCATCATGGTTTCAGTGTGTTCTTAACTGGTAACTACAGTTTGGAAGACTGCGTGTGAAAGTGGAACAACTTGTGAGAATACATATTGTTGTTACAAAATGTAGTTACACAATGCCTGTTACACATGTGTACTTACTGTAGTGGAAAAAGTGTTGTTACCAATGTCCTATTACACATTTGTACTTACACATACCTTTCCGTGGGTTGTTACATATGTGTAGTTACACAGATATTACCGTTGTAAATACTATGTACCAATGTGTATTTACACTGTAGTTACATACTAAGTACATATCTAGTAACCATGTAAGTTCACAGGTATTAGGGCCACTTAATATAAAGTGGGACCGAAAAAAATAATAATAATTACAAATTAAAAAAACTGAGTTGGAAAAAGAATCACCCCCCCTCCTAAAAATAACTTGTAAACCCAACCAGGTGTAGTTAATCACCTTCTCAATAGCACACAAATTTTGTGTGCTAAATTTGTCATTTTGATTAGCTCAACATGAAACAAGCTTTTCTTGTAGCATTTCAGTCCTTGGTAGTGCAACTGAAGAAAACAATCAACTATGGGTGGCAAGGCATTGTCAAAAGATCTCCGGGATAAAGTTGTGGACAGGCACAGTCAGGAGATGGATAAAAAAAAATCAAAGGCTTTATCAGTGCCTAGAAGCACAGTGAAGTCTATGATTAAGAAGTGGAATGTAATTGGTACAACACAATGTTTTTATTTACAATTTTTTTTTACCAATTTTTTTTTATCCATTTCCTGTCCACTTGGCACAAGGGGCCAACTTGTGCCTGTCCACAACTTTATCTCGGAGATCTTTTGACAATGCCTTGCCACCATAGTTGATTGTTTTCTTCAGTTGCACTACCAAGTAGGGATGGGGACATGAAGCCTCATGAAGCAATGAGCCTTTGCCCTATAGCCCTATATTCCGGGAAAAGATTCAAAGCTTCGAGAGTGTTGAGAACAGCACCATCTGGTGCTTATTTAAAATAAAGCAGCCAGAAGCCTGTCAGATGAAGCAACCACACACACTCCATAGTTTCAATGTTATGTGTACAAATAAAAGCCTTACACGTTTGTGTTTGATTTGTCTATTAAATAAATTCCTTTACCCATTAAAGTGTGACAATAAAATATAAAATGAGCTTCAATAAGATCTATAGGCCTACTATCTCTCTCTCAATGTAATGGTGTGAAAAATGTATAATTCATCGAACTTTATTTGATTAGTTGCTTCTCATTCAGATGCAGAGAGATTGAGCAAGGAATGATCCACATTTCATTAAGGTGGGGGAGGTTGGAATATTAAATCAACACCAGTATTTCATTTAACATACAGCAACCAGCATTTAGTCTTAGTGCTTATCAAACATTATAATTGCACTACTGCCCTACTGCATGAGTTTGAGTGGAAAAATGTGTTGTGTCCTTTAGTGTTACTGATTTGGTACGAACCCCACTTTCTTCAATCAATGGTATATTCCTCACGTGTTAGTAGTAGTTATGATCCGGCTTATGTCAAAATGATTTACGACTTTGACCTTTGACCTTGCCCCGCCCCCTGTCCTTCCGGTGACCTCCGGAGTTGCTTTGATGTAGGATTAACCTTTGCCCCCTTGTTCCTTTGATCTAGGTATTGGCGTGTTGCCCGGGGTACGATCAATCAAGTTTACCCGGTTGTCTTTGATCCGGTGTTGACAGTTGCCTTTGATCCTGACATGATGGATTAAATTGATTTACTAGATGAAATGGATATTTAGTTTTACACTTTAGTTGACTTTGATCCTGACATGATGGATCAAGTGGATCCCGGTATGATAGATCAAGTTGACATTTAGTTTTACCCAGTTGTCTTTGATCCGGGGTATGATGGATCAAGTGGATCCCGGCATGATAGCTGTCTTTGATCCGGCGGGGTTATACATCAAGTGATCAGTTGTCTTTGATCCCTGCAATATTGTGTGTGTGTGTGTGTGTGTGTGTGTGTGTGTGTGTGTGTGTGTGTGTGTGTGTGTGTGTGTGTGTGTGTGTGTGTGTGTGTGTGTGTGTGTGTGTGTGTGTCACACGATCCCTCCCACCGTCCGTATTTCTGCGTGCATTGCTGAGGACACTTCTGGGGTTTATCTCACAAAAGTTGAAGAAACATTGTTCATTTAAAAGTATATAAAGTTGAAAACCATTCTGTTCATTTAAAAGTAATCAATGAAATATAAATTAAAAATATATAACACTGGCTAGAGTTAAAAAAACATTAATCTTTAAAAGTAAATAAATGAAATATAAATTAAAAAATATAAAATAAAATATCTGACTAGAAATTTACTGAACCAATAATCTCAAAAATTGGTGAAGAGTTGAAGAAACCATACCGTTTTATGAAATGGATGGCAAAAAGATGACAAGTGACTATCTCTCATACTCCCAAGCGCGTGAACACGAAGGGGCTCTGTCTATGTGTGTGTGTGTGTGTGTGCGTGTGTCTGTTACATGATACCCCTCCGCATTCCAGAGCTCATCGCTGCGGACACAGTGGAAGTGAGGGTGATATGTGTATATCTCACAAAAAAAGTTGAAAAACCATTCAATTCATTTAAAAGTATATAAATGAAATATAAATTAAATATTTAACACTAACTAGAGTTGAAAAAACATTGATCTTTAAAAGTAAATAAATGAAATATAAATTAAAAAAATATAAAATAACATATCTGACTAGAAGTTTACTGAACCAATAATCTCAAAAATTGTTGAAGAGTTGAAGAAACCATACAACTAATGAATGGATGACAAAAAGCTGAAAAGACTCGGTAAGTGATTCTCTTTCTCTCATAGTCATAGTGCATGTGTCACATTCACGTTCACTTCATCATCTGTTTTCACTACATTTCCCAGCATTCCCCTGGATCCTCACCTGCACTCGATTCCCTCATCACCACACCTGATCTCCATCACGTCATCACGTGCATCACCAGCACGGACTATATAACACTCACTCTCCCTGCAGTCACGGTCTGATCTCGTCAATACCTGACACACAGACTCACCCATGCTATACCAAAGCCTTACCTGCTACTTACCTGCTACTCACCTGTTCCTGTTGGATTATCTTCTTCATCGTCTGCCGTCTTCAGTTCCCAGCCGTCCAACTGCAACCCTTTCCAGTGACTGTTCATCATCATCTGAAAGAGAGACTCTGGTTATTCCTGTGGCTAAGTTCATCCAATTATCATCTGTTAATATACTCACCATAACTCCGTCTGCCTCTGCTGATCTGTAAATAAACACGATTTCACTCATTACCTGTCTGTCTCCTGCATCCACCGTGACAGAAGATCAGACCAAGTAAGGAGTCAGCATGGGAATTCTTCTAACCCCTATTAACCCAGCTCACCCTCTATTCACCCCAGCCGATCGTCCATTATTTTCAAGACGGTCGCCCGATTGAAAAATATGTCGCCGGTTTCCTGGAGCTTTCTGTGGGGGTAAGCTGGACCGACGACGTCCTGAAGTCTGTGTTCTGGGGCGGTCTAGATGAGAGCCTATACAGGCTAGCCCCAGCAGCAGCTTTTTCAGGAAACTTCGCCAGTTACCTCGATCATGTGTTGTGGTTGAGTGGGTCGCCCTTCACCGTGGGTGAGGCTGAAGTTGACATCACCACTCAATCACACACACCAGCCATCCTAACCACGCCACCCATCATCCGGAAGCCAGAGACCGTTTCGCCGCTGGTCCCATCCAGCACAGAGCCTTCGCCGCTGGTCCCATCCAGCACAGAGCCTTCGCCGCTGGTCCCATCCAGCACAGAGCCTTCGCCGCTGGTCCCATCCAGCACAGAGCCTTCACCGCTGGTCCCGTCCAGCCCATTTGAACCTTCACCGCTGGTCCCATCCAGCACAGAGCCCCCACCGCTGGCCTCTGCCAGCCCTGACCTAATAGACTTTTTCACAGAGCCGGAGCCCGTTGACACAGCGCCAGAGCCAGAGCCCGTTGACCCAGCGCCAGAGCCAGAGCCCGTTGACCCAGCGCCAGAGCCAGAGCCCGTTGACCCAGCGCCAGAGCCAGAGCCCGTTGACCCAGCGCCAGAGCCAGAGCCCGTTGACCCAGCGCCAGAGCCAGAGCCCGTTGACCCAGCGCCAGAGCCAGAGCCCGTTGACCCAGCGCCAGAGCCAGAGCCCGTTGACCCAGCGCCAGAGCCAGAGCCCGTTGACCCAGCGCCAGAGCCAGAGCCCGTTGACCCAGCGCCAGAGCCAGAGCCCGTTGACCCAGCGCCAGAGCCAGAGCCCGTTGACACAGCGCCAGAGCCAGAGCCCGTTGACCCAGCGCCAGAGCCAGAGCCCGTTGACCCAGCGCCAGAGCCAGAGCCCGTTGACCCAGCGCCAGAGCCAGAGCCCGTTGACCCAGCGCCAGAGCCAGAGCCCGTTGACCCAGCGCCAGAGCCAGAGCCCGTTGACCCAGCGCCAGAGCCAGAGCCCGTTGACCCAGCGCCAGAGCCAGAGCCCGTTGACCCAGCGCCAGAGCCAGAGCCCGTTGACCCAGCGCCAGAGCCAGAGCCCGTTGACCCAGCGCCAGAGCCAGAGCCCGTTGATCCAGAGCCAGAGCCCGTTGACCCAGAGCCAGAGCCCGTTGAGCCAGAGCCCGTTGACCCAGACCCAGAGCCCGTTGGCCCAGACCCCGTTGACCCAGCGCCCGTTGATGTCAAGTCTGTTCCCGTTCCTGAGCCTGTCCTTCTCCCCAAGAAAATTTTGGGGGGGGGCTATACGCCTTCGCCGTGGCCGGCCAAAGATCCACGGAGGCCGGCCAAAGATCCACGGAGGCCCGAAAAAATATCACCGCCATGGCCACCTGAAGGGTCCTCACCGCCATGGCCACCTGAAGGGTCTTCACCGCCGTGGCTACCTGAAGGGTCTTCACCGCCTTGGCCACCCGAAGGGGTCTCACCGCCATGGCCACCCAAAGGGTCCTCACCGCCATGGCCACCTGAAGGGTCTTCACCGCCGTGGCTACCTGAAGGGTCTTCACCGCCATGGCCACCCGAAGGGGTCTCACCGCCATGGCCACCCGAAGGGTCCTCACCGCCATGGCCACCTGAAGGGTCTTCACCGCCGTGGCTACCTGAAGGGTCTTCACCGCCATGGCCACCCGAAGGGGTCTCACCGCCATGGCCACCCGAAGGGTCCTCACCGCCATGGCCACCTGAAGGGTCTTCACCGCCGTGGCTACCTGAAGGGTCTTCACCGCCATGGCCACCCGAAGGGGTCTCACCGCCATGGCCACCCAAAGGGGTCTCACCGCCATGGCCACCCAAGGGGGTCTCACCGCCATGGCCACCCGAAGGGGTCTCACCGCCCTGGCCACGCCCTCATCCTGCTCCGCCCTGGCCACGCCCACAGCCTGCTCCGCCCTGGACGCCCGAGGGGTCATCTGCTCCGCCATGGTCATACCCTCAGCCTGGACCATCCTGGAGTCCGTCCAACTGCACCCGGTCCACCTTCCCGTCACGGACTCCAGGATGCCCACCCTCCCTCCCGTGTTCTGCCTTGTACGGCGCGGGTCGCGCCTAGCGGGAGGGGGGAGTTATGTCACATTCACGTTCACTTCATCATCTGTTTTCACTACATTTCCCAGCATTCCCCTGGATCCTCACCTGCACTCGATTCCCTCATCACCACACCTGATCTCCATCACGTCATCTCATCACCAGCACGGACTATATAACACTCTCTCTCCCTGCAGTCACGGTCTGATCTCGTCAATACCTGACACACAGACTCACCCATGCTATACCAAAGCCTTACCTGCTACTTACCTGCTACTCACCTGTTCCTGTTGGATTATCTTCTTCATCGTCTGCCGTCTTCAGTTCCCAGCCGTCCAACTGCAACCCTTTCCAGTGACTGTTCATCATCATCTGAAAGAGAGACTCTGGTTATTCCTGTGGCTAAGTTCATCCAATTATCATCTGTTAATATACTCACCATAACTCCGTCTGCCTCTGCTGATCTGTAAATAAACACGATTTCACTCATTACCTGTCTGTCTCCTGCATCAACCGTGACAGCATGACAGTCTCTGAGTTCAAAGGGCCGGTGTGTGATTCTTACATGGCTATAGTAATTTACTGTCAAATAAATCACAACGCTGGTAGCAACCTCCGCATTCCTGAGCACATTGCTGAGCACGCTTTGGAAGTATCTCACAAAAAGTTGAAAAGTCATTTAAAAAATCTGGTCATTTACAAAATATAACATTTAACACAGTTGAAAAACATTGATCTTGCAAAGTATATAAATGAAATATAAATAAAATATTTAACACTAACTAAAGTTGAAAAAACATGCTGTTCTTTAAAAGTATATAAATGAAATGCTTTAATCGTTTAATTAAAAAATAAATATCAAACAAAATTTACTGATTCAATTATTTTAGATGAAATAAATACAGTTTACATTTTCACCGAGTTGAAGTAGCTCCTATTATCTCAGATGTCCATACAGCCTATGAATAGTTAAGATGCATAAGATGACGAGTGATCTCTCTCTCTCTCTCTCTCTCTCTCTCTCTCTCTCTCTCTCTCTCTCTCTCTCTCTCTCTCTCTCTCTCTCTCTCTCTCTCTCTCTCTCTCTCTCTCTCTCTCTCTCTCTCTCTCTCTCTCTCTCAGTACATGACAGTCTCTGAGCTCGAAGGGCCTCTGTCTATGTGTGTGTGTGTGTGTGTGTGTGTGTTCAGTATGAGCGTCAGTTTCATGAGGAGGTCTCTGCCTTAAATCTTACAAGGCGTGCATTACATCATTGCCACTCCTGTTTTGCTAAGAGAACATAAAGTCTAAACATGTTTCTACATATGGTGGCTATAGGACATTAGTATAGATATAAGAATTTATTTCAAAGCATAATCGTAATAGTTTAAATATGCTATTTTAAAATGAAAAGATTGTCTTAAATAAATCTTTAAAGTTTTACACTCCCACATTGCTAGGGCCGCTGGAATTTTATCTGACTAAAGTTGAAAAATCATTGTGTTAATTTAAAATTATATAAATAATATAAAGTAAAATATATAATACAAAATAAATGTCTTACTGAACCAATTATTTCAAAATAAATAAATAAATAAATACATCTTGCATGTTTTACAGAGTTGAAGAAAAAAAAATCACACAGCTAGTGCCTGCCAGCATGGACAGTGTGCGTGACAAACAGTTTTTGTACCACCGGTAATAAATTACTTTTAATCCATAGGACTTATTTTCAGGTTTGACAGTTGTCAGTGAAATATGGCGCTCATGTAATCAAAAGGTCTGCCTAGCCCCCCCTGATACAGATATTAAATGTCTCTACTATATTTATGAAAGTATGATTTTAAAAATGTACAACATTGTTTATGCTCATTATGCTATAGTTTTAAACCATATCAGTTTAATATGTCTGTTTTACAGCAATGTTTATTTTGCATTATGCTATGCTGTTTTAACTGTTGTATTTTTTATCTGATGTAACTAAAATCTGCAGCATCGTTTATTTAAGCTGCGGGGTTTTCATAAAAGACCTTAAAATAATTTTTTTGGTTTTTATTCAGTTTTAAATCTTATTTAGATTATTTTAGTCAGACATGCTTATATGTGCATAGGCCTATTTTATTCCTCTTCAGTTACTTGCTTTTTAAATTTTGCTAGGCTACTTTTTATTTCTTCTTTTACTCTGTCTTTGATTTTAACTTTTAGCAATTTGCATGATAAATTTTTTTTTTATTTTATAATCTTGTACATTTGATTTAAGTGATATCCCTGCCTCATTTTTTTGTTCTCTTTATTTTTGTGTTATTTCGTTTGCCTGTCTGATCTGGGCTGGTTTCCATTTGTTTTCCCTTTTTTTTTGTGTGTGTTGTTGCATGTCAGCAGTAAGTGGGGTTTTGGCTGCCCCAGTAGCTTGTGATGGTAATGAATGCTAACCTTTTTAGATTAGCTGATTTCTGACCTAATCAGTTAGGCTTTAATAGTAACATCATTCTTTTTTTTCTCTTTTGAGAATCAGAGGGTTGAAGCTGTGTCGGATCGGAGTCCTCCTCTTCGCGCACCGCACACCGTATTTGTAGTGGTAACATTCACCTCACCATTTGCAGTGATTATATTTTGTAGTGAGTGTGTGTGTGTATGCGTGTGCCTCTGTGTGAATAGGCAATTGAATCAGCAGCACGGGTGGTGTGTCGGTCTCACTCCTCTTCCAGGATAGGTAACTCCTTCTAAACAGCTGATCCATTAAAGCCATTATTCTTCTTGTACATCTTCAAAGACCTGGTGGCAGCCACTACCTCCCGCTGACCGGCCTATGGGGCCTACTCAGTGTCATCATTCTGAGCAACAAACCCCAGACTGTTTTTACTGCATTATTTAATAAACATTGTTATACTTTTATACGGCAATACTACGTCTCTGTTATCACTTCAGTATCTGTGTCTGGGAGCCCTCTTGTCTCAAGTAAGGTGTTGGAGGTCTACCTAAATTACATCTTGGTGTGAAAGTCCCCAAGTGGCGTAGTCGAGCACCCTAGAGTCAAAACCTTAATCTTATGACTCCTGTGGTCACAATCTGGCTATAAATACACTAGGATAATATAGTTTATTAATATGCATATCAAGCGTTGTATACAAGCAAAGAGATGCCGTCCTACGTTCCTAAATGTAGGAAACATTGGTTTCCTGACAAAGACAAATATTTTCTCTTAATCCAGTAATGATATTTACATTAAAGATTAAGAATCTTAGAATCTGTCATTTTTAGAGGTTAAAAAAGGGGATGAATTGTTCGCAACAAGTTCTGTAAAAAGCATTTAGAAAGTAAGGCTTTAAGTCGACTTTACCAAATATTAAGTTCAGTTATAGAACTTTAGCGCATTGAGTTTAAATTAAAACACGTCATTACCGAATTGAGGGTTGTTTAATCATTATCAAGAATTAAGATTTATCATTTTCTGATAAATCATCGTACACAGAAGCACTGTGTTGTGTTGTAACCCCAGATTTTGAGGGTCGCTTAGAGAAAGATGTCTTTGTATTTTTAAAAACATAGATAGCTCTACGACCTATATAGATGTTTTACACGAAAAAAATATTTCAGAGATCCTTGTGCGGTATTCTGTATTCGCATTCGCATAAAGGGGTAAAATATAAATTATACATTTAAGAGATATTAAAAAACTATGATGGTATAATAATATAATGTGGTTTAAACCATCATTTTATTAAAATCTAGAAAATTCATGCGAATACTGTCGTATATGAACAAAGAGAAGACCTAGAGTTTGCTAACATTACAGCTAACTGTAGGAAACAGATATCCATGGGGTGAAAGTGTAAAGAAGACACCATACAAAATACGATAAGTGTTACGATAGTGTTGTTGAAAATGAAACCGTGGTAAACAATTTAAGAACACTGGCGCTGTTAAACATACTGTTCAATAACAATGTTCACTATAAACAAGAATCCGACTCTAATGCGACTGAGCGTGTTTCATATATAACTGTAGATAGTTAGATATAATTTATCTAACAATTGATATTTACGATGTTAAAAAATTTGATGATGAGGCCAAAAACTGCTTACCACATGTTGTCATTACTTCTGCTTACCGCCTGTTTAATGGATCAGGCCTAAAAGACCCCTGGCTAAAACTCTTGTGTCAAAGTATCGGTGTAGACGGAATAAAAAATGAATCATCCCACCTTTCAGGTAAAAATATCAACGGTAATTCATTAGCTTAACCGATGTTTAGCCACATACATAAAATAACTGTGTATCTATGACTGTGCTGCGAAATGGGCAATAGCTAGACGAGTTTGCAGTATAATAGTTTTATAGGTACCAGAAAAACAGCAATACTCATCTTTCATGTCGATGTTTCGTAGACATAGCTGAAAGATGTTCTAAAAGAAATATCTCGTGTAGAAATATCTGTTCATGTTATTTCATAAATTCCTATATGTTTGACAACGTTCGTAGACTATGGTTTTTGCAAACTGTACAAAAACAAAAAGAAGCAAGATGTAAACGGACTAATTGACTAGTACATAAATGTCAATTACAGACATACAAAACTGATCACAAGTGTATGGCTTTTCTGTATGGCTCATGTTGTATTTACTTTTTAGCAAATTGATCACTAGAATTTACTTTTGTGCAATTTGATCTGCATAGTCAGATGTGATTCTGTTGTAATAGTTTAAGTGTAAAACAGCATGCACTTTTTGCGTTAATACTTTGTGTATTTATTATAAACGGTGCTTTTCACCCCTGTTTTCTTAGTGATTTCTTAGAATTTTGAATTCATGTATAAATATTATGTTTTAAAGTTAGTCCATAGGCTAGAGTATGGTACTTTGCATCGCTACGGTGTTACAAAATACACCCAAAGATTTAAGCAGGAGAATATCTAACTGTAGCTTGTGAACATTCCATTATCTGATTATTTGGGGCCAGAGAATGATTTTTGAACAACATTTTGTGCTGGATGTTGAAGTAAAGGTAATAGTTAATAACAAAAACTTTAAATCAACATGAAAACCATAATATTAATATAATTACAGTTTGAAAATTACTTCCATAATATTTTCCTTTAGTAAAGCTATGACCGTATCACCCACCACAAAGTTTTGTGTTTGTGGTTGAGACCTCGCAGAGATTACACCAATATTAGGGTTCTCAAACATTGCCTGTTTTTTTAAGGAATAAAAACTTTGCCATTGTTTATTATATGGCCAGTTTGGTTTCTTCTTCTTACTTGTACAATATACTTGGTTCTCGATACAAAAATTAAAACTCCATCACCAATCAATTATTTTTTATTTTTTTTTATTTTTTAAAACTGTTTAAGTACATAATGCCAGACAATAGTCTACAACAGTTGTTATTGCAGTTTCTTCTTCATCTTCATCTGGTGTGTTGGATTCGCTCGCACATTTGTAACTGATTTATTGAGCAATCAAGATTATTCAATGTTCTTCACTTTTTTTAACCCACTGACTGGTCTTTGCTTTCAGAAACCTTTGATGATCTGAGAATATAAAAATTAAAACAATAACAGGAAAAAGAAAATGGGGAAGAATATAAAGATTGAATCTAACCTTGTATTAGCCTGTCTCTCTTCTTTCAGTATCCCCTTTTGGGCAGTATTTGGCTTTGATAAAATCTGCAGTAAATAATATAAGTTTGATAAGTCTGCAGTAAAGGCTATAGTAATAGTTACAATTCTGAGTCTGATCCAGGAGCATTACCCCACATAAATAAATTAATCTTGGCTTATTGTACAAGACTCGATCCAATAGCACCAAAAACATAAAAAATTCTGTATTGCAAATATTCCTTAAAATTGGTCCTGAATAGTTAACTACTGCTTAATTAAGATTCATTTTATACATTACATAGGCGAAAACTGTTTTAATAGTTTCTCGTGTAAGACACTTACATTATGCCGGCACATTTGATTTGGCAGAAGTCATATTGATCTCAAAGGAGCTTGAACCAGTTATGATCGGCGAAAACACATGGCCATCATCAGATGCAGAGATGTTGCCTGTTTACATAAAATGTCTGTCAGTTCATCCATCAATTATTCATTTTTTCTTCTTTTATTATTGCTGCCATGAATTGAGTTAATTCATGCCTTTGATAAAATCTGCAGTAAATAAATAAGTTTGATAAGTCTGCAGTAAAATAAATGGCTGACAAAGGCTGTAGTAATAGTTACAATTCTGAGTCTGAATAATCCAGGAGCATGACACTAAATAAAATAAATTCTACAAAACTCGATCCTATAGTACCAAAAACACAAAAAAGTCTGTATTGCAAATTTGCACACGACACTGTTAGACCAGAATGTAACCTTCCTTAAAATTGGTCCCAAATAGTTAACTACGACTGATTCATTAAGAATCATTTTATACATTACATAGGCGAAAACTGTTTTAATAGTTTCTCGTGTATGACACTTACAATATGCCGGCACATTTGGTTTGCCAGAAGTCATATTGATCTCAAAGGAGCCAAGAGTTAAACCAGTTATGATCGGCGAAAACACATGGCCATCATCAGATGCAGAGATTTTGCCTGTTTACATAAAATATCTGTCAGTTCATCCGTCAATTATTCATTATACATAGAGTCCAACAGTGCCTCCCCCTTTTTTCATTCTTATTTCCCATAGTGATTTAAAAATATATATATTTATATATAAATATGCATATGCAAGCTTATACAAACATTTCAGTATTTTGAGAGGGTATAGGGAGATTTTGTCATGTGCAGTGCTTCATGGGAGTGGGGCAGAGCTATTTTGGAGTGTGTTGCTTTTTAAAAACTATGTTTGACATCATTTTCACTACAGCATCATGCCTCATGGGTAATGTAGTTTTCAGCAGGAGTGAATAAGCTGAAGGCTTTATCAGAAGCAAATACCATGTATTAACAACCTCTTAGCTCACTGTAGGTCTGTCTTTAAAATTAATTTCCGTATGGAGAAAGTAAATGTTTTTACTTCCAGAAACCGTCTGTTGCACTCTCATTAAAATAAAATATAAACCACACTAACATGTTACTTGAATGCCTGATTGTCCTGCAGTGTTTGCTGTCTCTAGAGAGAGAGAGAGAGAGAGAGAGAAAGGAAAGACCATGTTATTTTAAAGGACAATGAAAAGCGCTAGCCTATATAAATAGTTTTGACTTGACTTTTATATGTTTTGCTTATCACACATTCATATAGCTTACATGTTAAACAATTTATCATGCAAATTGCTAAAAGTTAAAATCAAAGACAGAGTAAAAGAAGAAATAAAAAGTAGCCTAGCAAAATTTAAAAAGCAAGTAACTGAAGAGGAATAAAATAGGCCTATGCACATATAAGCATGTCTGACTAAAATAATCTAAATAAGATTTAAAACTGAATAAAAACCAAAAAAATTATTTTAAGGTCTTTTATGAAAACCCCGCAGCTTAAATAAACGATGCTGCAGATTTTAGTTACATCAGATAAAAAATACAACAGTTAAAACAATATAGCATAATGCAAAATAAACATTGCTGTAAAACAGACATATTAAACTGATATGGTTTAAAACTATAGCATAATGAGCATAAACAATGTTGTACATTTTTAAAATCATACTTTGATAACTATAGTAGAGACATTTAATATCTGTATCATAATGCAATCCCCCATATTTTAAAATCATACTTTGATAAATTAAAATAGTAGATACATTTTAATATCTGTATCACCAATATCATAATACAATACTTCATATTTTAAAATCATACTTTGATTAATTAATATCTGTGTCACCAATATCATAATAATGTACCATGTCTAAAAAAATCATACTTTAACCAATTAATATAGTAGATAAAAATATCTACATCACATCAATATCATAATACAATGTCCGATGTATAAACAATTTTTCAAATTAAACATCATTGCATGATACAGATAAACAACAATAGCATATTTTAGAAATAGAAACTACTTACTGTTCTGCATTTTTGATAAGGTCCAGACATGGGGTATGGCACACGTCAGTGTGTCTTGGCTATTTTATAGCCTTTTACAGTAAGAGCCTGTGGAAAACTATGGGGGAACGGCGGAGCTGTGTGTCTACTAGATTCTTTCAGTACTCAATGAATGGAAGTGTTAGGTTCAAGACCAATTCACATTCCCAGGATGGGGGGGGGGGGGGGGTAGGCAGACCTTTTGATTACATGAGCGCCATATTTCACTGACAACTGTCAAACCTGAAAATAAGTCCTATGGATTAAAAGTAATTTATTACCGGTGGTACAAAAACTGTTTGTCACACACACTGTCCATGCTGGCAGGCACTAGCTGTGTGATTTTTTTTTCTTCAACTCTGTAAATGCAAGATGTATTTATTTATTTATTTATTTATTTTGAAATAATTGGTTCAGTAAGACATTTATTTTGTATTATATATTTTACTTTATATTATTTATATAATTTTAAATTAACACAATGATTTTTCAACTTTAGTCAGATAAAATTCCAGCGGCCCTAGCAATGTGGGAGTGTAAAACTTTAAAGATTTATTTAAGACAATCTTTTCATTTTAAAATAGCATATTTAAACTATTACGATTATGCTTTGAAATAAATTCTTATATCTATACTAATGTCCTATAGCCACTATATGTAGAAACATGTTTAGACTTTATGTTCTCTTAGCAAAACAGGAGTGGCAATGATGTAATGCACGCCTTGTAAGATTTAAGGCAGAGACCTCCTCATGAAACTGACGCTCATACTGAACACACACACACACACACACATAGACAGAGGCCCTTCGAGCTCAGAGACTGTCATGTACTGAGAGAGAGAGAGAGAGAGAGAGAGAGAGAGAGAGAGAGAGAGAGAGAGAGAGAGAGAGAGAGAGAGAGAGAGAGAGAGAGAGAGAGAGAGAGAGAGAGAGAGAGAGAGAGAGAGAGAGAGAGAGAGAGAGAGAGAGAGATCACTCGTCATCTTATGCATCTTAACCATTCATAGGCTGTATGGACATCTGAGATAATAGGAGCTACTTCAACTCGGTGAAAATGTAAACTGTATTTATTTCATCTAAAATAATTGAATCAGTAAATTTTGTTTGATATTTATTTTTTAATTAAACGATTAAAGCATTTCATTTATATACTTTTAAAGAACAGCATGTTTTTTCAACTTTAGTTAGTGTTAAATATTTTATTTATATTTCATTTATATACTTTGCAAGATCAATGTTTTTCAACTGTGTTAAATGTTATATTTTGTAGGGATGCACCGATACCGATACCAGTATCGGTATCGGGCCCGATACTGAGCTCATGTACTTGTACTCGTACTCGTAAAAATGCCCCGATACCAACAACCGATACCAGGCAGCATGTGTACAGTGTCAGAAATTATAATGGGGATAAAAAAAGAAGGCTGTATATGAAATAAATGTATCTTATCAGTGGAATATTAAACAGAATATATTAACGCGTCGTCTATTTAACTATATGGTGCGCAAGCTGAGCTGGTCGAGCGCAACCCTTTTTCACAGACGTCAGTGGAAAGTTTGTAGTTCAGTCGGATGTCAATGGCAAATCAAGTAAAACGAGGCATGTAGCTTATTAATAACGTTAACTGACGAGAGATAGAGAGAGAGAGAGAGAGAGAGAGAGAGAGAGAGAGAGAGAGAGAGAGAGAGAGAGAGAGAGAGAGAGAGAGAGAGAGAGAGAGAGAGAGAGAGCACTTCTGTTGAATGCTGTTGATTGCGGATCATTCACTCAGCACGTGTTATTTGGATTAAAACTAAATCGTATATGTAAGTAAAACATGAACTGTTACCTTACTTATGTTTAACGAGTGGTTGCCTACATTATTACAGGACATTTGCAGGTCAAGAATTTCCATGAACTTCAAACATCCACAGCGCGCGCCCCGAAAACCACCAGACAGCGCGCGAATACTGAATGGAAGTCTTTCACGCATTGCGCTTGTACGGACGAATTCACACAAATCTATGTAAAAACACATTGGCGAGTATCCTAGTAAAAGTCTGTTATATATCTCAAGTGAACGTAGACAGTATAATTCAAATGGCGTCAGTGCGTTCGGCCTTAAAGGGGCGGCACTTTAATAAATCTGCTGCTGTGTTTTAATGTTAATCAAACAAAGGACAAATAAATTACTCTCTGCTCTTGGCTAAATAGGCTACCTCTATCAACTTTACAAAAAGATCCATATATATTTAATTTATGCAGTAATAAATATGCAGTGCATGAAATATATATTTGTTGAAGTAATTAAGTTTAAATTTAATAAACAACTAATATGATTGATATTATTTTGGTTTCTCTACCAATACATTTAAAAATTACAAATGCATGAATTGAAAATTAACTGAAAATTAAAAATACAGTTATCGGTTACCGTATCGGTATCGGCGAGTACCAAAAATGAAAGTATCGGTATCGGACTCGGTCTGGAAAAAGTGGTATCGGTGCATCCCTAATATTTTGTAAATGACCAGATTTTTTAAATGACTTTTCAACTTTTTGTGAGATACTTCCAAAGCGTGCTCAGCAATGTGCTCAGGAATGCGGAGGTTGCTACCAGCGTTGTGATTTATTTGACAGTGAATTACTATAGCCATGTAAGAATCACACACCGGCCCTTTGAACTCAGAGACTGTCATGCACTATGACTATGAGAGAAAGAGAATCACTTACCGAGTCTTTTCAGCTTTTTGTCATCCATTCATTAGTTGTATGGTTTCTTCAACTCTTCAACAATTTTTGAGATTATTGGTTCAGTAAACTTCTAGTCAGATATGTTATTTTATATTTTTTTAATTTATATTTCATTTATTTACTTTTAAAGATCAATGTTTTTTTCAACTCTAGTTAGTGTTAAATATTTAATTTATATTTCATTTATATACTTTTAAATGAATTGAATGGTTTTTCAACTTTTTTTGTGAGATATACACATATCACCCTCACTTCCACTGTGTCCGCAGCGATGAGCTCTGGAATGCGGAGGGGGTATCATGTAACAGACACACGCACACACACACACACACACATAGACAGAGCCCCTTCGTGTTCACGCGCTTGGGAGTATGAGAGATAGTCACTCGTCATCTTTTTGCCATCCATTTCATAAAACGGTATGGTTTCTTCAACTCTTCACCATTTTTTGAGATTATTGGTTCAGTAAATTTCTAGTCAGATATTTTATTTTATATTTTTTAATTTATATTTCATTTATTTACTTTTAAAGATTAATGTTTTTTCAACTCTAGCCAGTGTTATATATTTTTAATTTATATTTCATTGATTACTTTTAAATGAACAGAATGGTTTTCAACTTTATATACTTTTAAATGAACAATGTTTCTTCAACTTTTGTGAGATAAACCCCAGAAGTGTCCTCAGCAATGCGCGCAGAAATACGGACGGTGGGAGGGATCGTGTGACACACACACACACACACACACACACACACACACACACACACACACACACACACACACACACACACACATATTGCAGGGATCAAAGACAACTGATCACTTGATGTATAACCCCGCCGGATCAAAGACAGCTATCATGCCGGGATCCACTTGATCCATCATACCCCGGATCAAAGACAACTGGGTAAAACTAAATGTCAACTTGATCTATCATACCGGGATCCACTTGATCCATCATGTCAGGATCAAAGTCAACTAAAGTGTAAAACTAAATATCCATTTCATCTAGTAAATCAATTTAATCCATCATGTCAGGATCAAAGGCAACTGTCAACACCGGATCAAAGACAACCGGGTAAACTTGATTGATCGTACCCCGGGCAACACGCCAATACCTAGATCAAAGGAACAAGGGGGCAAAGGTTAATCCTACATCAAAGCAACTCCGGAGGTCACCGGAAGGACAGGGGGCGGGGCAGGTCAAAGGTCAAAGTCGTAAATCATTTTGACATAAGCCGGATCATAACTACTACTCGTGTTGAACTCTTCAGTTTGCGGGAAGCACTCTGAAGAGAAGTATGTGTCTCCGTTAATGGACAATTCAAACAAGGTCTTAGAGCATATTAAATAGAAGTTATTTTGAAATCAGAACGAAATATGGTGGTAATACTGTTGGTGACCCTGTTGTTTGTTATATAGATGGTTCTTCGTGTTTAATATAGTACATAAACTGTATTGCGTTAAACGTGCGATTGTGTCATATTTCTATGAACGGTAAAACACTTTAAGTATCAGTTAATGTCCTATGTTGGTTTTCATGGGTATGAGAATGCGACATGAGTGGTAAATCTGTGCTGCACTGAGTGAAATGCGTGCCAGTAATCAACGGTGCATTATGGGTAATGTAGTTCATATTTCATGCATGTTTTGTGTGTTAAGAAGAAGCTGAAACTGTGAATTGTTTCTTTGATATTGTAAGTTGCCAGCATATTAGAAATATGGGACAATGTACTAACTGAATGATGTATTTGCAGATTGTCAATCCAGAAACAGATGATTGTGTAACACTGTCCCATTTTATGCTTGCAGGTATGAGTTGTATTCTTTTGTTTTATTATTGTTTTATTAATTTTCAGAATTCATAAATCTTATTAGTTCTACATAAAAAATATGCCTTTGGTGTTATGCATCTTATTAAATGGAACCATTTAAGATACTGTAAATAAATACATCTTGTAATATGAGTTTGCGGGAAGCACTCTGAAGAGAGATTGTCAATCCAGAAACAGATGATTGTGTAACACTGTCCCATTTTATGCTTGGAGTAAACACGCAAAAGTGAAAAGACGTTGCTGGTGTTTCTCTTTATTTGGGGCTGACCCTGAGGTGCATCTACTAATCCGCTACAGATTGGTGCCGTGACCCGGATCAAAGACCAGTGGCTGCAGATTACTGGGGGACGAGTTGTGACCGATCCTGTTATTCAAAAAAAAAAAAAAGTGGAAGGTGATGTTGAGAATCAATTAAAGAACACTAGATACTGTGCAAACACAACGCAAAAGTACAAAGGACATTTACAACTCGGCCAAGAACACTAGATACTGTGCAAACACAACGCAAAAGGACAAAAAAAAAAAAAAAAAAAAAAAAAAAAAAAAAGAGAAGAGACACTATAGACAGAATTTGTAACGAAAATGTCAGTGAATTTTGATTTTCAAGAATGTGATCAGACACTTCAGGGGCGTGTAACTGCTGAGTGTGATATTAACGATGGGGAAACTATGGATAGTCGCAGTATTGTTACAGGTATAATGAGCCCACCAGCTGGGAATATCACAGGGATAGGACGAGGGGGACAGTTGGCTAGTATGATTGAGCATAGTGCCAGGGTTTCTACACTGTCTTCATTAGCAATACACAGACCAGGTGATCGTGTAGGTCGACAAGATGAAGCTGCCCCAAACTACAGCCAAGGTCAACCTGACGATTTAAAACAAACCCTAGTAGATCTAGTCAAACAACTAGGTAGTGAAATAGGAGCACAAGTAGCCTCAAGTTTTGGAAGCCCGAGGACTCAGGGACCTAATGCTGGAACGACCTCTCCACAGTCCAGTACTACAGGGCAGCACCATGACTGGTCAAGAGTAAATGTGATTCTAAAGCCAGAAATAAAAGAACCACCCTTTTTCCGTGGTGATGCCACAGACAGATGTACCGTGACTGAATGGCAGGAAATTATGCAAATGTACTTGACCAAGAAAGGGTGTAGCATGTCTGACCGAGGTGCAGAGATAATGGACAGACTACTTGGACGTGCCAAAGACATAGTCTGAATTGGTATTCGCAACAGCCCATTAGTGAACATAAGCAGAGACCCTGATATCATCTATGATATTCTCAGACAGCACTTTGGAGAGTCCATCTCTACAACAACCCCTCTAGCTGATTTTTACTCAACTCTGCCAAGACAATCGGAGAGCAGCCTTGACTACTGGATAAGACTTAATAAAGCCGTTGACCTCGCCAATGAGTGTTTGCAGAGACAAGGAAAAAGGGTTTAGGATCCAGGTCATGAAGCAGCTATGATGTTTATAAAGCACTGTCCTGAACCAGCCCTTTACACTGCTTTTCGGAGCAAACCGATTGAGAAATGGACTGTTGGAGAAGTTCAAGAGATGGTTGATAGTCATCACAGAGACAAGCTTTCAAATAAATCTTGCAGAGCTCAGCGTGTAGCAAAGGTTGAAGAGGAAGATAATTCTGATGTGTGGTGTATGCCTCAACAGTCTGCTTTCCCAGCTCCCCAAGCCTCTAACAGTGAACATGCTACAATGGATAGAGTGGTGTTCCTTCTAGAGAAACTGCTCTCCACTCAAGAGAAGAGCCGAGGGAGAGGGAACAATCGACCATCAACATCTGCTATCCCTAATGATCTCCCATGCAAGGTGTGTAATGAGCAAAGTCACACTACACAGTCACATTGTTTTAGAGATGGTCTGTGTTTCAGCTGTCACAAACCTGGCCACAGGGGGTTTGAGTGTCCAGAGAGGAAACCAGGCACAAGGAAACCCACCCCTTCAGGACCAACTCACAGTTTAAACTAAAACGCCCATACCAGGAGGGGGGCAGTGTGGGCGAAGCAGTAACTCCCCCAAAACCCACAATCTTTGATCATCCATCTCAAGTAGAGAGCAACAGCAATGTTGTGTATCAGAGAGTTGTTGGCAATGACAGCCTCTTCTATGTGTCAATACTAGTGCAGGGTTCTGTTGAGCTTAAAGCTCTGATCGATAGTGGGTCTATGGCCTGTACCTTAAGTGAAGTAGCCGAATGTAAGCTAATCAGTGAAGGGGTCCAACAAAGAGAATCAAGTAAACCCTCTAAGATAATTCTTGTTGGGTGTGGGGTAAAGCAGACATCACCCAAATGTGAATATGAAATAAATGTAGACCTCTTCAAATGCAAAATGGCAGTCCCTGTGCTTGTAGTTCCTGGACAAGTAGATGACATGATTGTAGGGTCAAATGCCATAAAGCATGTGATGCAACATCTAAAACAAACACAGTGGTATTGGGACAACCTTTCTCAACCTGCCACAGAGGATTCAGAAGGACTCTTGATGAACTTATTAGCCAATGTAGATCGGTGGCAAGGCAAGGAAATACCCAAAAGAGTTGGTACAGTAATTCTAAAACAGTGTATTACTTTGGCCCCACGATATGAGCACCTAGTATGGGGGAAATTGAAAGAGCAAGTACCCTTATCCATTGGCAGCACTGTCGTTGTAGAGCCCACAACGTCCAAGTCTGCACCAAGAAATGTACTAGTTGCACGTACAGTGTGTCCCTTATGGGGAGACAAATGGATTCCAATGAAGGTAGTCAATTTACTCGATCGCCCTCTTACGCTCAGGCGAAATGCTAAAGTTGCACAGGTTTACCCTTGCCTAGCATTAGAAGATCTAGAACTAACTTGTGGTAATGGAAAAGATTCAGAGGTGATTCAATCCATATGTGTCGTCAATGCAGCAGAGGAGTCAATGGTTGGGTCTGGATGCTCAGGAAAGCTTCATGATTTAGGCCTACATCAAATAGATATCCAGTCATGTGATGTGTCTGAGGAATGGAAGGAAAGACTGGCCAACCTTGTTGGTAAATACGAATCAATTTTCTCCCGGGATAGACTTGACTGTGGTGAAGTGAGGGACATAGTACATCGGATTAGACTGAAAGATGAGAAACCCTTCAGGTTACCATACAGGAGAGTCCCACCCTCACAATTTCAGAAACTTAAGCAGACGCTTGACGAAATGGAGGAGAAAGGGATCATTAGTAAGTCCAGCAGCGAGTGGGCTTCTCCACTTGTCTTAGTCTGGAAACCTTCAGGTGAACTGAGAATTTGTACGGATTTCAGATGGTTGAACCAAAGAACTGAAAAAGATGCTTATCCCTTACCTCATCAGGCTGATGCCATTGCTGCCTTAGGTGGCTATTGCTACTTCAGTACCATGGACCTTACATCTGGGTTCTATAATATACCCATACACGAAGACGATCGCAAATATACAGCTTGTACTACACCTGTAGGGCTTTATGAGTACAATCGAATGGCCCAAGGATTGTGTAATAGTCCAGCTACATTTGCTAGGATGATGACCTCAATATTTGGTGATCAAAATTACATGTCTCTCCTGTGTTATTTGGATGACCTCTTGGTTTTTGGATCTATACGGGATTCCTACGGGATTCGGAAAAAGTTTAATCTATCAACTTTAATCTATCTCTCAACGTCACTTACTCTGTTGTTCTGACTGGTTGTAGGTCTATCCAATTGAATGCAGAGGCCTTTTATTTGCTGATTCGGTTGACACACGCCCCATAATCACAGCCCAATGGAGCAGTTTCAGACTCACATTCTTTCTAGAATATGAGTATGACGAAGTCAGGCTATAGGAACTTCATACTGCCTGTAAATTTCCTTCCGATCAGCCAGAATGATGCAGAATCGACTGTACTTTCAACCTTGTCAAATGATGGATTAGATATAGAATGGACAGAGAAAAAAGGGGCACCTGTGTATACTGATGTAGGCTATGATGACCAGAGGACAGCTGCTTGGGTGCTTCAGACCGAGGGCCCAGAGATCCAATACAGTGAAGTTTCGGGAGTGGATGCACAAAGTGAACCCACACAGGATCCTGTGCATAGTCAAGGTCCGCCTACTGTTTTTCTTGATGAAGATTCTGAGAATAAAACTGACACTGAACACCCAGGTGAACAGTGGACGAAACACAATCAGTCGGACGATACTTTGAGTGACACAACTGCATCAGACTGCATTCTAAGCAGTACTATGGCGCTTTTCCACTGCATGGTACACTCGGTTCGGTTCGGTACGGTTCGATTCGGCGCGGAACGGTTCGGCTTCGCTTTTCCACTGCGTGGTACGACTCGGCTCGGTACGGCACGGTTCGGTTCGCTAGCTCGGTTGCTTTTCCACTGCAGTTAGTACCCATTCAAAGTGGGTGGGACTGATCGTTACACTGTTTGTAGGTCCGGTGATAGCCGTGTGCGGCTAGCTGAGCTAGCTGCTACTTCTTGGAACACTTTTTCATTCTGTTTTGCCCCATCCAGCTCTCGCTGGACCCGCTCCTAGGCAACCAACGAGAGGAACGTCTGCACCTCGACCACGATTCAGCCATTTCCTTTTTAAAGTGTTGATCTCTTCTTTTTTTTCAAGTAAGTAAAACACAGGTGCTACCGTGTTGGCTGTTGTCTACTGGTTGTATAGCGGGTTTAGTGTCTCGTGTCGCAAATCCAATGACGCTGGTAGTGACGATTCTGTCTGTCTGACCAATCAGTGATCTGCAGTGTTTCACGTCACATTTTAGTACCGGTACGGTACGCTTGGAACCTCAACAGACCAGGTACCATTTAAAGCGCGCCGAAGCGCGCAGTACCGTACCGTACCATGCAGTGGAAAAGCACCACAAGTGAGCCGTACCGAACCGAACCGTACCGTACCATGCAGTGGAAAAGCGCCAAAGCGTGCCGTACCGAACCGAACCGTACCGTACCATGCAGTGGAAAAGCGCCACTAGTGGCCTGCGTGACTGTTCAGAGCATTGCTCTAGTGTGGATAGTCCTGAAAGTGTTGAAGAGATTGACACTAGGGAGGAAGATGACAGTGTAAGATTGAAGGGTGGTACCTTGCACACACGGTCTGGTAGAATGGTAAAGCCAGTAAGGAGATTGATTGAATCCATGAGTATGTTGATGGCTGAACCTGGTGTAAGGGGTTTACAGTCAAAGACCCAGATCCAGATATGAAGAATGAAGACCCGGAGTCAGAATTATAAAAAAATAAAGAAAAGTTTTACTGAAGATAGTTTGCAGTTTCATCAGCAGAAGTCAGCTTCAAGACTCACACAGGAGTTCGTAGGCCGCCCCGCTTACAGTTACAAAGATCACAGCAGTTATACCATTTTCAAGGTCTAAGCTACGTCATTGCTTACAGGTTGAATGGTTCTCATTGGCTTAGAAATAGATAAACACAGTAATTTTCCACACATATACAGATAGACGGAAGCATATCTCCATCGATTATGCAGATGACACATTCGGACACTGAAGTTAGGCACGTCATGACCTTCCAGGTCGCAGATTTGGGTTTGATGAGCGCCAGCATGTCTCGAACAACAATTCACTCAATCTCCAATAATGCCAGTGGTTCTGTAACCAAGAAGACTAACACACACACCAACACACAGCTTTTCCAAGGTTGGATTTGGCCAGGCTCAAACTATAAACATGAGAGTCATCTCAAAACATCAAGATAATGCGTTCTTTCTCTTAACTTTAGTCTAACTGGAAAGTAAGGCTTTAACAAAGAAATGGTCCCTTAAACTATAGGTTTTAACACGTTGAAGATCTTTCTCAAACACAAAACAAGTCCCTATTTCATTTCTGGAAGCTGGGATAAATAAGCAAGCACTTTTACTGCATTCAGATATCAAATACATACATTAAAGAATACCTGAAAAGAATATTTCAGTGATTATACTGGTAACTTCTATAACAAAGTGAAATCTCAGAAGCCTAGAGAAATCATTCAACTCATTTAATATTTAGAAAGAAAAATATTGATTAATAATTTGATTATAATTACTCATCATTACATATACATTGAAGCAGCAGTGGATTCTAATCCACCCCCTTCACTGGAAAAAAAGAGACTCTTACTGCTTTGCTGCAGATGCTCTCTACCTTTGTTGAAAGCTAAAATGTGATATGATCTTACAAAAAGGGACATGAGAATGTAGTTAAAGGGGTCATATAATGGTACTTGCACTTTTACAAGTTGATTGTACTGAAATGTGTGTTGGCAGTGCCTGTACACAGCCATCATATAATGATAAAAATCCATCCAGTGGTTTTGTTTTAATCTCCTTATATGTTTTCCCCTGCCTCAAATCAAGCCGTTCGAGCCTGTGACGTCACAAGCTCGCACGCCCCTCCCACGACTGTTGATTGACAGCAGCGTTTCAACACAAACCCGCCCTCGCTCGTGAGTGAGATGTCAATCATAGTTCGTCATTGTTTACACTGGAGCAGAATGGCGGCCGTCTAAGCGATTGTGGTGTTCTGTTCTTGGGTGTAATAAGGAACACAGCAGTCATTTTAATGTTCCTAAATCCGAACCGCTGAAGACGCAGTGGCTGAGTTTTGTTTATGAAGGAAATATTCACGACGAGCAACGTCAATGCGCTCATGTTTGCGCAAATCATTTCTCACCAGACTGCTTTATAAACGAGGCGAGGGTCAATATAAATCAGGTTTAGCTAAGAAGCTGCTACTGAAAAAGGAATCGGTACCAACTATTCGTGTTCCTGTTGGACCTCCAGAAGAAGTGAGTGTAACGTTTTATTTATTAACCTTTATATGAATCTTTGCAAATCCCTTGCACGCTTCACGAATGTGGCTAATGTTTACACTCAGGGTGCATTATTACGGCATGTCTTCTATGTAACGTTACGACGTTCTCAATATAATTCATAATCCCACGTTTATAATGAAAAATGCGTTGGTGTTGTGTTATTAAAAACTGTGTAAGTTACGCAGTGTTACAGTTAACGTAACAGGAATATTAACAGGAATATCAATGCAGTTACAAAACTATAGATGTACTTTAAAGTTTTCTTAAAACATAAAACATTTTCGTACTGCACTAAACATAAACATACAGCAAATTCTTAGTTATCCTTCAACTACTGCTAGAATCATTACTGACATGACCTCATGTCAGTTTCAGTCACGAGTTGTACCTAACACTGAGATAATGTCACGCATCATTGACAAGCCTACATTTACAAAAAAAAAGAAAAGTTTTTCATCATAAATCTGTCAACGAACTAACCTATAACTTACATTAGTAACGTTAAACACATAGCGTTTGTATCTCACAACTCTAATGTTACCCTGCCAGTACATACAAAAATAGATCAAAGTGACATTGTTAACCAACCATTCAGAAACGTCCTGTTCGAGCCTTATTGTCGAACTTCTTCGGGGCCGTCATCTTGTTTCGGGTCCGACTCCGGTTCAAACTGATACGGTTGCACAGATGCGTCCTCAGAGAGAATCCCGCTGCCATAATAAACCCTCAACTGTTGTCAAGTTAACACTCCACGTGCGTTGTGTTACAGCGCACACAGAACAGAGGGGCGGAGTGAGCGAAGCTCATTATCATTTAAAGGCATATGCACTTAAACGGAGTGCTCAACACAGAGCTGTTTTTGAGCAGGTAAAATGAGCGTTTTCTTAAAAAAACTAATGAGAATTTTTAATAAAAGTATATTACAAACTTTTCATTTAGACCCTAAAGATTCATATTAACTTGTACAAAAATGGCATTATATGACCCCTTTAAAAGAAGGTAAATACAGTTTGAAAAAAAAGGGGGTAAAACATTTAACTGATCTGTGGATATATGTATATGGGCATTTACCTGGCAGACTAATTTGCAGTCTTCACAGACGACTTTACGTCACGGTTTTAAGGTCATGTAAGGAAAAATGTGTCCCCTTTCATAATTTTTTCCCTTGTTCCATAAAGTTTGATGAAATTGGGAAGGGTGAATGCAATGGTGTGAAAAATGTATAATTCATTGAACTTTATTTGATTAGTTGCTTCTCAATCAGATGCAGAGAGATTGAGCAAGGAATGATCCACATTTCATTAAGGTGGGGGAGGTTGGAATATTAAATCAACACCAGTATTTCATTTAACATACAGCAACCAGCATTTAGTCTTAGTGCTTATCAAACATTATAATTGCACTACTGCCCTGTACTGCATGAGTTTGAGTGGAAAAATGTGTTGTGTCCTTTAGTGTTACTGATTTGGTATGAACCCCACTTTCTTCAATCAATGGTATATTCCTCACGTGTTGAACTCTTCAGTTTGCGGGAAGCACTCTGAAGAGAGGTATGTGTCTCCGTTAATGGACAATTCAAACAAGGTCTTAGAGCATATTAAATAGAAGTTATTTTGAAATCAGAACGAAATATGGTGGTAATACTGTTGGTGACCCTGTTGTTTGTTAAATAGATGGTTCTTCATGTTTAATATAGTACATAAACTGTATTGCGTTAAACGTGCGATTGTGTCATATTTCTATGAACGGTATAACACTTTAAGTATCAGTTAATGTCCTATGTTGGTTTTCATGGGTATGAGAATGCGACATGAGTGGTAAATCTGTGCTGCACTGAGTGAAATGCGCGCCAGTAATCAACGGTGCATTATGGGTAATGTAGTTCATATTTCATGCATGTTTTGTGTGTTAAGAAGAAGCTGAAACTGTGAATTGTTTCTTTGATATTGTAAGTTGCCAGCATATTAGAAATATGGGACAATGTACTAACTGAATGATGTATTTGCAGATTGTCAATCCAGAAACAGATGATTGTGTAACACTGTCCCATTTTATGCTTGCAGGTATGAGTTGTATTCTTTTGTTTTATTATTGTTTTATTCATTTTCAGAATTCATAAATCTTATTAGTTCTACATAAAAAATATGCCTTTGGTGTTATGCATCTTATTAAATGGAACCATTTAAGATACTGTAAATAAATACATCTTGTAATATGAGTTTGCGGGAAGCACTCTGAAGAGAGATTGTCAATCCAGAAACAGATGATTGTGTAACACTGTCCCATTTTAGGCTTGCAGTAAACACGCAAAAGTGAAAAGACGTTGCTGTTTCTCTTTATTTGGGGCTGACCCTGTGGTGCATCTACTAATCTACATCTACACACACACACACACGCACGCACACACGCGCGCACACACACACACACACACACACACACACACACACACACACACACACACACACACACACACACACACACACACACACACACACACACACACACACACACACACACACACACACACACACACACACACACACACACACACACACACACACACACACACAGTGAATAAGGACATTGCGTGATAGTATCATTTGTTATTAAATGTGCTTATGACACTTGGCAGTGATAGTGCTTATGTGTAGGAATGACAGAAAAGGTGATAACGTTTTTAATTAGTTTTATTAAGAAATAAAAGCTGTTTCACAGTGTCGGGGCTGAGACTATGTCTCCTCTTAGACAGTACTTCCCCAGCCTTAGAGAACACTCTTTCACATAGTACAGAGAAGGCCGGGGTATAAAGAAACTGTAATGCCAATGTACATAGATGGAGGTAGACATATTTCTGCATTCTCCAGTATTCAAGTGGATCTTCAGCTCTTTGTATGTTTGTCTCTGTAAGGTATTTATCCACTTCTACGATCGCATATCAGAATTGGCATTTAAGCTTTATTTGTGCTGGTCTACAGCTCTGTCCAACAGAAGACAAAGACCACCAAACACCAACACCCTATCCCCTCTCCCCTAAGCCCACCCTATCCAAAAATAACAATAATAATACCTAAAAAACACCAAAAGTGCAAAGATTTTACACAAAAAAAGACACAACAACAACAAAAAAGAATATGTAGTTATGGTTATTTATAGGTAATGTATTGATTAACTTTCAAAGGACCGCACTCTCCTCACAAACCCATCAACCAGACTGAGCCGACAAGGACTTGTTAAGTAAGATCTGGTGTTCGAGCCTTCTGACACCCAAAGCGAAACGCACAGGTGATTGGGCAGGATGTGAGGCTTCATTTGTCATCGATCACGTGACTCTGGAAAACCATTACACACCCCGATACGGGGCTTCAATAGAAATTGCGTCGCATGTGTGATACGCACATCGAAGCTTCAGTGTCATACGTAACATCACTACAACACAGACCCTCCCTGGGTCAGGACGTTGCTCCAAACTGGATGAAAGAGCCAGGAGGAAACTGGCCAGAGAGGGTACAGAGAGGCCTACAGCAACTCTGAAGCAGTTGAAGAAATTTATGAGAAAGAGTGGTCATTGTGTGCATGTGACAACAATATCACAAATTATCCACAAATGTGGCTTGTATGGGAGGGTTCCAAGAAAAAAGCCACTCGTCAAGAAAGGCCACATGCAGTCACGACTGAGCTTTGCCAAAACGCTCCTTGAAGATTCTGAGGCCACGTGGAAAAGGTGTTATGGTCAGATGAGACTAAAATTGAATTGTTTCAAATACGGTAGGCTAACACCATTCCTACAATAAAGCATGGAGGTAATATCGTGTTATGGGGTTGTTTCTCTGCAGCAGGGACTGGAGCACTTGTCAGGAGAAAGAAAAATGAATGGGGCAAAATACTGTCAAATTCTTGAGGAAAATTTGCTGCTCTCTGCCAGAAAGTTGTCAATGGGAAGAAGATTTACCTTCCAACATGACAATGACCCAAAGCACACAGCAAAACTGACCACACAGTGGTTGAAGGAGAAAAACGCTCCCTGATAAAAATGATGCCTTGCTTAAGCTTATTGTGTTATTTTGTGAAGGTGTATGGATGGCTAATGAACACGGGAGGGGGGGAGTTGTGTTTAAAGAGAAGGCTCGTGCGAAGCTATAGGCGCCATTAACTCATTCGCGTTGATTTGTTTGTAGCACGGTTAGTCCGCGATTTCATTCACAACACTCAAAATGAATTTGTCACTGCTTATGACTTCCTACTTTACCACCTCCATGACATGTAGTGCGGTACCCACTAGTTCATGTCCCATTTACTCCCTATTTCTGGCTAGAATTCTAGTGAATTCATACATATTACAAACTCACGCATTTCCGGCATCCCGGTCCGGTTCGACTACTCCTAGGCGGATGCGCGCGCCGCTTTAGGGGCAGTATTTATCCTTGTCATAAGGCAGAGGTGCAGAGCATTGTTCACAGGGGTGTTTGTTTGTAATAATGTTTTGTATGTATATGGGTGGTGTGAATAGGTAAATGTGGTATAAAATGATAGTGATATGATGATACCATTGTATTTTCATGTCATGTTTATTTCCTACTTAACTTATAGCTTATTTATGGTCTTAGGCTAAAGGTAATACCCTGATTGTTGGTATGGTCCAATTTGGCTTAATGCTTTGGCCTATTTAAGAGGGCCTCATTCTGCATTAGAGGGAGTGAGGGTGAGTTCTAGCTTGCTGTGAGGCTATGTACAAAGTATTTGCGGTATCAAATTGAGCTCTGGTAACCGTCTTTTCCACCTCCACCACCCAAAGCCAGTGAGCCTACACATCCCAATATTTGGGGGGCCACTCGGTACCTCACAGTGGTTCAACAAAATACTGAAATAAGGGGGTGATCCTTTTTCCAACTCAGTTATTATGTTGTTGTTGTTGTTGTTGTTTTTTTCTGACATGTTGGTGTTATATCTTTAACTTGGATGTTATAAGTTGCACTGAGTAAATACAGCTGCATAAAACAAAAACTGTGTCTGTCTTCATTTCAGGCTGCAAAGCAACAACATTTGATTATTTTAAAGGGGGGAGAGTGTGTGTGCGTGTTTGTGTTGATAAATAATTGCTATAAGTGCATAAGGGAAATAAGTGCTTTCAATAATCACAATAATGATTCACAATAATTGCATGTAATGGTGAACTTGCATGAAATTGTTGATGAAAGCAATAACCCTAACCGAGTTCAAAATAAATGATACAAAAAGTTTTTTCTATAAATCCGCTTGTATGATTGCATATGAATTTACAGGGAGAACACTTTGACACAAAATCATTAAATTGATCAAAAGTGATGGTAAAGACAATCTATTTCAAATAAATGCTGTTTTTTTTTTACTTTCTATTCATCAAATAACTCTGAAAAACATGTCAGCGTTTCCACAAAAATAGCAAGCAGCACAACTGTTTTCAACATTGATAATAATAATAAATGTTACTAGAGCAGGACATCATCATATTAGAATGATTTCTGAAGGAGCATGTGGCACTGAAGACTGGAGTAATGATGCTGAAAATTTGCAGGAATAAATGACATGTTAAATTTATTCAAATACAAACCAGTTATTTTAAATTGTAGTAATATTGCAGCCTTAGTAGTCTTCTTTCAAAAACATTAAAATAATTAAAATAAACAATTAAAATAATAATTGGACATCTAAATAAATAAAAAGTATAAAATCTTTGCAAAAAGGAGAAAATTATAAGACAAAGGAAGATGATTTGACAGTGAATCATTTAATTTGCATTTGTGTGAACATGAACTCAGATTGTGAAGTTAAACACAGACAGGATGCTTGTTGCAAATTTGAAAGAAGTGTTTTTTGTAATCTTTCATCAGCACTCGTCTGTCTTCAACAGATAACAAAATTGACATTAAGTATGACTATGCATATGACTAGCTTTCACGACGCAAACACGCAAGGTCTATCGCTCTCTCCCTCACTGCCGTGTGCGCGCTACACGGTTTGAAGCAGTTCTGTCTCGCATGCGCGCTCTAGATTCACGGAAGATTTGAACTAAATTGCAGGCCATATAACTCCCACAAGTGCATACAATTCGACACACATACACAAGCATTGTTTTTACCTTTTAAACCGAACGTTAACGTTACTCTGTCAACTGCCTATTGTCTAAATTACCGAGCTAACAGCTACGTAAACAGAGCGAACATGAGAGCATCCGACTGCAGACGTCAATAATGCAGCCAGCGTAATGGAATAATCTCCTGATCAAACTCCGCTTCCCAAAAGTTATAAACTGCCTCCGGAACCCAGTTAAGGTACAAAAATCTATTCAACAAAAATAGTTATGCAGTTAAGTGTTTTTTCGCTCAGCCGAGCCCTCTCTGTTGCTGTGTGCAGCTGTCAGTCACCTCTTCCTGAACGCCACTCACTCACTCTAACTCACTCATCCGGGCATGCACTCCGGTCTCGTGAGAAAACGTATCTTTTTGATATAACGTTTTTCTTGTTCCCGAATACAAATATTTTTTAAAGTATTTGTTCGAAATAAGTATTCGTAAAAAACACGTTATTTGTGCCTTTCCGAATACCGTATTCGGGTTCGGCTCCACCCCTAGCAGAGAGTATCCCAAAACCACACCACTCACCAAATTCTACTCCACACAACCACACTCACACTCGCTAAGTGAGGAAAAAACAGGTCAAAGGCAAAAGGCACACTCGGTGAAGGAAACTCCACCACCAAAAGGGCACGGACAGCTACACTGTTAGCCCTTACCGGGTCTTTTTACAGTAAAATACTGGCAACACTGTTGCCAGCAATTTACTGTTAATTGTACAGTTATTTACTGTAATCTACAGTATGTTACTGTAAAAATGCACTAAAACTCGAGTTAACTAATTTCAGTTGCAGAAACCGACCGTCTTAAATTGACCAACTATAACTTAAATGTATTAACTAACATTTATAATACATTAAAAATGTGAGCAAAGTATTACTGTGAACTTATTTAATTTGAAACCACAAAAAAAAACTTTTTTAATTAAAGAGATGTCCACTGGACCAGCAACTGCACAGTCACTGTCTGTTAAATAAAGCAACATGCAGAGTATCATCAATGGTTGTAGATCTTCTCCTGGACTGCAGCACAGGCTCTACTCTTCAACACAATGGTGACCAAAAAAACTACATCTTACAGTAAACTACTGGCAACAGTGTTGCCAGTATAAACCTGTTTTATAACTTACAGTTTATTGCTGTTAAAATACATTTTGTGGGTGTGTCTTTTTATCTTACACTGTTAACCCTTTCAACCCCACAGGAAAATCCACACTACAAAGAGTAAAAGTAACATTGACAGTGTTGCAGTGAGATAATTAAGGGAATATGTAAGTGATTGTTGAGCATTAGTGATGAACACCTGCTGTTAACGAGCAGAATCACTGAAGGAAAGAGGAACACAAGAACAGAAAATAGAGAAACAAAAGAACTACAACTGACTTCAAGCCATTACACATTATTACACTTATTATTAAACAGTATGACTTTATTTCTGTCATACATCTACAGAAGTTGTGAAAATTTTTGGTTTGAAGTTACCATTATAGAGATCAGTGCTTGCTTTAGTTGGGATGCTGATGCTATAACTTTACTGTTTTTATTGCTGCTTGAACTGTGTTTTTTGCAAGTCACACTTGTGCACACACAGTTTATGAATGACTGCGGTTATAATGATTATGATGACAAAAATCATCATATGATCATGCCTGTTCATTCACTAATCTAATTCATTCTACCTCGTTCAGTATTCAAAAGTGTTACATTAGCACCACAGTGAAACCACATTAATAAATTAACAAATTTTCAGCTACACTATCTTTCAGAAAAACAGAGATATCACAATTTAGCACATGAATCTCAACAATGGTGGCAATATTTTATTTATTTATTAATGCAGCAGTGCATGCTGGGAGTTTTATACTATCCTGGAACCAAGCATGCATTGTGACATGAAACTTTTGATTGTCACCATTGTTGAGATTCATACGCTGATTGTTGATGTCTGTGTGTGTCTGAGTTAAGCAGGTGGGAAATATTTTTAATACAATATATGGTTACAATATTCTTCAGAAGACCTAATTGCAGAAATATTGATTTCATGTTTCACAGATATATATGTTAAATATGAAATACTTATAAACTCAAAAAAACATATACAGGAAATATCTGAAAATCAGACATGTCCAGGATGATGGTGACATAACAAAAGCCAAATATCACCTGATAAACTTCCTCCTAACTTTTTCTTGCAATAACAGATGTGTTTTATAAACTCACTGTTTATCAGCAGTCAGAGTAAGATAAATAGTAAGAAGTCAAGCGTCAAGAGACCAACTAAAGCAAATACTGATCTCCATTATGGTGACAACAAACTTTATTATTATCTAAATCTCTGTTAATTCTCAACAATAACTTTTGTACATGTATGACAGAAATAATCGTAAACTGGTTTGTAAACTGGTTTCACACTCAGTGTTGCTGGAAGTCAGTTGTAGATCTTGTGTTTCTCTTTTTCAGTTCTTGTTTCTCTGTCCTTCAGTGATTCTGCTTATCAGGTGTTCATCAGTGTCTCAATTCACTCTTTCCTTTTCATTTACTCATTCAAGTGGACTATATTAGTGAGCTAATGTAAGGAATAGTGAATGAGGGTATAGTGTGTGATTTGGAACACAGCCTCTGGGTGTCTGCTAACTCACAGTATATTCCTGTAGGCTACTTTCTCGAAAATGCAAATAAACCCAGAATGCATTGTTTTCTGCGGTATATTACTGTTTTAATGGAAAATGGTATGATACTGTCACTTTTTTTACAGCAAGGGCTAACAGTGTAGCTTCCCTACACCGGGGGCCTCCAGCTCCTGATAAACAAAAGCAACAAAAGCAAAAGCAACAAAACACACCAAATAAGTCAAACTAATTAGACGAACATTAAATCACAGATATCACATCCCAAAGTAATTAAATGAAACACAGAAACTTTACAAATCTTGCAGGACTTATACTTGAATCAAAACATTTAGTCAAGAACATTTATTCACAGGTACAGAATATTACTCACTTTTCCACAGGGCCTAGGAAAATCACGGACCAAAGAAAGCAAACAAACTACTGGTTGCAAAATGACAAAAGGTCAGGCTAAATCATACCATTGTATGTCTCACAATGTATGTCTCACATTGTGACAACTATGAGACTAGCCACTCATCACCTGGGCCACCAGCATTAGTATAACGCCATCTACAATTGTAAAATAACTAAAGAAAAACAAATCAAAAGGGACGTGTCAAAAACAATAACAACGGTCACACAGCAGTATAACTGGCAGCAGTATAACTGACAGCAGAACAAACAGTGCAGTCTAACAGCGTTGTCTAGGCCAGGGTGCATTTGCCCCGCAGTCCACCGAGCCGAACTGCTCACGTGCAGCTTGACGCACTAAAAACAGACAAAATTAGTAAATGAATTAAAAACCACCCACGCCATAATATTTGAGTGGTTAGATACATACCCAGTATTGGATCACTAGACCCACAACATATTCGGTTACTCACAGCTTCGTTCATAATAGGCAAACCACAAATGTACAGGTATTCCATCTGATCACGTCCATTACTCATGTGACCACCACAATAATAGGGCGGGATCTAACCTGCCCTGCCACACAAGTATTGGATATACCCCTCCAAATGATTAAATTCGGGTGTTACAATCACTTCCATGGCCATAATTGTATAAAGCAAGCACATAGGCATGCAGAGCCCAGGAGCTCAGTGAATGCAAGCGTGGAATACCGTGATTGACACCTGTGCTATAAGTCCATTCATGAAATTTCCTCACTACTAAATATGCCACAGTCAGCTGTTAGTGGTATTATAACAAAGTGGAAGCAATTGGGAACAACAGAAACTCAGCCAAGAGGACACGTAAAATCACAGAGAGGGGTTAGCGCATGCTGAGGCACGCAGAAGTAGGGCTGCACGATTAATCGCACGATGTTGTTATGCGCATCTAATCAGTAAAGCCGGTTCCTTGATTAGTAGTAAATCACCTTCACCTGCTTTCAGATGGAGCGGCATTTACTACAAAGAGACGTAGTTAACTGACAAGCTGAGCCAAATCCCGTTAAAATCGAGGACATATCGCCAACGATATTTAATGCGATATGGCTCAGCTTGTCAGTTAACTACGGCTCTTTGTACACAGCAAAAACTCAGTGTTAAATGAACACACCTGGGGGTGTATATGAGTCCACACTCAAGAGTGTTAAAGTTAATGAGATAATTAAGTGATTAATTGAGTGATGATTGAGCATTATTGAAGACACCTAAAGCAGAATCAATGGAGAAAACCGGAATTTCAGGTCACCGTTATGGCGATGAGTTGTTGCTTTAGTTGGGCTCTTGACCCTTATATTATTAACTTTAGATTTTGATCGGCTGTTGTATCTGAGTTACACCTGCCAGATGAACAAAGAAAAAAAAAAAAGATCTAATGGTGTTGGTAATATTATGACATTCATCATTTGAACTAATTGTTTCTGATTTATGCTGTTGGTTATAGCATAACTGGGATTCTGCATAAATATCCAGAATTTGAGATCTAATATAAAGGATTTCTTAAAAGGTGTAAAAAATAAAAAAAAATATTTCTATTAGGCACACACAGATATCAAGATTCAGTCAATGCATCTCAACAATGGTGACGAGCAGAATATTCAATTAGGAAAAGTAAATTACATAGACAATTCAGATAATAATTTATTCATACCGCAATGCATGATGGGATTCATTAATGAATTGTGATTGGTGGCAACAAGGATTATTATTGTCACCACGGTTGAGATTCACAGGCTGATTATTGATGTCCGTGTTTCTAAATAAATAGATTTGAAAGTTATTTGATCAGAACAATTTTTATTAAATGTTTTGGATTATAAGAAAAATACAATTGTCATATGCTGTAGAACCACTAAAATGTTGCTATCAAGTTAAACCAGATAATCTGAATGAGTTTCATTTTTCAGATCACAGCATGATTATGTCAAAACATAACAAACACTATCAGATTTCACTTGTCTTTGTTCATTTGACTGTAATAAATCAATAACAGTAGACAAACAAAATTTAAACTTAAAGTATAAGGGTCAAGAGCACAACTAAAGCAAACGCTGATCGCCATAACGGTGGCTTACAATTTGTGATTTTCTCCTTCAGTGATTCTGCTTGTTATCATCAGGTGTCTTCAATAATGCTCAATGGTCACTAAATTAATCACTTAATTATCTCATTAACTTTAACACTCTTGAGTGTTAATTTAACACTCATATCTGCATCATATCATCCATCTGAAAGCAGGTGAAGGTGATTTACTACTAATCAAGGAACCGGCTTTACTGATTAGATGCGCATAACAACATCGTGCGATTAATCGTGCAGCCCTACGCAGAAGTCGCCAACGAGTACATATTAAGGGTTGGGCTTGTCCCCTTAGTTCCAGTGAAATAATCTCTTAATGCTTAAGCATACCAATACATTTTGGACAATTTAATTCGCCCAACTTTGTGGGAACAGTTTGGGGATGCCCCTTACTGTTCCAACACGACTGCGCACCAGTGCACAAAGCAAGGTCCATAAAGACACGCATGAGCAAGTTATGTGTGGAGGAACTTGACTGACCTCAACCCGATAGAACCAAGAACGCCTGTTACGGAATTATGTGTAATTTCGTATAATATATTCTAATTCTGTATATTGTCTGTTATTGTTATTTCTCTGTGTGTTTTTTTATTTTTTATTGCTGTTTGTTCTAAGCAGGATCTCCTGATCAGCTGCGGGATGGGTCCACCCCTTTGATTGACGCGGGTATAAAACTATCCCTTCCGTTCTCTGAAGTTGAGCTGTTGCGATTTCGGGCCGGTTGCGCTTCTCCTGTCTCCTCTCCAGACATCAGATCATTATTGTACTTCATTTAGATTTTGTTATGTATTTTATTTTCAGTGATGTTTTTTTGTAAGGTTGACCTGCCCTTTTCTTTGAAATCATGTTCGTTCTGTTTTGTATTTAGGGTAATTTGCTGGATTTTGATTTGGATGGAAGTAGTTTCGGGGGAAGTTAGTTTGATGTTGTTTATTATCTGTTTTGTTTGTTATTTTGGGCCTTGGGTCTTCCTGAAGATTATACACCCACTGGTTTATGTTACTCTGTTATACTCAACTGAATTTTGGACTCATTGGTTTATCTTTTGGTCTGACAACTGGGCATGGGAGTCATGTCTATTTTCTTTTGTTATGATTTAACCTAAACGTCTTTGGGATGAATTAAACCGGAGACTGTGAGCCAGGCCTTCTCGTCCAATTCAATGCCTGACCTCACAAATGTGCTTCTAAGAATGGTAAAAAACATAAACACACTCCTAAACCTTCTGGAAAGCCTTCTCAGAAGCTAAAGTTAAGTTAAACCCTATACAGATCAGGAATGGGATGTCATCAAAGTTCATGTGCAAGTAAAGGCAGGCGTCCCAAAACATTTGGCAATATAGTGTAAATCTGATGAAATAAAGTTTGAAATTAAGTATTTTTTTCTTTCGGATATGGAGCAAAACCCTTTTTAATCTCTCTAAAATCACACACACACACATATATAATTGTTCTTGTATGCAATCATAGGTGTTGATTAATACACATCTTGTTTAGATAGATAGTAGATTTTCATCAACGATTTCATGTGAATTCACCATTGCGTAAAGTTATCATGAATTCTCAAGAAATCAGGTTGTAAAGTTCATCTTAAAACGATGGGAACTCAAAGTTTGTCCAATATGAAACCACACAATAGTCAGCAATTATTTCTCAAAACACACACACAATTATCAGCGATATAAAAAGGCACCTTCCTCATCAGTTATTCTGAAGAGTCGATGTCGTCTGTGAGCGAATGACTTTTCTGATCTTCTCCTCTTGTCGTTGCTCCTGAACTTCTTTTAAATTACGAAAAGAAAACACAGAATCTCAAAAAGAGACAACAGTATTTTCAGGTAAGTTTGGGTACAAGATCAATATATCAGTGAACATCACAGATTTATGTGATTATTTCAAACAGTTAAAACTGCTAATCAGCAAAAAAAATGCAGTTGCACAGATTTAAAATGTGTTTTGTACGAAATTGTTGAAGAGTTCTATTGTGCACATATTGCCATTGGAGTGATATATTTAGTATTTGTGAGACGCTGTTTTGTTTCTGTTCTTCACTAGATCTACTAGATCATCTGAGGGATTTGACTGAATCAAGATGCTGCTGATCATTGAAGCTCTTCTTCTCATTTTAGCTGCTCTAGGACAGGTAAGCTTGTGTTCTAGTATGAATATTACAGACATGAATACTGATGATGTGATCATTATGATTTCTGTTTCTGCAGGATCACAGCGCTGCTGTTGAAGGAAAGATATTTCCATTGGATATGGCACCGAATTCTGTCGATGACTATTATTCCGGCTGTAGAGAGAAAATGGCACATCTGGTGAATACAAAATATCTGAAGAAGGAAATCAGCAACTCAGCTAAATTTAAATATTATTGGCAAAACAGTAAAAATATTGTCAAGTTTCCAAAAGATCACTTAACAAGGAATCAATTAATCGCCATTCACGTGTACACTGGTAAATACATATATAGTCAATTTAATGAAGACACGCGTTATGGTAAAAACCATTACAAACACAAGACATTCCAATGGTATTCACTTTACTTTCTGCTAACAGAAGCGGTCCAGATTCTGAAGAAAACACAAAATAAATGCCATTACACTTATCGTGGTAATACAGTTGAGTTTAATAAGGATGTTCTGAACAAAGAGGTTCGTTTTGGCTCATTTACATCCTCCTCTCTTGATCGCAAAGTAACTGAAGGTTTTGGAAGTAAATCTTGTTTTGAAATCTACACTTGTGAAAGTGCTGTGCTGATAAAATACTCTCAGTATCCTTACATTAAAGAGGTGCTTATTCCTCCATATGAGAAGTTTAAAGTCACTGCTGTCAGAACAAAAAAATATAATAAAAATCTCTGGTGTGACACTGTGTACACTTTGAAAAGCTCTGGAAAAGTAAGTTACCAGAACTGTGCTCTATTCAAGAAACCATAAAAACATACAATGTCTTGCAATGAATTTGAATTGCTCTGAATTTACATTATTTAATCATGTACATCAGTTCCACAAAAATCAATATGAAAGAAAATGTCCTCCTGATTTCAACAATTATTTTTTAGATAAAACACAATTTGTTTGCATAATTTTAACATTGAAATACATTTATTTTAAGTGATTCAATGGCCTCAAAGTGATTTTTATATGTCTCTAATTCATTTCTTCATTTACATCTTTTTCCACCACATTACTGAAACATTTTAGTGCTTGCTATCTAACTGCCATCAATCGCATATTTACTACTAAATGGCCTTTTGAGTGCAATGTGGCATAAGTCACTCTGTAATGTAAACATGCATTTTCTGTAAAGCTGCTTTAAAACAATATGTATTGTGAACAGGGCTATACAAATAAATGTGAATTGAATTGAATTGAACTCTCTGTGTGTTTGGCATGATAATGGATATGACAATGTTAATGTATTTGGTCTTGGTGGAATAGATTTGCTACATTTTAGAACCGGTTCAAAAATTCCAAAAACAAGTGATTCGATAAGACGTGCATTTTGATTCTTTTTATAGATTATTCCTCTTATGGATTTCCTGCAACGCCAAGGTATGAAGGTTTTTTTTGGTGCAAATCAACTGAACGCCTGTGACAGTGAAATTTGTAGTTGTAGAGATTAGCCACACGTGTATCAGTAAATTTGAAGTCACAGAAAGAAAAGTTTAGTTGCAAACTTCTAGACTTTTTTTTCTCTTCCACAAACACAACACAACAGTTAAACCTTCTCAAATTCTTCATTGCAGGTGGACAAATCCTATTCTACAAATCACAAATTAAGAAACTCACACATTAAGAAACTTATTTGTGATTGATGAAAGTTCTCATAACTTTGATAGAAAACGTTCTTAGAACAATGTTCTTGGAACGTCTTTATGACGTTATTTGTGATTGATGAAAGTTCTCATCATGTTGATAGAAAATGTTCTTAGAACAACATTCTCAGAACATCCTTATAATGTTATTAGCATTTTCTGAATGTTATATTTAGGCTATCATAAAACGTTCTGGGAACATGTTATTTTGCTGAACATTCTCATAATGTTAAGTACACTTGTTAATCAATGTGAGCTTCTTAACATTAGTTTACAATCACTAGATTTGTATAATATGCCCATATACACTGTAAAAAAATAAAATCGTAAAAAAAGGTCAAATGACTGTCAGCTACGGCTGCCAAACAAAAACCATAAAATGAATGAAAAATATCCAAATTTAAATAATAAAGACTATTGCAGAAATCTTCATTAAGCTTTTTAACAGAAACACAGTTATTTCACATATATATATATATATTTACTAAATTTTTACTAAATAACATATTCACTGTAAAAATTAAATCTCTTGCTATAAATTACATGCATGATTTACTGTGATTATACGTCATCAGCAACTACTGATAAACCATCTGTTAAATAAAGCAACACGCAGCATTTCATCAGTGTTTCTCTGCTCATACTGGACTGAAGCACAGGCTCTACTCTAACACAATGGTGACACACACAAAAACACACCATACAGAAACGCTTTACATCCCAACAGAACATTAAACACTACCAGATCTCTCAAGATCTCAGCATCTTAACTTACTATAATCCAGACTTCTTTCATACTAACATTCTTATTGAGAATTAACAGAGGTTTAGAAAGTGATATTTTATTGAAAATAATAAATTAGATGTCACCATGGTGGAGATCAGTGTTTGCTTTCGTTTGGGTCTTGACCCTTCAGATATGAACATTCATTTTTCTCTGGCTGCTTTAACTGTGTGTTTCTGATACATATTTGTTATTGTGGGAAACCAAGAGCTGCTCAGATCAGATGATGTTGGTCACCTATTAGCAGTGTTGTGCAAGTTACTTCCAAACTGGAATACATTATATATTACATGTTACTGTTATTTAAAAGTAATTCATTACCTTACAATATTACTGTCTCAGAATTGTAATGCGTTACATTACTCCTGTATTACTTTTGAGTTACTTTCACCAAAATAACTATACAGAAGTAGAACTTAACATTCTAAAATGACTAGGCTTTAACGATATGCGAAATGAAACCGAAATCGCGAAACTCAGATCCACGAACCTGCAGAATCGCGACACACCCCTTCCAACTCCAAGAGTTATCCTTCCCGTCCAGATCCAATGCTACCACGTCTTTAAATTACTATTAGTAGCCTATTATTTGAAGTTAACTTAACATTATAAAATACGTAGACCTACACCACAAAACTAGTTGAGGATAAATGATTTAAAATTTGGGAATTCCAGCGTTATGGACATGACATTTGCTGTCAAAACTTGAAAAATAAATTCTCAGAAAATGCATTAATACCAAAATATTGAAACGTGTTTATCCATAGGCTCCTCCCTGAAAGGAGTCCAGACATTAGAAAAATATCAGTCTACACATGCGTTTTACATTTAATATTAGGGAAATAGACAGTCATGCGTGACAAAAATAAATCTTTAACTTTTAGGAGGCAACGATTTTTGTTGTTGTAATTTTGTGAATTACACTGCGCAAATCGGATGAAGAAGGGTTGGCTCTCCACAGAACATAAAATATTCATTTTATTTTATTTTTCGTGTTGGCATTTATGAGGAAAAAACAATGTTACAGACGTGACAGTTCTCCGTTAGGACGCGAGCGCTCTGAAGCGGCACTAAAAGACTGCTTTAAAACTTTCACAATGACCTTACACAAGACACAAAGCCTTTCTTTAAAGTGAATTTCGTTTTGTATTAATTGTATCTTAATTTTAATCAATGTTTCATCAACCAATTGCCTGGATTTTATAAATAAGAAGGCTAAATATAGCAGACAATTATAAATAATCACGACACGGAGGGCAATTCACTCATAAATGAACCGAAACTCAGCGTATAAGGTAGCCTATTCACGGACCTGAAAAATATATCTATATTGAAATGTCTATGTGTAAAACAGAACAATTCAAAACGAAAGAAAACAGACTGCTCTCTGCTTATGAAATGAAATGTGCATTTCTCTCTGGTGCACTATAGCCTACTGCGAAGATCGCGAGTCAGCATCGTCAACTTCATCTTGACTTTATTAATAAACAATTAGAACGTCTCCTTGCTATATTTGACATATTCATAATCATTGCTTTTGCCGGTTATTTGTGACAGCTTTTATGTGCTTTATCGCCAGCGCCGCCGCCCTTAAATGAACGCGTCACCACCGCATCAAAAACATGATTGCGTGATGAAAACATGAAAAATACCACATAAACATAGCCTAACTGTTTAGAAAGAAAACACAGAACGAATAGCCTAATGCGCATACGTCTATCTCGCGAATGGACAGTCTTCTTCATGCCATCTTCACCATTAGCCGCTTCTCCACTGGCCAGCGCGAGCACCGAGGCCGAAATCATACCTCACGGCACTCCTGTAAAAAGAAATAGCTATACAAATATATCAGGCGCTGCCATAGTTTTTATTAACAGACTTGGACACCACACGCGGCTATTGACTGACCACGAACAGGTAATTTAGCCTACTTGCATTTTTCATTTGTTAATGTCTCGCGGTCTTGCTGTGTATTTTTTTTTTTTTACAATTAAAAGTCTGTTGTAACTTGTAACGCAAGCCTTACTGAACATGTACCGAGTAAAATATTACTGAAAATTGATTAGTAATGCCTTACACTACTGCGTTACAGCAAAAAGTAATATGTTACTGTAATGCATTACTTTTGTAATGCGTTACTCCCAACACTGCCTATTAGTGATAATAATTATCATGCAGTTGTCTGCTTTATTGATACCACCTGATAGGTATCACTGATTAAGTTGTAAAATATTATTTGTTAATTTAGCATGACAGTGCTATAGAGGACTTTGCAATGCTGTGATATTTTTTGAAAATTATGAAGTAAATATGCAGAAAATGTTTTGACAGGATCATACAGACTCACTCAGACATCAAGAATCAGCGTATGAATCTCAACAATGGTGATCAATTCTGACCTATTATAAAGTACAAAAAGGCTTTGTTGATTGTCACCATTGTTGAGATTCATATGTTGATTCTTGATGTCTCTACACTCCTAACAATATAAAACAACTCAAATCAAGAATTCTTATTTTTGAAATTTCAGATTGCTATAATATTGATGCCACAGTATTTCAAAAAGTCATGTGAAAAAAGTATAATATTAATTTTCGCCTTTGTATACACTACAGTCAATCTATATAATGTAATCAAATTTAATATCAGAAGTTTGACTATCATATCAGTTAATCAGTTCACCATATGATGACTTTAAACCATCATCAATTAATGATCATCTGATATTTTCTCCAGCATTTCTTGCCATAACCAAAGTGAATCAACACACAGTTACAGCAGCCAGAGAAACCTACGGGTAAAACCTTTAGAGTCATGAGCCCAACTAAAGCAAACACTGATCTCAATCATGGTGACATCCCATTTCTGTTATAGTTGTTACACTTTATTTAAATTAAGATATTTTACTTTAATTATACGGTTTTTGTTGGTAGCTGTTTTTAGTAATTGTTGTTTTGGTGTGTTTGAGTGCTCATTGTTACAATTACACAGCAAAGGTTCAGTGATATTTTCATTTGTGCATGGAACGCAAATAGGCCTACTGATACTGACATAATGACATACAATAAATATGGAAAATTTAACTACATGATTCAGAGAGCAGGCTACACAGTGAACTCAGAGAAAAGCTGTGAATAAAATACAATATTCAGAAGTAAACAGTGTAGCTGACCCAACTAACAAAAATAAGTTGTCAGAACGTTTTGCTAACATTACCATTAGGTTATGAAAACGTTATTTCTGAATGCTTTTTAAACATTGAAAACGTCCTGTTTTTTTAATGTATTAAGAATGTTTTTTCTTGGTTAATGTGAATGTTAAAGGAACATTACATTCACTATTTTTGAAAATGTTATTAAAACGTTATTTCTGAATGTTTTTTAAACATTGAAAACGTTTTTTTTTTTTTTTTTTGGTTAACATTAAAAGAACTGGACATTTCCAAACTTTAAAAAACATTGGAAACATTTATAAAGCCAACACATCATTTTTTTGAGTGAATGTAACTCGTGACCAAATGGGTAAACAGTAAGTGATATGAGAAGATCATAGAGTGCATGCACATTTTTGCTGCATGTGGACATTTGATGGCAAGTTGCTGAGGTTAAATTTGACTCGATTACAGACCCTTTTACATGTGATGTAAATGACAACTTTGAATCAATTAAAACATTGGTATTCTGACACGATCTGCAGCCTTTCCGCTGAAACAAAAATATCTGTCTCAACACTGAAGTTTTTGTGGGAGTTGGTAAAGAACATTGCTACTGTTTTTGATACCATGTCAAATTTTCTTCCATTGTCTTGTAAACATCCAATATATACCTGATTCATTTAAACAAATAAAAAAAGGTTAAAATGAAGTAGATTAAAATTAAATAAGATTTATAATAAATGTGAATGATTTCTAAGTTGTTGTTGAAATGATACAGTGTCATTTTAAAGGGCACCTATTATGGCATTTAAAATGTAAAAAAATGATGTGTTGGCTTTACTTAACTTTTTTTTGTAAACAGGCACCACCGGTTCCACATAACTATGTTTCGTTAAACAAACATAATATGTTCATGTAACTTCAACATCATGGAATTTGGTCATTTTTAGCGACCCAATTAAACTCTGAGCTAATGAGTTAATTAAGTGAATAATTGAGTAATGATTGAGCATTATTGAAGACACCTGATGTTAACAAGCAGAATCTCTTAAGGAGAAAACCAGAATTTTTAAGTCACCATTAAGGAGAGTGTGTTTTAATTGGGCTCTTGACCATTAATTTATTAACTTTAGAATTTGTTTGGTTGCTGTACATGAGTTATAACAGCCGGATGAACAATAAACAAAGGTCATCTGATGGTGTTGGTTGTGTTTTAACATAAACATTATTTCACAATCATTTGACCTGAGTCACTGAACTTGCATTTAACCGAATTTCTGAGTTAACTTCACATTACGGATAATAGCAGCACTGTCATTGTATTTTTACCTGATTTGCTCACCGACTCCCTAATGATTTGTTCGACGACTCATTTTTCCAAAGCCCTCCTTTACGTGACGCTAATCGGCGGTGATTGGTCAGATGACCCAGTCAGTTATTTTTCGCGTTAGCCCAAGGCATAAACATATTGCACTGCAGTACTACAAGACGCTCTACACACACACACACACACACACACACACACACACACTTATTGAGCATGCTACAAAACCCATAAAGCAACAATTATTAATAATACTTACAGGTTGTGATGGAGAAAGCCGATCCAAATAAACTTGGTACTGAACGTTCCTTCAGTATTAACCGGCTCGCGAATCCACACTTGAAAGCATTTATGTCTGTAAAGGAATCGTCATTAAAATGACGCGAACACACCTCAAGGTTCGGCTATACTTGTGTGGTATAGTTGTAAATATAAACTCTAGCCACTGATTCTTCACATGCTTGTCCCTGGGTAGTGAAAAAAAAGTTCGCTTTTGATTCGCACTTCAGAACAGCGTCTCGTCGACATGATGTTGTCAAGTTTCACTGCTGTCTGTTCGGCGCGCGCAATGAGTGGGCGTGTCTTATTCAAATAACTTGTCGAGGTGACGTCATTGTTACGTTCCCGAAAATGGTAAATCCAGGGGAAAGGGAAGCAACAATAATTTAAAATAACCAGGTCAAAAGAGAACAGGAAGTCAGAGTCATGTGCAGTTTAAACGTATATTTATTTTAATATGGACAAAGAAAAACCAATAGAAAACCACTCTCTCACAGTGGGACAATAACAAGCAAGATAAAGCAAACAATACACACCAACTAAATAACTAAGAAAAGACAAGATTTAACATTAACTAAACTACTAAACAATCCTCACTCCACTGAGGATGTTAGCACACAAACAAACACCAAACACTGTTCTAGACTCACAACACGATGCAAGATTTGGTTCAACCCACAGGTTGAATAAAGTTGGTCTGTCACAGGTTGAAACGCCTTGGTCTGGGAAAACAGTCTTCTTAAGCCTGGTTTATACTCGACGGGTCCACAAGAGCGTGAAGCGCGCGCGGCAAAAATGACGTAATTGCGGTGTGGGCGGTCGTGCGCGTTGGGTGCGCAAGACCCCATTTCGCCTGGCGGTATGCACGGCACTTTTTGTAACTGCGCGCGGCGCCCCATTTGAAGATGAACGACTTCGAGCCGAATCTGGCCGAACTGGTACGTCTGTACCAGCATGTTTATGATCCTTCTATACACAGATACATTTGCATTGATGGGCGACCATAAAAGCCTCTCATTTTGTGAATAGGAACACATTTGCATTAAGCACCCAGTTTGCACTTGTCTAAAGTAATGGTTACATTTACAAAATAAGCATACAATAACAGAAGTAAGCCCTGCTGATGAAATTAAGGTTTAAACACTCTTCAATAAGGCTTCAGTTGTTTATTTTACATGCAGTGAAAGTAGGCTACAATAAACCTACTGCATTTATTACTCTTTTATGAATCAGCAATTAATAAACTACTAATAAACGGCAAACTACTTCTTCACTGCTGATTCCTGGTGGTTTAGAGGAGAATTACTCCGAGTCGCTCCCTGTCGTTTCACAGAATAGCACAATGGCGAGTGCGTCAAGTATAAACGCCTCGTCCGTTTGGAGAGGGGCGCGCGCAGTCAGCGGAGACTCGCGCTCGTGCGGACGCGTTGAGTATAAACAAGGCTTTATCCTCCAGGTACTGAGTGGTAATCAGGCACACCTGGTGCCACTCACACATGCAGCCAAGACATGGAGGGGGAGGGGCCACCACCTAAGAGAGAGAAGAAAGAAACACACCCCAAACAAACACATATGACCCTTAGGGCCGTAACACCCCCTCACTTAAGATCAAAACCATAGGTTTTGTTAACCGCAAATCACCATCATTCACCATGTTATGTAATGGTACTAACACAGTTATCTTTAACTATGATCCATCACTTGTGTTCCACTGATAATAATTCAAAACGCCTCTTACCCATGAGAGAGAGCGTTGGCAACCACATTTTCTGACCCCTTCTTATGTTTGATGTTAAGCTGGAATCCCTGGACCATCAGAGCCCAACGCATCAGACGCTGATTGTGATTGTACATCTGATTCAGGAAAACTAGAGGATTGTGATCAGTGTACACAGTCACAGGAGATGGGCTGGAACACACATATACCTCAAAATGTTGTAATGCAAGTAACATGGTCAGCGTCTCCTTCTCAATGGTGGAGTAGTTCAGTTGGTGGCGCTTGAACTTGGTGGAGAAGTACGAAACAGGGTGATGCACACCATTTTCTCCAACCTGTAACAAAACAGCTCCAGCTCCAGCACCACTAGCATCCACCTCTAACTGGAAGGGAAAAGCAAAGTTAGGCGCAGCCAGTACAGGAGCACTGCACAACAGGGACTTAGCAGCGACAAAGGCATGTTCACATTCAGGTGTCCACACGAATGGTACCGCTGGACTACAGAGCTTAGTAAGAGGAGCCACTACCACTGAGAAATTCTTACAAACACATCTGTAGTATCCTGTCATGCCTAAGAAACGCCGGAGCTCTCGTCTGGTTGTAGGAATTGGATAAGTCAATATTGCAGCCATTTTGGCCTCCACTGGTCTGACCTGCCCCTGTCCTACCTGTTTCCCTAGGTGACAGTAGCCCTAGCAAAATCACATTTGGCTAGGTTAAGGGTCAATTCTGCGTTAGCAAGCCGTTCAAACACGATTTCCAGGCTAGCCAAATGACTTTCCCATTCATTTGAATAAACCACTACGCCATCCAAATACACATTACACTGGGGTACATCTCCCAACACTATGTTCATGAGTCGTTGGAATGTGGCTGGGGCATTTCTCATTCTAAAAGCCATCACTGTATATTGAAGAAAGTGATCTGGAGTCACAAATGCTGATATGTCAGAAGCTCTAGTCAACGAGACCTGCCAGTATCCTTTAAGAAGATCCAGTTTAGTGATAAAAACAGCAGAACCAATGCTATCTATGCAGTCTTCCATTCAAGGTAATGGAAACGAGTCTGGAACCGTGATTGACCTTTCTGAAATCTGTACAGAACCGGGGGGTACCATCTGACTTTGGTGTCAGCAAACAGGGTGAACTCCATGAGCTACTGCTAGGTTTTGCTAAACCATTTTCTATATATAGAGAAAAAGCATCGTTCGTCTATCGATTCATATCAGCAACTCAGAGTCGACTCTTACTTTTGAGAGACAATAACTTTGTATACGGTGAACTTTCATATTTAAAACTTTGCAGGATGTTTTCGTTCACTTAAATCTATGTTACACACTACATGAAAGGTAATTTTTACTACTCATTTCAGAATGTTCCCTTAAAGTCTGCATATCCAAGAAAAATATATGCTTTTTCCAATCTGCTTTCAACTGCATGATGTTACAATGGATGTTTTTGGCCGAAATGTTCACCCAACAGAGAAAGGTTTTGCTCAGCAAGAACAAAAATGAGCAAGAACATTGGTGGCAGGCTTGATCAAAATTCACGTATACGGCAACAAACTAATTTCAACATTGTTATCTTTTGAAAACAGATGAGTGCTGATGACAGGAAAAAAGGAAGTACATTGTGTCATTTGGAAGATTGCAATATACATGTTAAAGTATTTGAATGACCTGCACAGTTCAGGTCACCTCATTCCCACATGAACACAGTGCCATAGCAGACATTTTTCTGATGTCTTCAGAAAGTTTTGGTTTCAAAAGAGATATGTTACCAAAAACTTCTGCTTCTGATCAAGACAGCAGGATGAAATCAGCCTAAATTAAGCCCTTTGCTCAGAACCGCTTCGAAACTTGCATCCTTTTTGTGTTTACTTCAGAATCTGAGTTAAAGGTATATTGCCAACAGCCACATCACCCTGTAGCCAAAGACTGGTTGCCCACTGAAGCTAAGCAGGGTTGAGCCTGGTCAGTACCTGGATGAGGGACCCCCTGGGAAAACCAGTTTGGCTGCTGAAAGAGGTGTTGGTGAGGCCAGTAGGGGGCGCTGCTCACCCTGTGGTCTGTGTGGGTCCTAACACCCCAGTATAGTGATGGGGACACTATACAGTAACAAGCACCATCCTTCAGATGAAACGTTAAACCGAGGTCCTGACTCTGTGTGGCCTCTAGTTGCTGATGTTAAATTTGACTCGATTACAGACCCTTTTACATGTGATGTAAATGACAACTTTGAATCAATTAAAACCCCCAGATATTGGTATTCTGACACGATCTGCAGCCTTTCCGCTGAAACAAAAATATCTGTCTCAACACTGAAGTTTTTGTGGGACTTGGTAAAAAACATTGCAACTGTTTCTTCCATTGTCTTGTAAACATCCAATTATATATATATATATATATATATATATATATATATATATATATATATATATATATATATATATATATATATATATATATATATATATATATATTATATATATCTAAAAACATGTGTGTTTGTGTGTGTGTTGTGTGTGTGTGTGTGTGTGTGTGTGTGTGTGTGTGTGTGTGTGTGTGTGTGTGTGTGTGTGTGTGTGTGTGTGTGTGTGTGTGTGTGTGTGTGTGTGTATATATATATATATACAGTCGTGCTCAGAATTAATGGTACCCCTGGTAAATATGATCAAAAATGGCTGTAAAAAATAAATCTGCATCGTTTATCCTTTTGATCTTTCATTAAAAAAATTGGCAAAAGTCTAACCTTTCATTGAAGTAAAATAATTGAAAATGCCACAATTATTCACACCCCTAGAATTTCTTATGAATAAAATATCTATGAAGTTTATTTCCATTAATATTTACCTTTTTTTAGCACACCAGGGTGACTAGGAACATGAAATTGTCCAGCTATGACTTCTTGTTTCACAGGAGTTTAAATATGAGGAAGCACAAAGGCCAAATTCCCTTAATCATTCATCACAATGAATAAAACCACAGAACATGGTTCTGATGTGCATCTAAAGATTGTTAAGCATCACAAAATAGAAAGTGGATGTAAGAAAATATCTAAAGAATTGAAAAATCCCATTTTGATCATCAGGGCAATAATTAAGAAGTTATAATCAACTAAATATGTTACGATTCTGCCAGGAAGAGGACGTGTGTCTATATTTTCTTAATGGACGGTGAGGATGAAAGTTTGAGTGGCAAAAGACTCTTCAAGGATCACAGATGGAGAATTGCAGAGATTAGTTGAGTCTTGGGGTCAGAAAGCCTATTAAAAAAAATCAAACAACCCCCACATGTTGTTTTTGGAGGGTTTTAAGAAAAATGCTCCTCGCTCATCCAAAAACAAACTCCAGCATATTCAGTGGTCAGACACGACTGGATTCTTCAAACGGCACAGGGTTCTGTGGTCAGATTAAACTAAAAAAAGAGCTTTTTGGCAGCAAACACACTAGATGGGTTTGGTGCACTCAAGGATAAAAAGTACCCCATGTGTACAATTTAATATACCGTTGGATTTTTAATGTTGTGGGCCCATTTTTCTGCTGGATGTCCTGGATTCAGATACATGGCATCGTGGATTCTATCAAATATCAACAGATAAAAAATCAAAACCTGACGCCTTCTGCTAGAAATCTTATAATGGGACGTGGTTGGATCTTCCATCAGGACAACGATCCAAAACAAACATCAAAATCAACACAAAAATGTGTTAGGGGGCACAAAATGAAGCTTCTGCCATGACCGTCCCAGTTCCCTGACCTGAACCATATAGAAAATTAGTGGGGTGAAGTGAAGAGAAGAAGCACCAATATGGATCTGGGAATCTGAAGGATCTGGAGATATATATAATTGTTCTTGTATGCAATCATACGAGTTCATTAATACACAACTTGTGTATTAATTTTGGCAAAAACAATAATGTTAATCTCCAAACCAGATACAATAGGTATATAAATAGTCTACCAGCCAACACCATTTCATCTTATCTGATACGAACAGCAATCTTTAATGTCAGCGTTGCCAAACTTTGAGTCAAAACAACACACTGTTAGACCTTACCAGGTTTTTTTACAGTAAAATACTGGCAACAGTGTTGCCAGTTATTTACTGTAAAAATGCACTAAAACTCGAGTTAACTAATTTCACTTGCAGAAACCAACTGCACTAAACTGTCATTTAAAAGCATTAACTAAAATTTATAATGCATTAATAACGTGAGCAAAGTATTATTGCGAACTTATTTAATTAGAAACCACAAAAATTAACTTTTGTAAATAAAGAGATTTCCACTGGACCAGCAACTACACAGTCACTGCCTTTTAAATAAAACAACATGCAGCATGTCATCAATGTTTGTAGATCTTCTCCTGGACTGAAGCACAGGCTCTACTCTTCAGCACAATGGTGACCAAAAAACTACATTTTACAGTAAACTACTGGCAACAGTGTTGCCAGTATAAACCTGTTTTATAACTTACAGTTTATTGCTGTTAAAATACATTTTGTGGGTGTGTCTTTTTATCTTACACTGTTAACCCTTTCAACTCCACAGGAAAATCCAAACTACAAACAGTAAAAGTAACATTGACAGTGTTGCAGTGAGATAATTAAGGGAATATGTAAGTGATTGTTGAGCATTAGTGATGAACACCTGCTGTTAACAAGCAGAATCACTGAAGGAAAGAGAAACAACAAGAACAGAAAATAGAGAAACACAAGACCTACAACTGACTTCCAGCTATTACACATTATTACACTTATTATTAACCAGTATGGCTTTATTTCTGTCATACATCGACAGAAGTTGTTATTGAGATGTTTAATTGAAAATGTTTGGTTTGAAGTTACCATTATAGAGATCAGTGTTTGCTTTAGTTGGTATGCTGATGCTGTAACATGAATTTTCTTTTGCTGCTTGAGCTGTGTTTTTGAAAGTCACACTTGTGCACACACACAGTTTATGGATGATTGGATTTGTCAAAATATCAAAATCATCATATTGCCTGTTCATTCACTAAAGAATTCATTCTCACTCATTCAGAGTTTAATCCTCAGTCAAAAGTGTTATATTACAACCACCGTAATAAACTACAATGATTCATTTTTTTTAACTCATCATACATAAACCAAAAAAAAAAAAAAAAACAGAGCTACACAGTCACGTAGAAACACAGAGATATCAAAATTTAGCACATTAATCTCAACAATGGTGGCAATATTTTTTTTATTCATGCAGCAGTGCATGCTGGGAGTTTTACACTATTCTGGAACCCAGCATGCACTGCTGCATGAAACTTTTGATTGTTACCATTGTTTAGATTCATATTATAATTGTTGATGTCTGTGTGTGTCTGACTCAAGCAGGATATTTTTTTAGTACAATATATGATTATAATATTCTTCAGAAGACATAATTAACCAAAATATTGATTTCATGTTGTAGATTCACGGATTTATTTTATTCCCATAAATTAACATAATTTTCATATCAAATACCCATATATTCAAATAATACATACAGATCTGAAAATCAGAAGAGTCCAGGATGATTGTGACATCATCACAAAAGCCAAAAACACCAGATCTACTTCCACTTGGCTTTTTCTTGCTACAACAAATGTGCTTTTTAAACTCACTGTTACAGCAGTTAGAGAGAGATAAATGTAAGAAGTCCAGGGACAAGAGACCAACTAAAGCAAATACTGATCTCCACTATGGTGACAACAAAATTTATTATTTTTACTTTATTATCTGTTAATTCTCAACAAGAACTTTTGTACATGAATGACAGAAACAATTATAAACTGGTTTGTAAACTGGTTTCACACTCAGTGTTGCTGGAAGTCAGTTGTAGTTTTTGTGTTTCTCTTTTTCAGTTCTTGTTTCTCTGTCCTTTAGTGATTCTGCTTATCGGGTGTTCATCAGTGTCTCAATTCACTCACTTATTTTCAGTCAAGTGGACTATATTAGTGAACTAATGTAGGGAATAGTGAATGAGGGTATAGGGTGTGATTGTGAACACAGTCTCTGAGTGTCGACTTTGAGAGCTGTTAATTCACAGTATATTCCTGTAGGCTAGTTTTGTTTTCTACGGTATATTACTGTTTTAATGGAAAATGGTATGATATTGTAATTTATACAGTATTTTACTGTAAAAAACCTGGTAAGGTCTAACAGTGCAGCGGGATGTGTAATATGGGTTGCTGTCAGATCTGGTGGCCAGCAGGGGGCAAAGCTGTCTCGTGAAAGAGGCTCGTGAAATTTCCAGACACATTGAACAAGTGACAGCAAAGGAGTGCAGTGTGTATATATATATTGAAGAGTTTTTTTTAAATGTGCAATTTTAGTCTTTAATTCGGATATGGTTGAATTGTACAATATCAACAACCACAAGCACTTCAAAATGAAAACCACAAAAAAATCCAACATCAAAGAAGCTCCTAAGCAAGATAAAAAATAAGTAAACCTTTATTTAATTCAGTTAATTGAACAAGCAGCAAAACATCGTTTTCTGAGTGTATTGGTAATATATTGCTTCCTTTATTAGACAATAATTAAAAATATATATATATTTAAAGACAGTTATACAACGAGCGAGTGCGTGTAATTAAACATTCTTACATGCGCATGCAAGTTACATGCGCTTCTTGAGGCACACTGGCACACAAACGCATGGTCTCGCTCTCTCCCTCTCTACAGTGTGCGCGCTACACGGTTTGAACATACATTCACGTATACATTCCTTTCGAAAACCGGGATGTTCAGTGTCCCGGGAGAGTGGATACATTTCCCGGGACAGGTTATTAAAAGATCAATCGGGACAAACCGGGACAGATGGCAATCCTTCCGCACCCGATGGTCAAATTACAATTATTCTGTGTTGTTAGGCGTGATTATAAATGGATGATCGTCACCTTCAACAGCAGACTCGTTGACGGTTAATGCGCGCATCTCTGGGCTAACATTAAACACTGATGAATAAGCGCTGCTTTTAAATGAACATTTCTTTAAAACAAAATTGATTTGACAGAATTTCATTTTCTTAATGCCATAAACAGGCTTTAGTCCCTTGAAACTTAGACTGGAATGTCACTGTTTCTGTCACTACGACTTCCCGAAAAGGCGAACACGCGCGCACACGCACACATCACTTTTGAAGTAAAATTGAGGATGCAGTGCATCGTAATGCATCGAGATATCGAATTGAACTGAATCGGTGACATGATAATCGTAATCGAACAGAACCGTGAGACCAGTGTAGGTTCACACCCTAGCGCACAGTCACGCAAAGCCAAAGCACAACCAAAACAATATTCTTCTGCAAAATGCATGCAATTTTCTTATTAATCGCTAGAGGGCCAAAAGTTGAATGCAAATGCTAACTGAATGATACCATTTTCGGTAACACTTAGAATACGGTTCATTCGTTAATGAATAACTACACATGAACAAATGAGTAACACAATATTAACAATCTAGTAACTATTAACTAACAAGAAACGAATGATTAACGAATTAGTAAGTAAAAGCACAGATGAAAGTGGTAGCTCACTACCACCGGCAACTATAGTTGTCATTTTCCTTTTGTAAGTATTTTTCTAGGTGTTATCCATGTTGTATGTCTCAATGCCATGCAAGGAAACAACCAAATAAAGGATTTCAAGAAAAAAAGAAAGGTATTCACTTCCTTCCTGTCACATGAGGCTGTCAACTTCCTACCCCTACTTCCAGGAAGCATGGCGAAGGCAAACCCTCCCAAAGAAAGCTCATTTCCATATTACTAATAAGTATTTTTTGTTGACATATATATATCTACATAATCATGAAGGTCTCTGGAATCCTCTAAACAAAATAAATCTTACAATAGATCTAGTTTATTAGTCAAAAGTCCAAGCGGCAACTATGGGCAAATGCCTTGTAAGTACATATATCATGGGGAAATGGGGTATACTGTGTTAATAGGTTAATAATTCAAGGTTATTGGACTTGTTTAGTGCATAAATATAACTTTACCCTTTAAACGACATCTCTACTCTTCATTAGTACTGTCTGTATGCACTGTTATTTTATATTTTTGCCATTTTGCCATTTTTTTTATTTTATTTTTTATATAGATATATTTTTTTCTTCATTCTATTTATTTGTATTTATTTATTTTCATTTAACCCTCTGATGGTCTTCAAAAAAAAGTCACACTCGTGGTCTTTGGGGTCTATTGGACCCCAGGCAATAAGATTTAATTTTGTAACAAAACAATATATATTTTTTTACATTTACATTTACATTTAGTCATTTAGCAGACGCTTTTATCCAAAGCGACTTACAACTGAGGACAAAACCAAGCGAGTCATCGTGAAAAGGCAAAAACAACGCAAGAAGTGCTCAAAGTACAAAGTTCACACATAGCTCGGAGTAGTATAAGCCAAGCAAGGGAGGATTTAAGGGAAGGGGAAGTTTTTTTTTTTTTTTTTTTTTTTTTTTTTTTTTTTTTTTTTTTTTTTTTTTTTTTTTATGTTAAGTGCTCCCTGAATAGATGAGTTTTCAGTTGTCTTTTGAATGCTGTCAGGGATTCTGCATTCCGAATGAGGCTGGGCAGATCATTCCACCTAACACAGTCTCATCCCAAGAAGTCATATATTGACGTCTTGGGACGTCTTTTGACCATACGTCAATATCCGCCTTTTTAGGGTACCCTTAAACGTTGGTAAATGACGATCCTGGGACGTCATACAACTGACGCTTTACCTTTAACGTCAGTAGGTGACGGGGTAGGTTTAGGGGTAGGTTTAGGTCTGGGGTAGAGTTAGGATCCGATAACGTCATCTAACCGACGTTTAAGGGTACCCTAAAAAGGCAGATATTGACGTATGGTCAAAAGATGTCCCAAGACGTCAGTATATGACTTCTTGGGATGAGACTGCGCTGTTCCACCAGCATGGAACTGTGAATGAGAAAGTTCTGGAGAGTGATTTTGTGGCTCGCTGATGGTACCACGAGCCGCCGCTCATTGACCGATCGTAGGCTTCTGGTAGGGATGTAGACTTGTAATAGCGAGTGAAAGTAGGAGGGAGCTGAACCTGTGGTCAATCTGTAAGCAAGCGTCAACACCTTGAACTTAATGCGAGCAGCGAGTGGTAGCCAGTGCAGAGAGATGAACAGAGGAGTTTTTTTAACAAATATAATTTTACTCTGTTTATTAATGTTTTTACTCAACATTTGTGCAGTTTTTGGAGGATTTATGATTTTTTTTTTATTTCTATAAATAGATAAATAAATATTTTTTAAATAGGATTTTTACAAAAAAACTGCATTTTATGTTAAATAAACTTTATAAAAGACCCAGATTTCTAACTTTCACTCCAGGGGATACCATGGATAATTTTACAAGGTTTAATGTAAGATTTTTGCCCATTTTTTGGAAAATACAGGTTAAAATTTATAAAATAATGTAATAAATCACTTTAATGGCTATAGGGCTCCACTAGGCCTATATACTAATTGAATTACTGAAAGATATATTTTTTCTAAAGTTAAATTCAGTTGGATTCATATCTAAATATTATAAAATCACAATTATAACAAAAATAAAATACTTTTTGTCAAAGTTTAGCATTTTTTTTGTACTGAAAAAACAACAGTTTTTCAGTAATGTTACATTATGATTAGAATCAAACCTGAACAACATGTTACAAAGAGAAATGTTGGAGTCTTAAGATTTGATCATTTATTTAAACTGAACAGCAATAACAAATTAGCAAATAAAGCAGTAAAAATAAAATATTTGTAAAAAAAAAAATAATAAAAAAAAATAAAAAGAAAATAGTTTGGAACAATAGAACAATAGTTCGTCTCATCTCTTTTATTTTTTTTATAGCCTTACAAATGTATTCCTTTTTGTGTCTGTGCACATTTTCAATGTGTCTTAGTGTTACCAATTTATTTTTGCGGTGGTTCTGCATTTTAGATTATTTTATTTTACAAATGATAAGAGAACAGTTTTTATAGTTTGTATGTATTCCTGTATATCGTATTCCTCTATATGTGTGTGTTTGTGTCTGTGTGCGTGTGTGAGCATGATAATTTTGGATTGTGGATGTTTTTTGCATTGTTGGAAGTGTGCCACTTTATTTCTGTCATTTCTGTCTGTGTTCTGCGTTATTTCTGATTTTGATGATGAATTTTGTCTATTTTGAGTCAATAATAAATCAAGAATAAATAAGTATTTATTTATTTATTTATAGATATTTAAAAGATATCATGAATCCTCCAAAAACTGCACAAATGTTGAGTAAAAACATTAATAAACAGAGTAAAATTATATTTGTAAAAAAAAAAAAACTATTGTTCTGTTACAAAATTAAATTACATTTTTTGGGGTCCAATGGACCCCGAAGACCACGAGTGTGACTATTTTTGTCACGCCTACATAAAAACAGATAACATTCCATTTTAATTTTTTTTTTGTAGATCTAGAAAGTGTTGAGAGCCGTAGGAAGTTTCATACCATTTGGAAAAAGAGAACATTTTTTTTAATTCAAGCAAAAGTCATTTGGGGTCCAGTGGACCCCAAAGACCATCTGAGGGTTAACTTTTTGATACACAATGCCCTGTTATGGCTGCACTATGTTCTACCACTTTAACCCTTGTGCGCCGTTCATTTGCGGTTTACAGTCGGGCTGTTTGTGGTCTCAGAGACCCCAGGCAACAAAATGTAATTTTGTAACAAATTTTGTACAAATGTAATTTGTTACATTTTGTAACAAATTAAATTTTTGATATATGCATATCTACATATGAAGAGTTCAGATGCAAAAGCCTCTAAATGCCATCTGAAATTTTCTTCTAAAATTATCATTTTTATCAAGCTTGTATATTTAAATTCAGTAATTTCACTTAAATGACAATTAATGGGTATTTTTTCTTGCCATTTAAGTGAAATTATTTAACTTAAATATACGAGCTTGATAAAAATGATCATTTTAGAAGAAAATTTCAGATGGCATTTAGAGGCTTTTGCATCTGAACTCTTCATATTATGAAATCATAATTACAACAATAAAAGTTACTTTTTGTACTGAAAAAAAAAACAGTTTTTCAATAATGTTACATTATGATTAGAATCAAACCTGATCAGGATGTTACAAAGAGAAAAGTTGGAGTCTTTAGAGTTTATCATTTATTTCAAACATCTGTTTTTCATATAACTCTAAAAGTTGTGTGAAGTGTGCCACTTCATTTCTGTCTATGTGTGTTCTTTCTGATTTTGAGGATGGATTTTGCTAGTTAGACATGGTATCTAGTAATGACTCAAGTGTTAGGAATGACTAATTAGATCCGTATTCTAAAGTGAAGATCATGGTAATGACTCAAGTGTTACTACATCTATGGGATTTACTGTTTAAAACTTCACCAAAAACCAAAGTATAATACTTGAGTCATTACTAGTTAGTTACCATGATCTTCACTTTAGAATATGGATCCAAATAATTAGTCATTCCTTTAGAAGTATGTAACACTTGAGTCATTACTAGTTAGTTACCATGATTCTTACAGTAGTTCTCTGGGAAGCATAAAAAAAATAGTAGTTATCGATTAGTTAATAGTGAACTACCACTTTCATCTGTGTGCTATTACTAATTTGTTAATCAGAATTTCTTGTTAGTTAATAGTAGTTACTAGATTGTTAATATGTGTATATATTGTAATATTGTAATATTGTTAATATAACTCATTTGTTCCTGTGTAGTTATTCATTAACGAAGGAACCGTATTCTAAAGTGTTACCCCATTTACTTCCATTGTCTTGTATACTTCATTTAAAAAAAAATAAAAAATAAAATATAAAATAATCAGATAATATAGGCTGTATTTTGTCTTTCAGATATGGAGCAAAACCCTTTTTAATCTCTCTAAAAACATGTATATATATAATTGTTCTTCTATACGAGTTGATTAATACACATCTTGTTTAGATTTCTAGATTGTAGATTTTCATCAACGATTTCATGTGAATTCACCATTGCGTAAAGTTATCATGAATTCTCAAGAAATCAGGTTGTAAAGTTAATCTTAGAACGATGGGAACTCAAAGTTTGTCCAATATGAAACCACACGATAGTCAGCAATTATTTCTCAAAACAGCGATATAAAAAGGCACCTTCCTCATCAGTTATTCTGAAGAGTCGATGTCGTCTGTGAGCGAATGACTTTTCTGATCTTCTCCTCTTGTCGTTGCTCCTGAACTTAAAATAACGAAAAGAAAACAGAATCTCAATAAGAGACAACAGTATTTTCAGGTAAGTTTGGGTACAAGATCAATATATCAGTGAACATCACAGATTTATGTGATTATTTCAAACAGTTAAAACTGCGAATCAGCAAAAAATGCAGTTGCACAGATTTAAAATGTGTTTTGTACGAAATTGTTGAAGAGTTTTATTGTGCACATATTGCCATTGGAGTGATATATTTAGTATTTGTGAGACGCTGTTTTGTTTCTGTTCTTCACTAGATCTACTAGATCATCTGAGGGATTTGACTGAATCAAGATGCTGCTGATCATTGAAGCTCTTCTTCTCATTTTAGCTGCTCTAGGACAGGTAAGCTTGTGTTCTAGTATGAATATTACAGACATGAATACTGATGACGTGATCATTATGATTTCTGTTTCTGCAGGATCACAGCGCTGCTGTTGAAGGAAAGATATTTCCATTGGATATGGCACCGAATTCTGTCGATGACTATTATTCCGGCTGTAGAGAGAAAATGGCACATCTGGTGAATACAAAATATCTGAAGAAGGAAATCAGCAACTCAGCTAAATATAAAATTAGTTGGCAATTAGGTCAAATGTTTGTCAAGTTCCCAAAAGATCACTTAACAAGGAATCATTTAATCGCCATTTATGTGTACAGTGATAGTAATGTATATAACCAGTTTAATACTGACACTCGTTATGGTAAAAAACAGTACAAACACATGACATACAAATGGTATTCACTTTACTTTCTGTTAACAGAAGCAATACAGATTCTGAAGAAAACACACAATAAATGCATGGTAACATATCGTGGTACAAATGTTGAATTTGATAAGTATGTTCTGAACAAAGAGGTTCGATTCGGCTCATTTTCATCCTCCTCTCTTGATCCTAAAGTAGCACGAGGTTTTGGTAGTAAATCTTGTTTTGAAATCTACACGTGTGAAAGTGCTGATGTGACAAAATACTCTAAGTATCCTAATGAGAGAGAGGTGCTGATTCCTCCATATGAGAAGTTTAAAGTCACCGCTGTCAGAACAAGAAAATATCAGCACAATCTCTGGTGTGACACTGTGTTCACTTTGAAAAGCTCTGGGAGAGCAAGTTACCAGAACTGTGCAGTGGCATTCAAGAAACCATACAAGTAATGATATTCACTGAAGAAAAAAAGTGCTTGGAATTTATCAGTTCCACACAACTTAATATAAAAGAAGTCTTCCTCTCAATTTAGCTAAATAATTCTTTGACATGCAGCATACAATTTTTGTTCACTTATAATTGTTTTGAAATAAAACATTTATACTGGCCTTAAAGTGATTGTGTATGTGTATCTATTAATTTACACTTACATGTGTTTGCATCACAATTTTAGTGCTTGCCATCTAGTTAACTGCCAGCAATAGAACATTAACTGCTAAATGACCTTCTGGGTGCAATGTAGAATGAAGATACTGTTTAGTTATATTGAAAGTACACTCTCAGTTACATCAGAATGATGATCATTTAAAGGAAATTGTTTTTGGGAAAAGGGTAACTTTTCTTAAATCGGTGTTGGCATTTAAAATGAATATAGAAAAATGGTACCTGACAGAGTATTACGTGGCTACTTGTAAGAGATGTGCACAGTCATTCCACTAGGTGGAGTAGCACTGATATCTCTCCTTGTGGATTTAAGATTGACGATCTTTTTTTATATTCTAGTTATATAGCCTGGAATGGTTTAACTTGTTGTATAGAGCTGATAAACGTTGGAAGTGTTTTTAAAAAAGGAAGTTTAAAAAGGGCCTTTATCATTCATTTACAGGTGATAAGGAACTTGATGGGGATTTAACTCCACATATTTCTATTTGTAAACAGACCACAATGGAAATAAGCCTTTGGGTTTTTGTGTATATTATCCTCGACAGTTATGAAATGTTGTATAACTGTCTTTAAATATATATATATTTTAATTATTGTCTAATAAAGGAAGCAATATATTACCAATACACTCAGAAAACGATGTTTTGCTGCTTGTTCAATTAACTGAATTAAATTAAGGTTTACTTATTTTTTATCTTGCTTGGGAGCTTCTTTGATGTTGGATTTTTTTGTGGTTTTCATTTTGAAGTGCTTGTGGTTGTTGATATTGTACAATTCAACCATATCCGAATTAAAGACTAAAATTGCACATTTAAAAAAAACTCTTCAATATATATATACACACTGCACTCCTTTGCTGTCACTTGTTCAATGTGTCTGGAAATTTCACGAGCCACTTTCACGAGACAGCTTTGCCCCCTGCTAGCCACCAGATCTGACAGCAACCCATATTACACATCCCGCTGTTGTTTTGACTCAAAGTTTGGCAACGCTGACATTAAAGATTGCTGTTCGTATAAGATAAGATAAGATGAAATGGTGTTGGCTGGTAGACTATTTAAATACCTAGTTGTATCTGGTTTGGAGATTAACATTATTGTTGTTGCCAGCACAAACATTATTTTGTGAACCTAATGCACGCCAAATGTGTTGCAAACTAAACACATTAGTTTTTACAAGCCGAGCTGATGTTACCGGGACTGTTGCTTTCCCTTTTTGCTTGAAATCTCTTGTTGGTTCGAAGTTCATTTTGTTGTGACCACTGCATGCAGACTAGCCTGACGAGACGACCGTCTTTATTCACTAATGTCATTAATACGCAAATATGCATGGCGATGCTTATTCAGTTACCCGCGAAATCCCACAGACAGCTCATAATTATTATACAAATAATTATTACATTATAGGCTTACCGTAGTGATTCGGGTTAAGCAGGAAAACAGATTGGAATTCGAATTTATGATGTAGCCTACTTACTCGTAATAGACTAGGTAATAGAGGGTTTTCACTACACGTCTTCAATCCGGAAGTCGGCCATTTTGGAGGTACTGAACGTAAACCAAGGGGTAATCCATCAGCCGGAAGTTGAAGCCTCGCGGGAGCCGCCCTCAGTGTTGGGAAAATTCATTTTCTACATGAACTAGTTCAAAGTTCAGTTCACAAATTTTAAAATGAACTAGTTCAGTTCATAGTTCATAATTTAAAAAATGAACTAGTTCATAGTTCTAGTTTCATATGTTGCTGCTAGCTTCTTTTTTTTTAATTATTGCCACAGCCCATATACAACGACAGACAGCAATTATTTTATCGACTGGCAAAGTTTGCACAGAAATGTAAGATTTTTCCCATCCTCACCGACCTTGTCATAAAACTCGTTTAAAAGATCGTACGACTCCTCCTCGCTCGCTGCTTTGTCGACTACATGCTGCACTGGTGGCTGATGTTGCCAGATTGGGTGTTTTTTTCGCTACATCTTAAGGCCTGTTTACGGTGTGTTTTAGCCGTTTTTTTTGCTTGGAAGGCTCTATAGAAATCTGGCACCCTATTGAACGAGAGAGCGTGCGTTCACAGACACCAGAATGAACGCGTTCACAGAAAAAAATTCTAGTTTAAGTCACCATTATGGTGATCAATATCTGCTTTAGTTGGGCTCTTGACCCTTACATTTTTTACTTTAGATTTTGTTTGACTGTTGTAACTGATTTATAACTGCCAGATGAACAAAGAGAAAAGGTGATCTGAAGTTGTTGGTTATATTTTGACATAATCATAATTTTACCTGAATCACAAAACTAATTTAGCCTAATCTCTGACTTATATTTATATTGTCGATTGCAGCATCACAGTGATACAGCAAAAGAGACAGAATTTCCAATATATTCCAAAGGATTTCTTAAAACATTATTTTTAAAAAATGTGTAGATACAAACAGACATCAAGAATGTGCATGAATCTCAACAATGGTGACAACTGAAATATTTAATTAGGAAAAGGACAGTTCAGATCATAATTTATTCATACTGCAATGCATGATGGGAGCCATGAATGAGTTTTAATTGGTGGCACCCAGAATGCACTGCAACATGGTTTATTATTGTCACCATTGTTGAGATTCACAGGCTGAATCTTGATGTCTGTGTGTCTTAATAAAAAAAATCTAAATCTTTTGAACAGAAATATTAATAATATTTAGGATTCAATAGAAAATGCTACAAATTGTATGCTGTAGAATCACCAGGCTGCTTGTAATCAACAAGGTAAACCTAACTATCTAAATTGTAGTCCTCTGTTGTAAGTCACTTTGGTTAAAAGCATCTGCTAAATGTAAATGATGTTTAATGATTCAAGTCTAATGATGATTACGTCTAAACATAACCATCACCACCTGAACACCATTCTCTTTGTTCATATGGCAGTTAAAACTCAGTTATAACAGCCAAACAAAATCTAAAGTTAACAATTTAAGGGTCAAGAGCCCAACTAAAGCAAACACTGATCACCATAATGGTGACTTAAAATTAGATTTTCTTCATTGGTGATTCTGCTTGTTAACATCAGGTGTCTTCAATAATGGTCAATCATCACACAATTAATAACATAATTATCAAATTAATTGTAACACTCTTCAGTGTTCATTTAACACTCATATTTGAACACTTTAACTCTTTGAATGTGGAGTCAAATAAACTCCCAGGAGAGTTAATTTAACACTTGAGTTTTTGCTGTGTAGGATAACATTCTTGCTTTAACACTAGGGCTGGGGTAAACGATTATTAACTAAACGATTAGTTGGGCGATTATTTTATCGATTAGTCGACTAATCTAACGACTAATTGGGCGATTAATATAAAGATTATTTTTCTGCTCCTCGATTAATAAAAAAACATAATGTATCTCAAATAAATACGAACTAGCGTACTGAATCATGATACTGTAGCTGGCTAACGTTAGTCTAATGTTATGTATTTGAACACTGTCATTAGAACTCTATAACCGCCAAAACCGTGTTATTAAAATATTTTGTACAAACATTTTTTATCATAGAGAATGTTTAAGTAGCTACTAATATCAGCTTACCAGGGAAACGGAGGCGGAGTTAGTGGTGCTTCTGCTCCTGCTGGAGATGATTCAGGAGAGTCTGTTCTGTTCCCCATTACCGATCAGAGCGCGCGCTGTCACGGAGCAAAGCCTTGTTTATACTCGACGCGTCCGTATGAGCGTGCGGCAAATATGACGCGTTGGGCGCGCAAGACCGGCAAAACCCCATATCGCGTGCACGGCTTCTTTTGTAACAGCGCGCGCGGCGCCGCGTCCGCGGATGAACGACTGCAAGCCGAATCTCCCCGAGCCGTACGTCTCACCGGACCAACACCCAGTTTGCGCGTCTAAATTGCAAAGTTTTTTTTTTTGTTAAGGATTTGTTTACTGTGTTTGATTCATTTAATGGAGAGCACATTCACTTCTAGTGGTCTTCGTCCTCCATTCTGCAATGTTTCGGTCTCCCACGTGTGTTGGCGAGCTGTACTGCCGGAAACGGTGCAAAAAATAAATAAATGAAGAAGCGTCGACGCAAAAATATGGCGTCGACGTAATTTTGACGTCGAAGCGTCGACGTCATCGACGCGTCGCTACAGCACTATTTAACACGTCACATTACAAGAACGTTTCATAAAATACATTCCGTCATCTCAGGCCTCAATGATATCCTCAAAACATTTCGCGAACGTTGATTTGATAATGTTCCTCCTTTGTTATTATGGAACATTGTATAATCTTTTATCTCAACAACTTTCCCAAAACATCCTCAAATGTTACAGTTAAAACGTTATATCTTAGTTTACATTTAACCTTATAGAAACATTATTTGAAATGAGAAAACATCCTTAAAACATTCTTTGAACATTTCTTTAAAACATTAACCAAATAGTGAATGTTAGCCAATGTTCTGAGAACGTTCCCTGCTAGCTGGGAGGAAGTGCAATAATCGGGCTTCAGTCTTCTCCGTTGAAATCAATGGGGTCGCTGTGTCCATTTCTTTTACTGTCTATGACGTAAACAATGTATCGTTTCTGTACAAATAGTTTGACTAGACATAATAAATACATAGACACCCTATTGGCTGCTGGAGCGTATGTCAATGGCGCCGCCATATCAAGGAGGGCAACTTTCCAATACCTCTCATTACGGGAATTGAGAAAAATGCCTGATTCGTTGCTGCATGGGGCTGTACTAATCGCCACACAATTGAAAACAGGTCTCGGGGAATTACCTTTCACAAACAAGACTGATTTTTTTTTCTGGTTGTATTTGGTCATTATATAATTAGTAATAGTAACGTACAGCACGTACAAACCACTGAAATCGGCTGATAAATGTAAACGTTATTATTGTTTTTATCCAGGAAAACCGCAGCTCACCGGTTTACTTGCATTTGTTTACAGTGCAGTCTTGACCTCCGCAAAATGGCGGACGTGTTGACGTATCACAGCAACGTTCCAAAGCGCCAATAGGGCTCTATGTATTTATTATGTCTGTGGTTTGACTGTTTTGTCTGTTTGATCATGTGGAAAAATAAAAAGACAACAGCACAAACTATGTCTACTGTGATATTTATTTCCTTTTCATATAAAAAAGGCTAAATTACTATATTAAATAAAATAAAATGGAAAACACTGATTTAAAAAAAAACTTGGTATAAGTTTCTTGGTGTGAGTTTCTCTGGTAACCTAAAAGAGTACAATAAAGTTAACTGAAGTCCAGATTTCTCAGACGTTCTCCACCTTGATAATGTTCAGCTCGGGCTCGTGCGGTGAAACCGGAAGACTGGAGGACTGGTTAGGAGGGCTACACGCCTGGAATGATCCATCTGCACTGGTGGAGGGCATGTCTCCTGATTTACTATCCATCCCTGTAAAGGAGTCTGTGTGTGGTTGTGGATACGGGAGTGTGCTGGGCGAGTATGCTTGCGCGCGGGACTGAGTGAACGTCGGCGCGCGCGTTTGAGCGTGGGTGAACGGGGGCCCGCCGGAGCTCGGGCACTGCTGAAACCCGTTCATGGTGGGTGGGCTGAGCTGGTCCAGAGAGAACACCTCGATGCTCTCGAGTCCAGAATCGTGGATCTCGTTGTATCGTGTCTGGGCTTGGCTGCACTGAGCGTAGGCGCCCTGGCTGGTCGCGGTCTGGCTGAACGGGGCCGAAGAGGCCAGCGAACACGACGCTGGAGCGCATGAGGACTGCAGAGGGTCGAATTTGGATGCGAGATCCTGCAGGGTGCTGAGGATCTGCTTCTGGACTTGAGTCTGCTGGGATTGTTCTCTCTCCAGTCGGCCTTGTTGGTCCACCATCATCCTCAACGCCAGGCCCAAACTCCTCAGCTCTGAGCCCAACGACTGGATCTTCTCCTGTAGGGTGCTCACGGAGGCAGGGTCCAGGACGCTCCGCTGGGGAAGAGGAGGAGGAGGAGGAGGAGGAGGGGGGAAGGCTGGTTGGTCACGGTTTGAACCCGTGCAGACGAGGATGCATTTTGGGATGGGGCCGGGTCAGGGAGGCGGATGTCAACACGGGGAGGGTGTTGAGGAGCGCGAACAGGAACACCCACACGCTGGTTCATCCATCTCCTGTGAGGACTCGCTCCTTGGTGCAATAATCTCTGAGAAATAAAGATTTAATTAAGCCATCCATCATATATATACAGGCAAGAAATAGTGATCAGCCAGACCCAAGGCTCAGTTATAATAATTTTTATTATTAAAATTTATATAAATTTTTTTGTAAATTGATACTTTTATTAAATTATTTAATAATGGTTTTCCATATTGGTTATGGGACACTTAACCAAAACATAATTATTACTGGTTGTACAAAATGTTGTCATAATAGTACTGGATCTATGATGATTCTTCGTAACTCACGATGTTTGGAGGTCTGGTGGTAGTGAGGTCATAAGAAGCTGTCTGTGGTAACACAAGCTTTCTCCCATCAGGACCAGAGAAGCAGGACGGATCTCGTCTCACTGACACCGACACCTGCTGGCCGGTCTGAGGACCACTGTCTCTTACCTTCACAAAACACGTGGATTAGTTAAGGCAAACAAATATTATCACAAAAAAAAAATATATATATATATATATATATATTATATATAAATATATATATAATATATAATATATATATATATATAATATATAAAAAAAAAATTATATAAGCCTAAAAATAAGACTTTTTTAAATGATCTATTTTTTTTGTATTGTGTTTTTATGAAAAATAAGGACATGCTTATTGTGCACATTTTACTTGTATTTTTTTGTTTAATGACTGTCATTTTTACTTTAAAGTAAATTGTTTTACATAATTAAAAAGCATTGTAATTTATGTTTCTTCAAAGGCAACAAATATACCATGGTGCTTGAATACGTTACAATTTTAATTTATTTTATTTTTTCAAATTACTGTAATTTTATAATGAAATGCATTATAGTCCTGCGGACTAGTATAGAGAATAAATGTGCTTAATTGTCATGAAAATAAAGTCACGATGCATATGCATTGTGACTTTACTAATGAAGACTATAATATGGGAAATATATATATATTTAAGATACATCTTTCAAAAACAATAAAAAACCTTTGAACTTAAGAATGTAATTTTTGAAGATACAGTTTATTTTTCAGAATGAATAGAAAGGTCAAAAGAACAGCATTTATTTGAAATAGAATTTTTTTGCAAAATTATAAATGTCTTTACTGCCACTTTTGATCAATTTAATGCATCCTTGCTAAATAAAAGTTTTAAATTCTTTAAAAAAAAACAAAAAAATAATCTTTTTGTATATGAAGAGTTCAGATGCAAAAACCTCTAAATGCCATCTGAAATTTTCTTCTAAAATTATAATTTTTATCAAGCTCGTATATTTAAATTCAGTAATTTCACTTAAATGACAATTAATGGGTAATTTTTCTTGCCATTTAAGTGAAATTATTGAGCTTAAATATACAAGCTTGATAAAAATGATCATTTTAGAAGAAAATTTCAGATGGCATTTAGAGGCTTTTGCATCTGAACTCTTCATATGTTAGTACAATCCACCCACCCGCGCTCTGTGGAGCAAAGCCTTATCCAGGAGTCGTTTGCGAGCCACTAGCACAGGATTGGCAGGTGAAGGTGTGTGTCGTCGTCTAACGTAAGAAGCGCCACTCGTCGCTCCCGTCCCGACTCCCAAACGCGGCCCTTGGACCCCAGAATTCTGCGACCCCTGTGCCAACGAGGTCACGCTGACAATCCGGATGTCCTCATCTTTCTCCCCACCCTGAGCCTCCCTCCTGCCAGCCGGACCCGTCCCGGAAGACTGTCCTCCTCTGGCATCCGAGCCGGAGGACCCGGCCTGCTGGGACGCAGCGACTCGGGAAGCTTCTCTGAGGAGGTTCCTCAGCTGCTGATCGCTCCAGCCGACCCGCCGGGTCTCAGAGCCTGCCGTCGGCCCCGTGTGGCCGCTGTTCCTGGCGGCTCCGTCCTCCTTCCGAGCTCTGCCTTGAAACTCCTTCAGGAAAAGGTAGATGGCCTGCGCGGACACCTTGATGTTCTCCAGCTCCAGCACGGCTTTGATTTTCCGGAAGCTCAAACCCGCCTCCCGCAGCTCCACCACCTTGCGCTTGGCAGCGTCGTCCAGTCGGCCCATGCTGGACAACACAGTGACGACACACTAAAAAGCGGGATCCTGAAATGAATAAATTAAATATTACGTCCACGAATGTTTGTAGTCTTCATGAATTGCTTGGTACAATAATAACAAATAAGCGCTGTCAAAAATTAACCCGTTAACTGTGACCTCCTTTATTAGCATAGTAGAGATGCGCGGTTGGCGGTTACAGCCGCGGACTCCGCGGATAAACCGCGGATCGGGCGGATGACGTGACGAAAAAAAATATTTTAATTAAATTCGGGCGGGTGGCGGGCGGTTGAACCAATCAAATGAAAAATATATGTTCAAGCGTCTAACTAGACGCATATTTGACGCTCTATTCGCGTTCGGTGTGACCATAGATAGACAGTAAAAGAAAGGGTGTGAATACACCGCTGTCCATTCGCGAAGTGCTGAAATACAAATGAAAACTATTTTGTAAATTAATTCAGTTTTACCATGATTAAATCAGCTTTGCAACTTTGCATTTGCACCCGCGACAGGCGATTAACTAACGTCACTAGCAGCTTGTCATTTATTGTAAAAAATCCCCATGTTTTCGGTGCTGATGTTGTGGTGAGGCGTTCATTCATGTAACATGTAAGGGTGGCGCGCTGCCAATAAAGCACCTAAAAGTTGTCACAAAGAACCGGTAATGATTATGATAAAAGTAATGATTATGAATATGTCGAAAAGGCCTATAACAAGGAGACAATTTAATTGTTTATAAACGTGTTTTCTGTGTTATTTTTGCCTGCAAAGATGAAGTTGACGATGCTGATCATGATCTTCGCAGTGAACGCGCCAGAGAGAAATGCACATTTCATACGGATTACATAAACAGAGAGCAGTGTTTTCTTTCGTTTTGAAATGTTCTTTTTAGAAGTAGACATTTTAGATATATTTCTCAGGTCTGTGAGGCAAGTATAGGCTGAGTTTTGGTTAATTTATGAGACGCGCCAGTTCACGCGCGGGGGGCGATCCGTTTTGTGATTCGGTATATCTGCTATATTCACTTATTAAATCCAGGCATTTGGTTGACGAAAAAATGATTAAAATTAAGATACAATTAAAACAAAACGAAATTCACTTTAAAGAAAGGCTTTGTGCTTTCTGTTTGAGGTTTCTGAAAGTTTTAAAGCAGTCTTTTAGTGCCGCTTTCAGAGCGCTCACGTCCGTAACGCATTCCCCAATTTTAAAGAATTTATCCTAAACTAGTTTTGTGGTGAAGTAGGTCTACGTATATTGTATAATGTTAACTTCAAATAATAGTAATTTAAGGGCGAGGCTTATTCCAACCTAAAACGCTGTATAATTGTATATAGTTTTAATCAAATAAGGTTGGGTTATTTATATGTTGAGCTGCCTGTTCATGAAGCTGAAAGTGCACGTAATAAAATAATATACAATTGATGCAAACCAACAGGAATCCTTGCCTTTTCTGTTCTATGTTTAGGTTATGTTTTATATGGGTAGGGCCCCATATTAGTTATTGAAACCCAGAACCCAGGCCGCTACTGCCTATCAGTTTTGCCGAAGTGCGTTTAATTTAGGCTATTTATTTATGTTTATCCCTGCGCGCCGATCTGAGGTGCGTTTCCCGAAAGCATCGACGGAACTTGCGACCATAGTTGGCTAACGATGCTTTCGGGAACGCACCCCAGAGACGGAGTTCACTGCTGATATTCTGAGAGCTTTCTAGTCTCGCGGCTGTCATCAGCAGCGCCTTGTATTGCTCAATCAGCGGATGGCGGGCGGGTGCGGTTTTGAAAATTGGTCAAAAACGTTGGTGCGGATGGATGGCGGACGGATGATGAGTTTTGTGATGCGGTTGCGGATGAAATAATAGCCCATCCGCGCATCTCTATAGCATAGATCTCATTCCTAAATTGTTGTAATTAAGGTTGGCCTCTTTTTAAAAAAGACGCTCAGCATATTGCAGAATTTAAATCATCAAAAAAAATTAAGTTAAAGAAGTTTAAGTTTACTGTAAAGCACATGTACTGAAGTAAAAAAATATATATTCTATCCAAAATATATATTTTACAACATAATTTGGATTCTAAAAGTTGTGTTCCAAATTTGAAGTTATCATAAAAATGAAGCCCACTATAAGGTTCTAAAATACCATTTTCATTGTAACGCAATGTCCAATTTCAAAATGTTTTCATAAGATGAATTTTGAGTGTTTAATAGGGGTGTAACAATACATAGCAATACAAAAATGCATCAATATGTATCGTGGATTGTGACAATCTGTATTGTGTATAGTTCACCCAAAATGGAAATTACTGTGTGAAAAAATTCAAGTTTTCAGAGTTTTTTAGTATTTCCTACATTATATACTATATTATGTTGAATATAATTTATAATAATGCAGTGGGGTAATATTTGTGGGTCCTGATAATGCCAAATGTCGTATGTTGCCAGAAAAAGTGTCCTATATTACTAACCATAAGAAGTTCTTATTTAAAATTTCTCTAGTGAGTGACAGAGTGAAAGCATATTCGTCTAAAATAATTCTGTATTTTATTTCAGCTGCAGAATCATTAATATTTTTATTCTGGTGTCACCATTTCATTTACACCCACAATATAATACCAAATTTAGCGTTTTAATATGTCTATGTCTAAGAGTATCGCAACAGTATCATATCGTGATATGTATCGAATCATCACATGAGGGTATCGTTACACCCCTATTGTTTAAGCTTTCGAATGATTTATAATTTATGATTACTAAAATATGTGATAGGGAAAAAGGGCAATAAAAAAGTGGGACACTGACAGACTATAAACTAGAAATGACAGAAATAATAAACAAGGATTTTGTTGGATGTATGTATAGTTGATAAATATTATTTATTATAATATTATAATAACCCTGTTATTTTGTGTCTATGGCCCTGTTGAATAAGTTGACCAGCTTCATCTCCATATCGGTGTAATGAATCAATCATCAGAAGGAACTGGATGAATATTTGAATGCTACCGATCCCAATCTGACCTCTGACCTGTAATGCTGCCTGAATCATAATCATACACTGTTCGTTCGTTGGCCAGAGGAGAACTGGCCTCTCGTCTGGTTTCTCACAAGGATTTTTCTCCATTCTGTCACTGATGGAGTTTTAATTCCTCGCCACTGTCGCCTTTGGCTTTTGGCTTGCTTAGTTGGGGACATTTAATATTCAACAATATTATTGATCTGCCTTCATTGACACCATTATATGAAAACTCAACTGAGCTGGACAATCATTGTTTTCTCCAAAACTGCTTTATAGATTAAATGAACTAATTTAATAATTGATGATTTTTTGATTGATGACAACAGAACTCAGTCAACACTGAACAATGACACAATTTTCTTTTAGAGCCGATGTACAGCTGAAAAGAATTCTGTTTGCATCATTGAATCATTATTTTCCTGTCATCACTGTAAAGCTGCTTTGAAACAATAGGTATTGTATAAAGTGCTATATAAGTTAATGTTGAAAGTTAAAACAATTAAAAACTTGACTCTTTCCGTAATAGTTTTGGTAATAAAATTAAATAAAAATTAAAAGGGATTTATATGATTTACTATAATATTTAGTTAATACCCTGTGATGTGTACTCAAATAAATCTATTTTTATGTTTAGAAGGTTATTATTTATTAGCTTGAGCCTGTACAGATGGGCACAATATGTATATAATATAATATAATATAATATATATATATATATATATATATATATATATATATATATATATATATATATATATATATATATATATAATGTGTATATATGTATACACACACACACACACACACATTCATTTTTTCTTCTTTTGGTCTATGCCTCTTGTATTGAATGCCATTTTTGTACATTCATTTTTTCTTCTTTTGGTCTATGCCTCTTGTATTGAATGCCATTTTTGTTTCTCTTAAATTAAAAAAAAGAATGAAAGACAACTATACTTTGTAGTATATAATGCACTGCATACTTATATGAAAATATATGGAATAGCAAGCTCTATTCCAAAATAAACGGTCCAAACTGTGTAGCTGGTCTGCCCGTCTAATAAGTGCCCTTAAACCCAACCAAACTATCAAAACACACCAGCATGAGCAGCGAAACACCTCCACAGCTGGTTTAAGTTCTTTATTCAAAAGGTTTAGCCCAGCTGTCATTTTCCAAACACCACCAAGCAGGGAACAAGTACAGATTCATGTAGGGACCCTGCGTAGGGATCTAGTGCACTCAGAACACAATAGAAATTAAACATATCTCACCTACTGCGACTTTGTGTTCAGTTATCTATGTTTGAAGCGACGATATGCTCCATTATAAACTCACATGACGACGCTCGTATCCATATCCGTAACGTGCATCTTAATATGTCAACACAACAACAGTAGGTGTCGATGAAACGCACACATTTGTGTTTTACTTTATGATTATTGCATTAACACACACCCCGCCTCCTTCAGACTGTCGCAGCGAAAGCGTCATTACCCCTGCGCCCTCTCGCAAACGTCATTAAGACGCGACATCTGTTGAGCTCGGCGTTGAATGTGTCGCGCGCTGCTCATTTATCATGTAAGTCTGAATGTTTATTATGATCAATATTTGTCGTTTGCGACCGGTTTTGTGTATCGTAAATGGGTTTGTGTGTACGCAGAAAGATACTAACCGCGTTTCTTATCATTAATCATCGATATTTTGCATATGTTGGGTTAATATCGGCGGGGTTAGCATTAGCTCACCGCGTTGAATGAAGAGAATCAATATACGTAACTGTTAATTGTTTTTAGAAACAAAACCTAATATGTTTCGGATTTGTGTTATATATATATGTGTAATAAAATATCGAGTTTTCTATTATTAAGGCAGGATTTTGCTGTGCGTTTGTCAGTTTGCACATTTAATGTGCTTGATGGTAACGTAAATGTTTGATATTTCAGAGCATCACTTTCTACTTAAATCGAAACGATTCTTTTGCAGCAATCTAATGATAATTATAGTGAAATAATCTTAAACTAACTTTTGATCTTAATGATACGCATCTTAAGAATAAAATCACGAAATGTGGTTATACACAATACATATGAAAGCATAAAATACAACTGGCAGTATACATAAAACATTTCATTAATTTTTACAAGTTTGGATTACTAAAATTTGTAAAATAGTTATGAAGATCATAATGATGTTCAGTATTTAAATCAGTAAGAACTTGTAATGTTCACAATTATCTGAGTTTGTTCCATCTTATGAACTTTCTTGAAGAGCTTGTTGTGATTAATATTAATAATGTTATTAATCGTTTACATCATATTTCTATCACTGATAAGGGAGTTTAAAAGGGTTAGTAACCCCAAAAATGAAAATTTAGTTATTCACTGTCTTGTTGCTCAAAACCCGCCAAACTTTCGTTCATCTTCAGAACACAAATTAAGCTATTTTGAATGAAATCTGAGAGCTTTCTGTCCCTCCATTGACAGCAACCCACAGAAAGGTAGTACATTCATCTTTAAAGTAATTCATGTGACTCAAGTGCGGTGGTTTAACCATGTTTTTGAAGCAATGCGAGTGCTTTGCGCATAAAAAAAGTTTATCACTTTATCTAATCTCACACATCAATGTATGCTCCTGCATCAGCAGAACATGCAAGCCTCATGGTGATCTCATGAATGCGCTTTGGAGATTAATATTGTGTAAATAAAGTGTTTTTTTTTATTTTATTTTTTTTATCTGCAAACAAAGCACTCGCGTCGCTTCATAAAATTGAGGTAGAGCCAATGGAGTCCCATGGATTACTTTCCTAACTTTCTGCAGCTTGAAAGTGGTAGTTGCATTGCTGTCAATGGAGGGACAGAAAAGTCAGATTTCATCCTAAAGATCTTTGTTTGTGTTCTGAAGAGGAGCGAAAGTCTTACAGGTTTGGATCGACATGAGGGTGAGTAAATGATGACAGATTTTATTTTTGGGTGAACTATCCCTTTAAGAACTCTGCTTCACATTGTACATTCGCTGCCTGTCCCAATGTCCCCTATAAAGTGTTATTAAATAAGCATCCTTTTCCCCCTCCAGCTATAGGCTTTTAATGTCATGTGCAAAAAGGTGATATGGCATGAAAAACACATTAAAGATTTGAACTGAGAAAAAATGCATTATTATGACTGCGACAGCTCACTCGTTTATGAGACACGGCTATGGGAATAAAATAGTTTATCAGCATTTTTCCTATTGTTTTTCTTTATTCGCACAGGGCACCATCACCAACCAAGCGCAGGGAGCGTTCAGAGGACAAACCCAGGGAACGAGGGAAGGAGAAGCCTGCTGGAAAGAGGGAGCGGAGAAGGAGAAGGATAAGGAGAGAGGCAGAGACAAGATCCGGAAGCGGCGCAGTAACTCCACCGGGAGCAGCAGCAGCAGGTCAATAACTGTTTATGAGATTTAGGCAACATTGATATCAAACTATACCACGTCAAAACACAATACTTAGATCAAATTGATGCGATTAAGATCATAATGGTAGAAAAATAATAATTTTTAAAATCTGGCGTATGCTGATTTAAATAACAATAAACAGGCATGTAAAAACATTGAATTGAAGACATTTAGGCATGTTACCGAAAAGATCCAATTCGCAAGTATCTATAGATTAAAACGCGCCTACTGTATGTGGGTTCATTTGTGCTGTGTGTGCATTGACGTATGTGAATCAAAGTGATTTAAAGAATAACCACAATTCTTAGTGAATAATCAGAATAATGAAAATTGCGTCTAAATAGGAGCAAAGAGATTTGTTTGCGTCATGTATGATTAAATCATTACTTTTATTATTTGAAATGATCACATGTAAACGTAGCCTAGTTATTGTTTGATACATTGACTCGTCAAGGTTAACCCTTTAAGGCCTGAAGGCATTGTTTAGAGTTGTTTTTTCTGAGTGACTTACACAAAAGATAAAGACTCATAACTCAAACTCTAGCAAGGAGAGTTAAAAGGTAGGTATCGTTTGATAGAAAACATTTTACATTTTTAAGGGGGGAAATAATTACATTTGGACATTCTAATGCTTAGAAACTGCTTATAAAAGACATATTTATTTTAATTTTACTTATCTTTCTTATTTGACATGCAATAACTCAGGAAGGAAAAAAGGTAGGAGGACAATTCTTTTTGTTTTTTTTGGTGAAGTTGTTCCCCTGCATCTGGATCAAATTTTGTGGTGATGGCAAAGTAATCAAAAGTTGCAGCATTTGGAACCAAAGTACCCTTTTTTCTGCAATCAATGCATGTTTAATGAAGTTACAAGCGTAAACGCCACGTGAAAGCTACATTTGATTTTACTTAGCTTGTGGAGCAAAGTAACATGTGCGCTTGGGGAGTTGTATGTTTTAACTTAATGAGAACATCTTTAGATCCAAGTGATGGTTTAGGGTTAGTTTGGGCTCTTTTTAATCATGTGCATGTGCTGTAATTAATGCTGTGCAGTTTTCACAAACTGGGCATGTTTCATGAAGTTACTGTGTGGTACACTTCAGGTTTATAGGGTTAAATGTGTCTGGTCATGCGTTTTTAATCTGACTTCAGATCCCGGTCCAGTTCCAGCTCCAGCAGCAGCTCTGGATCCAGTTCGGGCTCGTCCAGTGGGTCCAGCTCTTCTTCTGGTACCAGTCGCTCCGGTTCGTCCAGTTCCTCTCGTTCCTCTAGTTCGTCCGGGTCCTCTGGGTCTCCCAGTCCAGGCCGCCGTCGCCATGACAATCGGCGCCGCTCACGATCAAAGTAGGTTCCTGGCTTTCTTGTGATATTAAGCAGTTAATGCCCGGTTGTGCCATTGTCACTTACTGAACGTGGGTTTGTGCTTTTAACCAGGTCCAAATCACAAAAACGGACTGATGAGAAAGAGAGGAAGAGGAGGAGCCCGAGCCCCAAACCCACCAAACTTTATCTGGGAAGACTCACCAGGAACGTAACCAAGGTACAGTTGAAGATCACGGTAGTGCTGCACGAATAATCGGTAAAAGATCACAATCTCGATTCAAACACCGATGTGTCTAACGCCTGTTTCACATTTCAAGCATCAGCGGTTGTGTTTTCGCTGCCCATGTTAATGAATGAGAGGGTCAGTCGTCATTCTTCCTATGTGAACACGCTCATTAAATAAGGCAGCCACAAAACTCGTGCTAACGCTTGAGATGTGAAACTGTTTAAACTTTAGTACAATCATCACATTACAACATTCAAATCTGTGTTAGTGCTGATTCGGAGAGAGCAGCTGCCATGTAAATGTACAGTATCAAACCGCTTCACAAACTGTCTTTTCAACCACACGTTAGCGTTATTTATGTGTTACAAACATTTAAATAACTAGATACAATTTTACCTGGATAAAAGTTTATAGTTTGGGTATAAACACAGATAAGTACGGTAGTGATCAAAAAAAGAATATGTATTGTATTGCTTGTTACGCCAGGAGGTGGCGACAAGTGAGTGTTTAAAAGACAAACATTTGTCACTGAATTGTTTCATTATTGGATGTTTGTGAATAAATCTTTAAAATGAACAAGTCTTTATGAATGAGACATTGAATCTACTTTTTTTTTTTTAATTTATTCAAATTAATATATTTTTTGAAGAATGAAGCAAAGAATATTTTGTCATAACCTCTAGTTTGCATGTTTTGTTTATTTTAGATTAGATATAGATTCAGATTATCAATTTGCGTCTATAGATTTAATTTACAATACATATCTTTAAAGGCTGTTTTCTCAATGATTTTGTCAGAAATCTCCGCCTCCAGTTCAGCAGCACTTACACATCAAACTTTACAGTTTTATTCTAATCTATATTCTGAAAGTTTTTACTGGGGTTTCTTCATATCATTTGTCTGATTTATATAACACTTCCGGCAACATGATTTTTTTTTCTAGATTTAGACAGTTTTCTGATTAAAAAGTGATATCCAAAATCCCCTCTGTGAAAACCTTTGACTGTCAACTAAATTAAACATGAAGTTTTAAACTGACTTTATCCAATGTTCAGATTTCTAAAACTTATGCAAATTTAATTGACTACATTTGCATATTTAAACATTTCAGATTTTTTTTTCAGGGACTTAACAGCAGCATTAAGTATTCAAGAAAATAAAAGCAATTAAATATATTGTGTAATTTAAGTATTTTTTTATATTACAAAAAGTATGAAAATTAACACTTGATATTTTTTATTATTTATCTAAATGTTTTTAAGTGTTGAATTTAGATATGTATTCCTGAAAATTGCTACTCCTATAATGTTTTGTGCTTCTGTACTTAATTTTCCTATAGGAACATATTCAAGAGATCTTTTCAACGTATGGCAAGATCAAGATGATTGACATGCCTCCAGACCGTTTGCACCCTAATTTGTCAAAGGGTTACGCTTATGTGGAATATGAGTCTCCAGATGACGCCCAGAAAGCCCTGAAACACATGGATGGAGGTAAAAAAGCAACTGAATTGCATAATTTTTAGGCTTATTATTGTTAACTAAAGCCATAAAACATTTTTGTAACATGAAATAAAATAAGTTAACTAATATGGCAACACTTTTCAATAGTCTCTCATGTTAACATTAGTTAAAGGTACAGTAAGCAATTTCTGAGAAATGCTGTTAAACGTGGAATCGGACCAAGCAACACAACACGCTTGTTAGCAGTAGGGGGCGTGTCCACTCATTATGGGGAGAAGAGAGGGAGATCTGAAGAAAGAGACATTACAAAAGAGAAAAGCTCAAAAGGAATATTATTGGAAGAAAAAGGGTTATGATCAGGCAAGAGCTTTAGGACCTGTGTTAAAGTAACACTATGTAGTTTTTCAACCTTCATAATATATTTCCAAGACCCTTGTGATGGTACATCGACTTAAAATAAGTTAAATGACACGTCTCCCATAGCCTGACGGGGTCTGTATCGCTTTTACTGGCACTATGTAACTTCGGGTTTCGGGTAGGAACCCGTTCACAAAAAGAACTACAAAATTCGACTGCTTTACGTCAAGCACTACAATAGTCATTTCATTTTTCTTCGTTTCTGATGTCGCAATACATCATCCTTTCATGAAATCATGTAACATACTCTACCTTGTCTGTGGACATCGTTCATTCTGAAGCTGGTGCTGGATAAACAGTGAGCGTGCGTGCGACGGTAGGCTAAATTATTTACGACAGCGGCAATGGACGATTTCGTTTTCCAACCAGTAGGGCGACCGAAGAGGAAAAGTTACTCGGTGTTACTTTAATTAAAAAGTTTTCCAGCGCTGGACAGACCGAAGCAGGAAGGACTGAAAACAGATGCAGAGGTTGCATTGTTACTCAATTTTTGTTCTGATTGTTTGTTCGTCATATCTTTATATGTGAAACACTATTTTGCTTCTCTTCAGTTATGGTAAGGAGACATCCACTCTTGCAATGAAGGGAGGGGTGTGTTTATTTGGGTTTGTGTTTCTCAGAAATTGCTTACTGCACCTATGAGCAATATTTTACAGCATTAAAGGATTAGTTCACTTTTTAAAAAAGTTTTGCTGATAATTTACTCACCCCCATGCCATCCAAGATGTCCATGCTTTCTTTCTTCAGTCGAAAAGAAATTAAGGATTTTGATGAAAACATTCCAGGATTTTTCTCCATATAATGGACTTCAATAGTGGCCAAAATGGTTCAAGGTCCAAAAGACAGTTTCAGTGCAGCTTCAAAGACTTTAAACATACCAGACGATGAATAAGGGTCTTATCTAGCGAAACGATGCGCCATTTCGAAAATAAATAAAACCGTTTAAGTATTATTAGCACAAATGCTCGCCTTGCTCTGTTCTCCTGTTCGAACTCGTTCATCAAAATGAACAAATCTTTTTTCGTGTCATTTCATTCGTTGAATGAACAAAATGACTCGAAAAAAGACTCGTTCAATATGAACAAATCTTTTTTCGAGTCATTTCGTTCGTTGATTGAATAAAATGACTTGTTCATTTTAAAAGATTTGTTCATTTTGATGAACGAGTTCGAACAGGAGATTCACGAACGTGCATCTCAGGACAGAGCAAGGCGAGCATTTGTGCTAATAAAACTTAAACTGTTTTATTTATTTTCGAAATGGTGCATCGTTTCGCTAGATAAGACCCTTATTCATCCTCTGGTATGTTTAAAGTCCTTTGAAGCTGCACTGAAACTGTCATTTGGACCTTGAACCGTTTTGGCTACTATTGAAGTCCATTATATGGAGAAAAATCCTGGAATGTTTTCATCAAAATCATTCATTTCTTTTCGACTGAAGAAAGAAACACATGGACATCTTGGATGACATGGGGGTGAGTAAATTCAGCAAAAGTTTTTTTAAAAGTGAACTAATCCTTTAACCTTTGTTAATGTTAATTAAGATATAATTGTTTATTGTTAATGTTAGTTCAGTTTTTTGATTATATTGTTAGTATTAGTAAATGTAGATATTTATGCTATAGAAGAATTGTTTATTTTAAGTTCATGTTAACAAATATAATGTTGTAAATTAAATATTGTGTTGGCGTTATCATTCAAATACAATATATTTATATATAGAGAGATTTTTTTTTTCATTTTTCAGCAAGTTGCCGAGGCAAAATGTCTAATTTTATTTGTTAAACTTAAAGTACTAAAATAAATAAATAAAACTGAAATAAAGAACTTGAAATAAAGAACTTGACAAATAAGAACTTGATGGATGCATAATAAATGACGAATGCAAAACAAAATTACAAAGTTTGTTTAGAAATTAATGTAATTTTAAAATATAATATATAGTAACACTTTACAATGTTTAATTTAACAACAGTTAACTACATTAGGCATCATGAACGAACAAATACTTCTACAACATTTACGAACACATTTTTAAAATCAAATTATTGTATCTAACATTTGTAAATGCACTGTGAACTAACATGAACAAACAATTCGTTTTTTGTTAAACTAATGATAATGCAATAATAATCAATGTTAACAAATGCGACCTGATTGTAAAGTGTTCCCGAAAACCCTTAAATACTATGTCACTGAATCTAAAATAAGGCTGATCAGTGGAGATGTTTTTCTTACTCTCTGCTGTTTTCCTCAGGTCAGATCGACGGTCAGGAAATCACAGCCACTGCTGTCCTGCCCCAGAGGATTCGACCTCCCATGAGAAGACCGTCCCCTCCTCGCCGGATGCCTCCTCCGCCGCCCATGTGGCGCCGCACACCGCCTCGCATGAGGAGAAGGTTGGCTTTTTAACCATGTTTTAGTCCGACTAGGATGTTGTGTTTTCTGTGCAGGTCGATGGGAACCAATCTATCTGGCCTAAATTTCATTTTAGTCCACACTACGCACCTGTTTCCAAATGTCGATCTGTCCTTTCACCTCGTGTTTGTTTATTCGTCCTTGTACTAGACAGGCTTTCTGTCTTTTATGTGTCTTATCAGGTAATAAGCCCATGCACGTCTGTGATTTATTTTTGCCGAAGCTGACAGTTCGTTCTTGCCACAGGTCTCGCTCTCCTCGGCGACGCTCTCCGGTGAGAAGACGCTCTCGCTCCAGGTCTCCGGGTCGCAGACGACATCGTTCCCGCTCCAGCTCCAACTCGTCCCGTTAGCCGACGCTCCATTCTCACCAATGGCTTCTGACGGCCCTTTCATATTTTAGCTGGAGCAAATAAATTGCCCCTTTTTTTTTCCTTTTCTCTAGTACCCTCAGGACTGTACGTAAAAGCCCAGTCTTATAACATCATTGAAGTTAGGGTGGATGTGCTTGGTTTTTTATTGCTTCTGTGTTTGTACACTCACTGGTATTGTACTAGATGCTTCATTTTACTGTGACTCGTTTTGTAATGTGCTTTTCTTTTTTTGAGAAACTCAGCTTTTTACCGGTTTATGTTGTGATTTAAAATGCATGACCTTTTTTATCCAAATGTTTGCATTTTTCATGGAATTGTTTCTGTTACTGACATTAGCGGTTCTCAATTCATCTCTCGACATCACCACCTATCCTGTAAAATCTGATGATCTGTAAGATTGAAAACAGAAAAATCAATAAACCAGTTTAACAAGTAAAATCCTCAGTAGTCATCATTTGTGTTACAATGCAAACCTACGTGACTCTTTTTTTAATTATTCCTTGAAAACACAAAAGATGCTTAAGTCTTTAGTTATTTTATACCTGTAAACAGTTTATTGAAGCTATTGACAAAATATAAAATCTTTGTTGAGCATCATCTTTAATGCATCAGGCTTTTATAGCTCTCATAGGATGATACTCTAGAGAGTATGAAGCTCATAATTGAGGCTTAAAGTCCCCATGAATTCAAAATTGACCATACTTACTTTGTTTGCCTAAATTGATCGTTTTGTGGTGAACAATTCATCCATGCAAGTCAATCCACACACAAAAAAAATGTTGGCTTCGTAATCTTTATCAAAATCTGAAATTGCATTTAATCCCCTCTGCATTGGAGGACCTTTCCTGATGACGTAGGTTTGACTGTTTTGGTGTCTGCTTAAAGGTCCCCTGACATGGGGTTATTTTTATTTTTCATTATTTTATAATGTTTCCTGGGTTGCCCTTAAAATGTTGGTATGTTTTTTAGATCAAAAATAGTCATAATTTAGAAATAAAAGGCATTTTTCCTAGCCTGATTTTAGCCTCTTATTTGATTTGAACACTCTGTTTGAAGGGGCGTGTCTGCTGTGGGATTTAGTGTAACCGGCCACTGCTGTGATTGGCTGACATGCTTGCATATGAAAAAGCTATGATTACATGTGAAACTCTCCGAATACTTTTACTAAGCTATTATACATTTTTACTAATACAGCTATCGAGATTAACGAATCGTGAGAAGTTTTTAAACTATTTAGATCTATTCTCATCACATAAAATGTTGCCGTGATGAGCATTGAGCAAGCAGATGACAGTCTGTTGATCGCGAGACTGGAGATCTTATCATTGCAAATGCAATGCAGTTTCTGCACTCTCTCTAATGCTTTTTTCACCAATGTAAACACGATGATGTACATACAGTAAGAGCTTGTTGTACAGTGTACCGTGCGTCATTGATTTCATAACGAGTTGTCCAGATAAACTCGCGCTGTGTGGAAAGATTGTTCTTTGATCGCTTTCTGTATATAATTTGTTCACAATTTAAAAAAGATTATTTTCATCCTACTAAACGGAGGTACACTATAATTACAGAAACGTACACCATAATTTCGATTTACTTACGAAGTTATTTGCAGGTTGTATACTGTCTGCTTGTTACCCCTTTATTACCCCAAACTTAACATATTGTTCCCTTATACCTACACGGAAGTACACTATAATTACAGAAACGTACACCGTAATTTCGGTTTACTTACGCAGTTGTTTGCGGGTCGTAAAATAAAGTGTTACCGAAAACTTTGTTCTCACTTGGCTTCGTCTTATACACAGTGAGTTGCCGAAGCTTGTAAAGCAGAGGTATGGCACAGAGTTACGTTCACGCACTCTGGCGTCCATTAAACCAGAGATATCTCAAGCCCTGTGCTCATTACTAGACGAGCTGCAATCATCAGAGGATGCTAGAGGTTATGCGCTTGGCTGTGTCTAACCCCCCAAGACAGAAGCTGGCTTCACTGGGTCGACTAAAGAAATCCTGCCCACTCTGTAAAGAGGCTCACAGACCAGACAATCACTTTCTCAGTAAGTTCCCCTTTTCTGCCCCCTCCTGACAGAGCTTTCATTGCTAAGGCGCGGCAAGTTGCTGGCTCACTGAGTCACTCTGACGGCGAGTCTGAGGACGACAATGAGTGCAGTGCATCTAACCTTAAGGCAGTACAGCGTGTTCATATCATGCAGTCACCATGCATCGAAGCCTTCCATGGCCACACCCCCATTAGGCTGACCATTACCATACCATACCAACTTTATTTGTTAAGCACTTTACAACAACCAAAGTTGACCAAAGTGCTGTACAGAAAAGATAAACATTTGTACAATTAATAACCATACAATAAAACATTCAAACTAACAAATAAAATAAGATAAATGGAGTCGACATCTTACTAAGTGTCAAAGGCCAAAGAGTAAAGATGGGTTTTAAGAAGTGTTTTAAAAACAGATAAAGAAGAAGCCTGCTTAACATGAAAAGGCAGATCATTCCAAAGTTTAGGGGCAGACACAGCAAAGGCACGGTTCCCTCTGAGCTTACGCTTAGTTTTAGGCACAGTCAGGAGCAGCTGATCATCTGACCTGAGAGTGCGGACGGGTTTATAATAGTGTAGAACCTCAGAGAGGTATGGCGGGGCAAGACCATTTAATGATTTATAAGCAAATAACAGAATTTTAAAATGGATCCTAAATTGAATAGGCAGCCAGTGTAGTGAAGCTAAAATAGGGGAAATGTGCTCATGTTTACGCGTGCCCGTTAAAAGACGTGCTGCTGCATTTTGTATCATCTGGAGACGGGAGATGGACCATTGACAGTGGTGCAACAGGAAACATGATAAGGGCAGCATGTGCCAGCAGACTGGGCCTTAAAATCTCCAGTAGTACGCAGTCAGCTCGTCAGGCAGATGGTTCCTCACCATTAAAGGTAGTGGGAGAGATACGCACACACTTTCAAAGAGATAGCCACAAGCTCTTTTTCGACGGACTTGTGGTAGAAAACTAGCCTGGCTAACGCCAGACCCAATTCTCGTTGAGACTTGGGTCTGGGAACCACATGTACATTTTCTCGTATTTGAGGCGTGGTTTACGAATGCCCGGCGCTGTTTATTGGGTGCTAAGAATGTCTATCAAATGCTCATAGCCAACATATGTCGTCATCGTCTTGCTGTTCCCTCCCCGTTCTGTGATCCCGTTCTGTGATTGGTTCCCTAAATGAGGCGAAAAATCTGGCCATGGTATCCAGACTGCCTTTCAGCGTAAATTGAATCGCGCTGCGGTAAGGCAGTATGGGGAAACCCAGGCTAGTAGAAAACCTGGATTCTGACATTCTCGCTGGGATCCCCTTTATGGAATGTAATGACATCTCCATCCACCCTGCTCGACATCAGGTCTGTGTGGGGTCTGACACATACGAGTATGGTGCTAGTCAAACGTATGGAGACAGACATGCCCTTCGGCGAGCTCACGTACTTCGTGCCACCTCATTACATACTGTATGGCCAGGGGATTTTGTCGAACTTGAGCTTCCAGCAGAGCTAGCAAACATTAGCGAAAAGCTTGCTGTTGAGCCGCACGAGGGCCGTGCGCACTGGTTTGCTCCATCGTTGATCGAAGGGGTATCTGGAAAAATCAGGATTCCCAATTTGACTGACGTACCGCAGGGAATTAAGAAACATGACCATGTATGCCGTGTTCGCATGACCTACGTACCGGAGTCCCTAACCGAACAGGTCCTAATGGAAACTCCTCAGGCCCCTGTTCGCAAGTCCTGTTCACCCAGTTTAGCACTATTCTCTGACCGTATCTCATTAGACCCCAATGGTATTATGACGGCAGACATCAGAGACAAATTCCATGGCATCCATAGGGAATTTGATGAGGTCTTCAGTCCGCAGTTTGGGGGCTATAATGGCACTGCTGGCCCCTTCCAGGCGAGGGTAAACATGGGACCTGTCCAACCACCACAACGGAAGGGAAGGTTACAGGAACTGCAAGCTCAATTCGATGAGCTAGAATCACTAGTCGTTTTTCGAAAGCCTGAAGACATTGACGTCGATGTTGAATATGTCAACCCATCATTTCTTATCAAAAAACCTAATGGGGGGTTTCGTCTTGTTACAGCCTTCACCGATTTGGGCCGTTATAGCACACCCCAGCCGTCTCTTATGCCAAATGTGGACGCCACGTTGCGTCAGATTGCTCAGTGGAGGTATATTATCGCTACTGACCTCACCAAGGCGTTCTACCAAATTCCACTGTCCAAAGCCTCTATGAAGTATTGCGGGGTCGTCACGCCATTTAAAGGAGTCCGTGTGTATGCCAGATGTGCCATGGGGATGCCTGGTTCAGAAACTGCGCTAGAAGAACTGACCTGTCGGGTACTTGGTGATCTCCTTCAACAGGGACAGGTAGCTAAGGTCGCTGATGACCTGTATTGTGGGGCTGACATTCTTGAAGGCCTTCTTGCAGTGTGGAAAAAGGTCTTAGTGGCTCTCCAGGCATGCAATCTGTGCTTAGCTCCGAGTAAGACTGTCGTTGCCCCGGTCCAGACCGATATATTGGGCTGGGTGTGGAATCAGGGTACTATTCGCGCTAGTTCACACCGCATTGCAACATTGGCTTTCGTGTGCTCCCCCTGCGACTGTTCTGGCCTACGGTCCTTCATCGGTGCGTATAAAGTCCTAGCACGTGTTTTTTAAGGGTTGCGCATCGATCCTTGCCCCCTTCGACAATGTGGTCGCTGGTGGTGAGTCGACGGCCGCAATTGTGTGGTCAGATGAGCTTCTCCAGTGCTTTCACAAGGCTCAGTAGGCATTATCCACTAGTTGTGCTGTGACTACACCGCGACCTGATGATCAGCTTTGGATTGTTACTGATGGTGCTCTCAGGGATCCAGGGTTAGGCGCGACTATGTACGTTACACGGGGGGAAAAGCTGCTGATCGCTGGATATTTTAGCGCTAAACTTCGAAAAAATCAGATTAATTGGCTTCGTGCGAAATTGAGGCCCTGTCTATTGTTGCCTCCCTCAAACATTGCAGCCCATACATTATTCAGTCATCACAGAAGGCATGCGTGCTCACTGACAGTAAACCGTGCGTAGAGGCCTTTGAAAAGCTGTGCAGGGGCGAATTCTCTGCAAGCCCGCGAGTTACCACTTTCTTGTCCACTGCTAGCCGCTTCCAGGTCTCTGTTCGTCATGTCGCCGGGGTTGCCATTCTCCCATCAGATTATGCAAGTCGTAATTCTGCTTAGTGTGATAGTCCTACATGTCAAGTTTGTAGCTTCGTCCGTGAATCTATGGTCTCTGTGGTGTGCCGTTCTGACGTGGCTGACATCTTGCGTGGAGCTCAAAAAGTACCCTTTGCCAATAGAGCCACGTGGGTGTCCATTCAGGCAGAGTGACCGGACCTTCGTAGGGTGCACGTCATTCCTAGGTCAGTGTTGCATGATTTGCTTACGTCATTGCATATTAGGTTTGATCACCCCTCGGCACACCAGTTGAGACTTGTCGTCGGCCGGTACTTCTATGCCCTGGATTTGGACTCGGCGTCCAGCTTACTAGTAAGGGTTGTCACCAATGTGCTTCACTGGAACTGTCCCCAGTAAGCAGTAGAGCAGTCCAGCTGCGATCCACCTGAGACGGTCGGGTCTACCTTTGCAGCTGACGTGCTTAAACGTGAACGTCAGCTCATCTTAGTCGTTCGTGAGTGTGTGACATCCTTCACAGCCGCATTGTTGATTAATGATGAACGGAAGGAAACATTGCGAGATGGTATCATATGTACGTGTATTAGCCTTCGTCTGCTCGATGGCCCATTTGCCGTAGTTCGAACGGACCCAGCGCCAGGTTTCTCTCACTGGCCAAGGATGCAATGCTTGCTCAACACAGGCTGGCCATTGAGGTAGGCGATGCTAAAAATATCAACAAAAATCCAGTGGCGGAAAAAGCTATACAAGATCTACAGGGCGAGATTTTGCGTCTAGAACCACACTGCGGGGTCGTCACCCCTGTGCTGCTGTCGGTAGCTGTTGCTCAGTTAAATAGCCGTGTGCGGTCACGTGGCATGTCCGACTCGCGAAATGTTGTTGCAGCGTGATCAGTTCTCTCTCGAGCAATTACCAGTGCGTGACCGGGAACTGATTTCGATGCAGCATGCACAACGCCTCGCTAACCACCCCCACAGTGTTAAGGCGAAAACACCACGAAGTCGGCGCACCCAGACCAGATATTAGCCCGGGCGACCTTGTTTACCTTTACAGTGACTGCAATAAATCCCGAGCTCGAAGCCGATATCTCGTGCTTAGATCTGACTGTACTTGGTGCAACATTCGCAAGTTTACGGGTTCCCAGCTGCGGCGTGCTTACTTATAGAGTCCGCTTATCTGATTGTTATAAAGTTGACTCTTTCCCAAGTGTCCTAGATCATCGTGAAGACGTGGCCGCATCTGAGAGTGAAGAGGAGTGTGAAGAGGTGGATGAAGTGCCACTTAGCGCTCCCTCAAGTGATCCAGATATCCCCTTGGCGATAGCGGAGCCTGCTTCACCCCCAGGCTAAGATGGCAGTGGACGCCAGGAGGATAGACACGAGTTGGCCTCTCCATCAATGAGGTGCCTCTCCATGCAGGTCCCACGGCGTTCTGCCCGTGTCCGCCGCCCCCCTGACAAGTTGAAAGATTATGAGCTTCAATAGATGGGCTGCCTTCGCCTGTATACTTATTTTGGCTTAAATGTTTTTTTTTGAGACATTACAGTAATGTTCTATGCAGTTGGCACTGCACAAATAGTTCTGTCAAGTTATCTTGTGTTGTCATATACCAGCTTTTTGTTTCCATGTTTGTGTGTTTCTCAAGCCGAAATAAGGGGATGTAGAATCTGGAGGAAAACGGGTAGCGCCAGTATGTGGAGTGTAATGTGGATCGTTACGTGTTCTGTGACGTTGAGTGTTTATGTTCTGACCCAAGCGGCGCATGCGCATGGGGTTCTTGATGTGTGTTGTTTCCTCTTCGGCCATTAAAGGCTTGACTAAACCAGTCTCTCGTGTCAGCGACTCTTTGCATCTTATTATACACTGGCGTATAATAAATTAACTGTGGGGTATTTTGTGCTGAAACTTCACAAATACATTCTGGGGACACCCGAGACCAATATCACATCTTGTAAAAAGGGGCATAGTGCCCTTTAAAATATCAGTTGTCACTCTTTACCAATTGTATGTTTTGGTAAGATGATATTTAAATGTACAGAAACGCTGTTGAAAGTGGATCTGAAACTCTTCACATCATGATAGCAATAATAGAAATTATATATATATATATATATATATATATATATCTTCTGTGGAAGTCTCGGGATCAAATAATTTGGTCTGAATGATATGATGTCCTACCTGCCTGTCGACATGTATTCCATGGCCAGCAGCCATGTCACCCTGTAGCCTAAGACTGGTTCCCCACTGAAGCTAAGCAGGGCTGAGCCTGCTTAGTACCTGGATGGGAGACCTCCTGAGAAAACCAGGTTGCTGCTGGAAGAGGTTTTAGTGTGGGCAGCAGGGGGTGCTCACCCTGTGGTCTGTGTGGGTCCTAACGCCCCAATATAGTGACAGGGACACTGTACTGTTAAAAAGCACCGTCCTTCAGGATGAGATGTTAAACCGAGGTCCTGACTCTCTGTGGTCATAAAAAATCCCAGGATGTCCTTCGATAAAGAGTAGGGGTGTAACCCCGGCATCCTGGCCAAATTTGCCCATTGGCCTCTGTCCATCATGGCCTCCTAATCATCCCCATATATATATACCAATTGGCTTCATTACTCTGTCTCCTCTTCACCAATAAGCTGGTGTGTGGTGAGCGTTCTGGCGCAAAATGGCTGCCGTCGCATCATCCAGGTGGATGCTGCACATTGGTGGTCGTTGAGGAGATTTCCCCTCTTCCATGTAAAGCGCTTTGAGGTCCCAGAAAAAGCGCTATATAAATGTAACAAATTATTTTTTATTATTTTTACCTGCCTGTCGACATGTATTCCAATTCCAACGCTATCTCACGACCAATTCGTACAAGTGATTAAAAAGTTCAGTAACGGTGCGTGTCCACTATAGCGGCAAAACTCCACTCAGTGCCGCTGGCAACGCTATAACGCCTCCGCTTTGGGGTGTGTCTATTGCGACTTGGGAGTGTGTTTAATCTGTTTGTTTGTTTTACAACACGGACAATATAATCATCAGAGATGCATAAACTCTGGCACAATCTGTAAATTTTAAACTCACAAGAAAGACAGACGTCACAACCTTAACCTCACAGCGATTTCTTGAACAGCCCAACCTTTTTGACGCTCTCGGTCGCTGTCAATCCCAAAATGCACTGCGCGAGCGTGAAGCTCGGCTTCCATTGGAATTAATTGAAAATGCTCGCTCCGCTCCACTTTGCGCCACTGGATACACACCATTAGGCTATGCAAAGTTTTACACAGATAGTCACCAAAGCCGCAAACAAACAACGGTCATCTTTTGACATTCAACTCGTGACGTTCTCCTCAGAGCGGTTCACGTCCTCAGACTCGGATATGTGCGATTCTGTGGTAACACCATCAATCGAAATGAATCTGCAGCAGTCGGGTGGTACAAGTAAGAGTTCTGCAAGTTGTTTATGTTCATTATTATTTTCCAGTGCCGGAAATAAGCGGGAAGACCTGAAAAAGGATGCTGAGTTGTTTTTGCTCCATATGTGAGTAACATTGGATTTCACATTTCCAGGGTTCTCAGATGCAAAGTTGTCATAGTTGGATAAACTTCTAGCTGTGAATCGTAGACGACAGCTAATATAATTTTTAGGTGTTCAAGCACGAAGTGCTGAAAACCTATTGTATTTGTGCTGATTTTTATTATTATTATTATTATTATTCTTCTGCCGTAAAACGCATCGTGCAGACCAAACCGTAAATGCTAGAGACTTGAAACTTTGTCAGATGGTAGTACAAAAATCGAGGAGAGGTTATCAAATTATGAGCCCGATTGGCCCATAGGTGGCGCTATAGCAACCAATTGCGCGAAACTGCTCATAACTCCTAAACCGTAAGTCGTAGACTCAAGTGTCTTATATCATTGGAAAGCTGGACTTCTGACTTAAAAAACGTATATCTCCGATTTAATTTCCGCCATATTGGATTTTCCGCCATTTTGAATTTTGTTGAAAAACTACTTTTGCGAACTAGTCCCTGGTTTTTTGCCCGATCGGAACCAAACCAGTGCAGAAATGTTCTCTGGAGACTGAATATCAATAATTATCGAAAAAAAGTTGAAATTTCGATTTACGGTCGCTAGGGGCAGTAAAACAAACATTGTTGGAGGAGCCTATTTTACTAAAATGGCTATAACTCGAGAAGTAAATGAGATATCCTCACCAAACTTGGTACACATGTGCATGAGTTCAATCTGAGGTCACAGTAAAAAAATCGCGACTATCGAACACTAGGTGGCGCTATAACATTAAAAAAACATAAAAGGGGGTGTGGCCACCTGACCGTTAGTCCAATTGACTTGAAAATTGGTATGCAGTGTCTTGGTTCAAGGTGCCATGTATGTGTAAAAGGATATTGGCGTATCTAAAAAAACATGGCCGCCATTAGCCAATGAAGTTCAAGCACCTATTAAACAAGGTTAACGGAGTCCGATCGGAACGAAACTCGATAGGCATGTTCAACTCATGGCCTAAGAGGTCCGTAAGAGTTTTGAAAGAAATCGGCCACTAGTTGGCGCTAACGAGTTTTACGGCTCTGTAATCACGTGGTGTTGCACAAATCCCCATAAAATGCATATCAGTCGATAGATCTCCTCATGCTGAACAACTTTGCCTCTAGAACCATTGCTGTCAGTCAAATCGTTCATTAAATATTCACGAATATGTTAAAAACCTACTTTTGCGAACTAGTCCCTGGTTTTTCGCCCGATCGGAACCAGACCAGTCTAGGACAATTCTCTGGACTCTCTAGATCAATAATTATCGAAAAAAAGTAGAAATTTGCCCTTTGGTTAACTATAACAGGGTCATTTAGAAAATGGGTGTTTTAAAATACACTCAAAAGCCTATAAATCTTAAATAAAAACTCAGAACTTCACAAAAATTGCTGTGCATATGTGTCATACCATGATGAAGAAGCATGCAAAGTTTCATGGAGATCGGACAATAGGTGGCGCTATAACTGTAAAAAAGCTTTAACCCCATATGTTTCCTATGGCAAATTGCCTGTATTGGCTGTACATTTTGTTTTCCAGAAAAGATATGTCCACGAGAGGGAGCAACAGCATTAGACATTTTTAATCTTTTAAAGCAGTTTTCAGCATTGGCTAACAAACAAATGCTTAAAGCTATTTATTATGCTGGAAATAATATTTATGATAAATAATATAATAATAAATAAGGTTGGCTGTACATTTTGTTTTCCATCTATGAGCATATAATGTTAAAATCAATGTTCAAAACCAGTACAGTACAATTCTCTTGACTCCCTAGATCAATAATTATCAGAAAAGATATAACTTATTTATTTGGATGGCTATAATAGTGACACTTCAATATGTAGCATTGATCAAGTGTCCCTGAAAGCCTATATCTCTTCAATGAATGCTCATATCTTCTTAAAAACAAGTTTGAACATGTAAAACTAAATAAGCACAACATTTTTCAGACAGATTCGGACAAAATATACCCTTTATAGTAGTTAAATATGTGAAAATGATGTGAATATAAAGGCTTAAGCTAATAAGTGGTATTGTACTACCCCCTGCTGTTTAAAATAGTCATTGTGTCATGCTACTAACTAATATTATACTATAATTCTTATTTAGACTTTATAAAAATCACAATTTTAACATTTACACTCTCATTTTGTCCAAATTCATCTATTGGAGTGTTGCTATTGAGAATTTACTATTAGTATCACATTAAAATCAACATTAAAGCCTTAAAACGAAACTAAATCCTTCAGGCCACACCCCTACAGTACAAATTCACTCATAACTCGAAAACGAAAAGTCACTGCGCGCTCAAATTTTGATGGTGAGGTCCTCTCCGGGCTCTTGATCCAAATCTAGCGTCGCGGGGCTCGGGAGAACCCCCCACCCCCCGCGGATCTCTAATTCGTGAGACCCCCAACTCTAAATGGCTTTATCTCCCGATCTAGAGCACCTACATCCTTGTTAGAGAGCTTGTTGGAAAGGCCCCGTCCTCATCTAGCTTCGATTCGAGTATGGTGCGATTTGGCCTGGGCATTCCCGAGTTATAAGTCCACAAAGATATGCATTTCAACATACATAACTCCTGTCCCCGATCACTCAGGAACACCGCGATGGTCTTGTTCAACAGAGCTCCTCTAACACTATCTAAGTTCTGAGTTTCAGATTTTTTCGCTTTCTCATTCCCGAGATATAAGTAAAAAAAAAAAAAAAATCCTGTCATTCATTTCAACTGTATTGTAATACCGCTGTTGTCCACGAGAGGGAGCAACAGCATTAGACATTTTTAATCTTTTAAAGCAGTTTTCAGCATTGGCTAACAAACAAATGCTTAAAGCTATTTATTATGATGGAAATAATATTTATGATAAATAATATATTAATAAATAAGGTTGGCTGTACATTTTGTTTTCCATCTATGAGCATATAATGTTAAAATCAATGTTCAAAACCAGTACAGTACAATTCTCTGGACTCTCTAGATCAATAATTATCAGAAAAAATATAACTTATTCATTTGGATGGCTATAATAGTGACACTTCAATATGTAGCATTGATCAAGTGTCCCTGAAAGCCTATATCTCTTCAATGAATGCTCATATCTTCTTAAAAACAAGTTTGAACATGTAAAACTAAATAAGCACAACATTTTTCAGACAGATTCGGACAAAATATACCCTTTATAGCAGTTAAATATGTGAAAATGATGTGAATATAAAGGCTTAAGCCAATAAGTGGTATTGTACTACCCCCTGCTGTTTTAAAATAGTCATTTTGTCATGCTACTAACTAATATTATAGTATAATTCTTATTTAGACTTTATAAAAATCACAATTTTAACATTTACACTCACATTTTGTCCAAATTCATCTATTGGAGTATTGCTATTGAGAATTTACTATTAGTATCACATTAAAATCAACATTAACGCCTTAAAACGAAACTGAAACCTTCAGGCACACAGTACAAATTCACTCATAACTCGAAAACGAAAAGTCACTGCGCGCTCAAATTTTGATGGTGAGGTCCTCTCCGGGCTCTTGATCCAAATCTGGCGTCGCGGGGCTCGGGAGAACCCCCCACCCGCGGATCTCTAATTCGTGAGACCCCAACTCTGAATGGCTGTATCTCCCGATCTAGAGCACCTACATCCTTGTGGGAGAGCTTGTTGGAAAGGCCCCGTCCTCATCTAGCTTCGATTCGAGTATGGTGCGATTTGGCCTGGGCATTCCCGAGTTATAAGCCCACAAAGATATGCATTTCAACATACATAACTCCTGTCCCAGATCACTCAGGAACACCGCGATGGTCTTGTTCAACAGAGCTTCTCTAACACTATCTAAGTTCTGAGTTTCAGATTTTTTCGCTTTCTCATTCCCGAGATATAAGTAAAAAAAAAAAAAAAAAAAATCCTGTCATTCATTTCAACTGTATTGTAATACCGCTGTTGTCCACGAGAGGGAGCAATAGCATTAGACATTTTTAATATTTTAAAGCAGTTTTCAGCATTGGCTAACAAACAAATGCTTAAAGCTATTTATTATGATGGAAATAATATTTATGATAAATAATATAATAATAAATAAGGTTAGCTGTACATTTTGTTTTCCATCTATGAGCATATAATGTTAAAATCAATGTTCAAAACCAGTACAGTACAATTCTCTTGACTCCCTAGATCAATAATTATCAGAAAATATATAACTTATTATTAATATATATAATCATTTATTTCAAATATATATCCAACAATTTGTGTAAGCACATTCATTAGAGTTAATATGAAAAATGTGCCATTTAAAAAAGGTACATTGAATCAAACTAAAAGTCATAGATCAATTTTAATGACAGAATTAAAAAAAAAACAATGCATATGAAAACAAGACATATGAAATGGTAAGAGACAATAATTCAGTGGGCGTTCAGCTCATAGACCAATCCTCAGGGATGATAGGGTGGTAAGGGCTTCGGTCCATGCAGGACAACACCACTAAAATACCCTCAATATCAGACAACACTGGCCTCTGTCAAACACAAAAACTCTGTCAGATAAAACTGTGATAAGCATTTCAGAATGGTCAGCATTTCAGTATGTGCTGAACTGAGCCACACAGATGTAGTCCACAATGGTGATGGTGGTGTGATGATCTGAATGCTGAACTGAGCCACACAGATGTAGTCCACAATGGTGATGGTGGTGTGATGATCTGAATGCTGAACTGAGCCACACAGATGTAGTCCACAATGGTGATGGTGATGTGATGATCTGAATGCTGAACTGAGCCACACAGATGTAGTCCACAATGGTGATGGTGATAATCTGAATGCTGAACTGAGCCACACAGATGTAGTCCACAATGGTGATGGTGGTGTGATGATCTGAATGCTGAACTGAGCCACACAGATGTAGTCCACAATGGTGATGGTGGTGTGATGATCTGAATGCTGAACTGAGCCACACAGATGTAGTCCACAATGGTGATGGTGGTGTGATGATCTGAATGCTGAACTGAGCCACACAGATGTAGTCCACAATGGTGATGGTGATGTGATGATCTGAATGCTGAACTGAGCCACACAGATGTAGTCCACAATGGTGATGGTGATAATCTGAATGCTGAACTGAGCCACACAGATGTAGTCCACAATGGTGATGGTGGTGTGATGATCTGGACATGGTTTTTCTGCAGTCAAACTGATTCCTTGATTTGCACTGAATAGAATCTTCAGCTGGTTCTGGAGTTGAATATTGTCCTATAATGAAGATGATCTTGTCATCAGAGCAGCGTAAGACATTTGATGTACCTAAAGACAATGAGGATTTGATTAGGATTTTTTATTTTATTTACACTTTACAAGTGAATTATGTACTTCTAAAACATTGTGTTTAAAAGCAACTATTTATTTAACAGAATATCCTTATAACAGAAACAAATATTACAGAGAATTCTAGGCATATTATGTCAATGTAATAACAGTTATAACTAATTTAAAAGATAAAAATAGTCTTACCTGTTTATCAATACTTGAAGTGTTGGAATATGATGAGAATGAAGCAGCAAATATGGTCTAATATATCTCAAAGTTCTTTGTCTTTCCTTTCTTTTTTCTCTTTCTGCTGCAAAGAGTTTGTTTCATTTCTTACATCACCTTTTGTTGTAAGTACTTCATTATAAACCTGCCAAATGTATGATGCAAGTCTCTATACAAATTCATTATAAAAGGACATTACACAGACATTTTAAACAATAAAACACAAAGAAATAAATAAAAAGAATGACTAAATAAATGAATGAATGAAAATTAATAAATAATTATTGTATGTTAAAAAGCTTTAAAACCATGTATTTCCTATGGTAAATTGCCTGTATTGGCTGTAAATGGTATTTTCCATCTATGATAATATAATCTTTATATCGTAATTCCAAAAATCAGTGCAGTGCATTTCTCTGGACTCTCTAGATCAATGATTATCAGAAAATGTCTAACTTCTTCATTTGGATGGCTATAATAGGGTAACTTAAATATGTAGCCATATGTGTCCCTGAAAGCCTATATCTCTTCAATGAATGCTAGAATCATATGAAATCATACTAGAATGTGTTCAATTGTGGTAAACCATGCTAGAACAAGGCAAATCATGGTGAATCATCCTAGAACTTGGTATATCATGGTAAACTATTGTAAATCATGCTAGATTCATGGTAAATCATACTGGAACATGGTAAATCATGAAAAATCACACTAGATTTGGTATATCATGGTAAATCATGCTAAAAATTGTCTTCCATCTATGATGTCAGTGGTTAAATGCTTGCTACATAAAACGTAATGTCTTTTGATGCTTTTGAGCTTAAAGGCCTTAACTGCCTTAATTGCTTGAACACCGCTAAATGCTGCTAGCAGCTTTAATTGTATTTGTATTTTCTCTGAAATCAAAAGAAAAAAATTCACAATAGTGGATAGAGAGATAAAGAGAGAATGATAACAGCAGTCAGAAGAGAGAAAGATATCAAATTCGCTGTGACTTCCTCAGCCGTTTTATTAAAAAAAGAAAACACCCTCGCAGCAGCATTTTTTTTGTCATTTACTGCCAAGGTGTATTGATTTTTTTTTAATGAAAATATTTTAAGAAGTGCTAGTTTTGCTATGTTGATAATAAAGGCAGGGTTTTTTTTTAGTGTTTCTACTCGCTTACATCGCTTACAGCACCTTTTAATAATAGTTTTATGATCAGAGCTCTGTAGATTTTAAACATATAATGCAGTGCAATACAATGACGATTGAGAGATGAACAAATAAATGTTCCTCAAAAGCCGGATTGATCATGTTTGATACATCTATGATTCTAAAATTTTACTAACAATTTAAAAGTTATTATTAAAAATCAGTAAAGATTTCACAGCAAAAAGACGTGTTTCATAACCTGAAGGTGGATGTTTTACAATTATACTAAAAGGCCTTTTACTTTCTAAAAAAAATTGTCAGTCATGTAGAAGATTGCGTGCAACAGATTTTTTGTTGATTATTTGGAAATGCATGTATTCACAGCTCAGAACTACAGGCTCAAAACAAATGTCAAAAAAAGATCCACACGCCATTGAGCTGAACGGGAATGTTGACAGCTTTTTTAAGGAGCAGAAGGGGGAAATATGTAAATTTCATGCTGAGAGACCCTCAAAAATAATTGGTCACTGGTGAAATAATAAAATACAGTGACATTTGTGCAATAAGCGCTGAAGCTAAGCAGGCAAGCCTTTGAACGGGCTGCTCAGCTGGGTTTCTGTACCACTTCATTTTATTCAGCCATTAACATAGACATTAAAACAGCACTTTATCAGCAGCTGATCCCCAGGGCGGACAAGCCCAGGCGCTCCCGTTTAGAAATGAGCTTCTGTACCTGTGGCCTGCTGGAGATTGACTCATATGTGTCATGGGTAATGAGGCATGTTGGGTGACAAGCTTGTGGCTGTCAGGCACAATAAACAATAAATAGTAGTGAAAATTGGCCCTGGACAAAAGGCATCCTTTTCGGCTGCAGATGAGGTTGAATGTGGAGTGATGGATTGTGACATTCACATGACATTGATTTTGTCACTGAGTTTGCGTGGTCACCAGTTTTGATGTACTAATTACTTCAAGCTACTTAGGCACCGTGCCCAAGAGTACTATTATTATTGATCAAGAACATAATCTAAAATGGGTTAATCTCGCCAAAAACTGTCCAGGCCATATTTCACCTCAAAATCAATAGAAGAAGAAAAAATTAAAGTCTTTTTAGCACCATTAAGATTTTGCTGAATCTGTTGAAGACGATATAACCCAAATGAATGAATAAATAAGTAAATTAATAATTGTAAATAAATCATCATTAATATATGGTAAATTGTATGGATTGTTTTTTGTTGTTGTTGTTGTTGTTTTTTTTGCATTTTCTTGCATCTTGTCTATATTTATCTTTTTTGTTGTTGAAGTATCGGTCATATTTTTCATCAATAGATTCACAACACTGTTTTTTGTTTTATATATATATATATATATATATATATATATATATATATATATATATATATATATATATATATTATATATATATATATATTCTTATTCTAATTTAAGTCTAAGTTCATATGTGTTTATAATCAGATATGTGGGTGATTCTATAATTGCAGGTTTTGGTGTCCAACGTACATTTTTTTTTTTTTTTTTTTTTTGCTTTTCTTTAAAATGGTTTATATTTTTTAAGTTTTTAAATAATTTGTTACTCATTGTCATGGATCACAAGCCATACTATAGATGTTACAAGCTATACAAGCCAGAGATGTTACAAGCCATACTATATTTTCTGTAAAAAGTGTCTTATATAGCTGAAAATCATGATTTTTTTGTTGTCTGAATTATCTGTCTATTTTTTCAAGAGTCATTGTGTAATCCAAATATTTTATTTTACTTTTCTTTTTATAATTCTTTTTTTTTTATATATAAAAGCCCTAAATAGTGCTTTCGCTAATCCTACAACATTAAATTGTTAAAAATAATAAAAATAAGTTTTCTCTTATAAAATTGTTTGTCCATAACTCTTGTGTCAATTCTTTTCCTGTACTTTGCCTTTAAAAATTGGTGGAATGGGCTCTATGCACGGCGGTATTTCCGGTGAAGGATTAAGGATGCTCGATAACTTCCGCCGATCGTAGAGTCCAATGCAATACCAAGAATTTATATTGAATTTTATACTCCATGGTTATACTAAAGAAACGTTAGTCACAAAAACAGACAAAACAGACACCCTCGTTGTGTTTATGCTTCTTTTTAAAATTATATGAAATAAACATAACTATATATAAAATTACATCTAAACATATGAAAGTTTCGTTTCAAAGACGGGAGGACAGTACATTTTGAAGACTCTGCCATAATCCCGTTTTCCTCGGTTTTCCTCCGCTTTAATCTCCCCAACCGGGAAACGGAAGAGCATCCTTGCGTCAAATGCGAAACTTATGCGTGCATATAGCCTATTATCTCCCACAACTATGTAAGATACAGGAAATTATGTCACTGTCCCTCACTGATCTAAAGCACTGAAAGGTATGTAGAAATATTTTAATCTAAAAAGTTCTTACACAAAGAGTTATTTTGTAAAACGTCAAAACTGTTACGATAATATCGAAAGAAAAGCAGAATTTATCACTGATCACAAAGTGGGTTAGTCATGATTTCATTAGTGCCATGTGCTCTTAGCATTTATGCTAGCAAGTGGAGTTTTGGGCTAAAAAGTTTAAAATTAAAAAGAGTTGACAAACAATCCTAAAGAAATTACTTTTTTTGTTAAAAATATAAAAAACGAAAGTAACTTGTGTTTGGCAAGCACTGAATTATTAGAATTGAATATGTGTTCAATAAAATACTGGAAAGAATTTCTGTAAGTGAAAGTCTAAGTTTTGAAATGCAAAATGTGTCAAATTAACTTCAAACATTTAAAGTAAAAGTTGATACATTTTTAATGATTATTGTGTTCAAGAAAATATACATCAGAGTAACTTGCATGCCATTTTCCATAACAGTACATTCACTGAAAATTCACAAATACATTCACTTGGCCTACACATAAAGATTTATTCACGGCTGAACAGCCAAACATCTCAAAGAAAATGTCAAAAGATATTGGAAACAATGCAATTATGCTTCATATTTGATCACAGACATTCATTCTCGTACACGTATTAAAGGTTAACAGCCTCAATGACTTATATATTTAAAGAAAATTATATGTACAATATTCTGTTGTTCAGGTATGAGCTCAAAAATAAATATTTCAGTGTCTCTTAGACATAAGCAGACATGATCTTATCAAAAAGATTTAAAGGATCAGGAAACATGTTTCTTACCCCCTTATTAATAATTTTTTGCATGAAGGCTGATCGTGGCTTTAAATGATCCGTCTTGTCCATACATTGGCAGTAATATAAATATAAAAGCTTCATGATTGTTCAAAGGAGAGAATACTGGACATGAGCACATTTATTATTGATTTTTGATTACGATGGCCTCAAAAGGTATTTGAACACACAAGTCACACTTAAACATGTATAAATGTCTTTGCATTATATCACAAAATATCAAACAATCTAATGCAATACTTTTTGGGGCCACTTTATAATCTTCTATAGTTCATGTAATTTTTTTTGCAATTTTAAGGGATTGTTGCTTTATTAAAACACATTATTAGGTGAAAAAGATGGCAAATATTGTAGAAACAAATACATAAGAAAGAATAAAGATCAGTTTGGTTGATATACAGTACAGACACTTTAGCAGCACCTTGACATTCTAGTCTATAGTTTTCCTTAATTTGTATTCTGTACATATCTAACATACAATATTACACCCTTGTTTTACTGACATGACACAGATCTCACAGGTTATACAGATTAACCGTAGTCACTAGTAATAGGGCTCCTATTTCATAAACTTTCTACTGAGCAAAAAAAAAAAAAGCTGATTTGGTTTCACTTTGCATTGCAGGGTCCATATTAATATAATTGATTACAATGTTGAGAATAATCAATATGCATAATTACAGGCTTTTCCACAAAATAATTGCATATTAAGGACATTTTTCACACAATTTATATAAATCAATTGCAAACGCATTGCCATGCTTCCTATAGGGCGGGTTGTGCTTTTTTATGCTTTTAATTTACCTCAGCAAACTCGGCAAAACTGTAAACGTGATTTCAGCAAGTACAACATGTTCCTGGATCAACATCTTTTTTGTGACCGGAACAACATTCAAATTAACAAATCAGATTTGCGGGACAAGTTTATAGTTTATGTCAAGTTTAGGCTCACAACCAGAGTTTAGTGCTTCTACATCAGTGTTATTCACCTATCATTTCCCTCTGATTTTAGGGATAGGTTAAGGGTTAGGTTTTGGGGTAGGGATATGGTTTGCACTACATTTTCAGACAGGAATATTGTACCAGGAATAACAAAATATCTTGATCCAGGAACATGTCTGTCTTGGCAAAATCACGGTGAGCAGATCCCCTTAATTCATTGAGATCCATTTTGTTCAGTTCGTTCACTAAGCATGTTCATTGAGTAGTTTCAGTTAACAAAATTGCGCATAATACGCGTGCTGTAGACAGTATGTAAAGACAGCAAAACGGGGGTGAGGGGTTGTGATAAAAGACAGTCTTGAAATCACTGGTGTCTGAATTCACAAACAACCTAGTCTCAGCCTCAGACGTCACGCCCACGGAAAGTTGGCTAAACGTCTGATGCATATGGTACACTTAACTGGAAACATTTCAGGAGTGTCGACTTCATCATCTGATTGGTTAAATTTTATCGGATTTCCGGGGGGCGCGAGTGTCGCATTTATTTTCGGTCCATCAGGAAACAAAGCGCAGACGTGTGATTGCTGAAGAAAAACTGTTGTGTTTATATGAGTGACAATGAGCATTTATCAAGATCAGCTAAACGTAGGATTCTCAAAAGTATGCGAAGTTCACGGCATAGACTCTTTAAGAGATGTCCAGGAGTTTTGCACGCCGACTTGTTGCACGCTGGTCTGTTGTTGTGGGGATATTTCCAAGCCCAGAAACGTGACGCTGAACGAAACAAACTGTAATTGGTTGTTTGACATGTCGGTCAAACGGCCGTATGGGCGGGCCATGGCCAAAGAAAGCTGCTATGAATTCCAGACCTTCAGCCGTCAGTCTGAAGGTCTGGCTACGCGAGACTACAAACAACCTTGTAACCACCAATCACGTCAATGTACCGACGGGCTTTAGCATTAACAGTGAACTAGCAGGGGAGACTCGAGAGATGCCAGGGGATCCCTGTTTTTCTGTTGATATAAAAAATCGGCTAGATTTATCAATATGGCGTGTATATTACAGTGTTATGATGAACTATATGCCTTTCTCCACTGATGTTCCGAGTTGTTCAAACCGTTTGTAAGGATGCTGATTTTTAGAAGGCAGGTGTAACATTAGCAACACATTATTTGCTGTTTGATAATAGTCAAGCAAAAGGCTAATCATATTAATTACCGCTATGTGTCCGACGTTGTAAAGAGCGACTCTATTGTGCAGCGTTTACCTCAGTAAATTCACAGAGTTGATCTCTGAGAGGGTGTGAGTGAGTGGAGGTGGCGCTCATTAGCATATTCATATATCCGCGTATACTAAATGAAGCAAGGGAGTAGAGTTAAATTCAAGCTATTTTAAGGCATGGACATTTTTTTTACAGGAAAATACATTTAAATATGTCATTTTGGTGATCAAATATGAGTTTTAAGGGATAAGATTATTGACTACAGGGGGACTTTAATATTTTGGTCTATTTTTCTGAAATTGAAAACCTGCAGCCAACTTTTAGGAGTACAAGAGCATACCACAAAGCTAACAGACATGGCCTAAAAGCCATATTAGACTAAAAGCCTCAATCTTTAACATGGACGCTGTAATGGAAAGTGACCATTTTCAGTTGTGTAAGAAACCATTTTTTACCACCATCACAGCTTTCAGCAGAACCACCTTCATTTATAGGCCCTGCTGTAACAAGACAGAATACAGCCTTGTCTACGACAGAGATCATACATTTTTAAGTCTACCTTATCTACGAACATGTTCCCCGCTGTATTGTTTAAATATATATGCACCACAGTTAAAGCACTCCAGATGGCAGCCTGTTACTCCACGCCGTTGTGAAGATAAATGAACGTGCTTTTCCCCCAATAGCTCACTCTGGAGAAAGTAATTGATTTTATTTGAAAAGTGTCCTCTTTTTCTCTTTCTTTTTTTTCTTTTCTTGAGGCTGCCCAGCAAAGGATAAATGAGTCTGTGTACATGTGTGGTTGAAGTTACAAAGTCTTAATTATTTAGTGTTTGCCACTGTGATAGAAAATCCTTTCATGTACTGACCAATGAGTGTCTAATATTGATTGAAACGATGAAGAATAATTCCACTCTAAAGGTATTTTTTGCCTTAATTGTACATTTAACAGTCAGTTGCACCAGAAGCTTTTTTGTTGAAGCAGAAGTCAATGTGTTTCATCTTCATCAGGCAGCAATACTGAAGCGGGTTTCCAGCACTGAGCATATTTAAAGGCTTGAATAAGAGCTTGTGTTGTTTGCGAGCAGCCCTTGGAGACCAACAGCATATTAAACCAAAATGCCAGTGTTGTTTTTTAATGTCACAAAGGGAGGGAGTGCTCTGTCTCTTTGCTGAGAAGGTTAGAGGGGAAAGGTGGTTCACAAACAGTAACATCTTGTTGGCTCCAGCTTCAAATCCATTTTCTGCATGTAAAATGTTGGTTTGGTTTGCAATCAACTAAAACATGCTTGCTAGGGCTTTGCGGTACATTGAAGACAGGCATTTTATTGCAATAGCTTTTCTGACGGTATAAAATTTGGGAATATTGTGTAGCTATATCCTGATAATGTTCAAAGTCTAGCTTATAAAGACAGTAAGCCATTTTAAAATGTTTCTTTTTACAACATGTCAAAACAGCATTTAGCTTTGTGGCTAATCACACATGTCTGTTGAGCGCCAAATGGATGTACTTTGTAACAATAGTTATAGCTAGGGGGGCAGAAAATCACCTTTTAAAATTTTTGGCGAGCAAATGGAAAAATATTGATATGCATTTTTAGCCATATAGCCTAGCCCTAGAGACAAACTGGTCTTTTAATCATAGTAATATGTATATTGGAACAAATGGACAGTAATCATCGCCTGGAACGCAAGCAAGCCTTTTTTGATTTCTCTTGACTTTGAGATGAAGTCTTTTTTTGCATTAATACCCTGATAGGCATTGGCATGTTGTCGGTTAAAAACGACCACTCCTGTGTGTTTTGTTGCCAGAGAAAGAACCTCATTTTGGCCGCAAGATGTCTCAGAACCTGACATTGGATCTCTTATTGAGGCACTTCCTAACAAACCGATCAACGCCTTCTGCTTGTCACCAGTCGGAAAGGACTTTCCCCAAGCTCACCCGGCTCAGCAGCCAGGGTTATATTGGCAAGGCATCGCTAGAGTTGGCGATCAAGAGGATATGCAGACTGGTTTCCCGTTCTTGTCGTACTGGTACACCAGCATCTTGATGCAGTGTGAGTTGGCTGGTGAGATCCATGGGCTGCTGGTGATCGAGAAGTTGTGACTGGCGTAAAAAGGTGGAGGCTGCTTTCTACATCGGAATAAAGCCTTTAGCACCGTGCCGGCCATCCTGCGGAAACGCTTGCTGATGAAGCAGTACAGGAAGAAGTTAACCCCGGTGTTAAGCAGCGCCAGCATGTTTGCCACATCCGTGACCAAGTGCAGCAGTCTGGCCGGGCCAGGCGTCGCCGGCTGTGCCGTGTAAAGATGGTAAAGGATCATGAGCGTGCGCGGTGCCCACAGAACGGCGAACACCGAGGTGATCGCCAGCAGGATTGCCGTGGTCTTTCCGGTTGAGTACCCTCGAAGACGGAAGCAGTTACGCCGGCAGCGGAGCTTGCGTACGATGATGGCGTTGAGTGAGAAGAAAACCGAGCAGGGGAGCAGGTAAACGGTGGCGCAGTGAACCCAAACCAAAACGTGCTGCCCTGCACTGCTGCTACGGCCACCGTTACTCGTTCCCGGGAGTCCGTGCCACAGCTCCGGCCACCAGTAATACGGGATGCTGGAGATCAGGCAGCCGGCGTACACCGTCAAGATCACTTTGCGGGTTCGGGCCGGGTAGGATACGGTGTGGTAGCGCAGCGGATGGCACACGGCGATGTAGCGGTCCACGGTCAGGGGCACAGTGATCCAGATGGAGGTGTGGATGGAGGAGAACTCCAGAACCTGCACGGCTTTGTTGAGCGAGTGAGGCAGAGGCGCGCCGAGAATGAAGTCCTCCAAAAGGAAGTCCACGAACACGATCAACAGCAGGACCAGGATGTCGGCTACGGCCAGCGCCAACAGGTAGTTATAGGAAGATTTCTGTCGCCGCAGCACCAGCTGAGAAAGGATGATCACCGTGAGGATGTTTGCTGAGGAGCGTGAGAAGAAATGGACAGAGATGGTGAGAAGAGAGAGGGAGGGGTGGGTGAGAAAGTGATGAAGTCAGTCTTGCAGGATAATAAAAATGCTTCTTTATTAAACTTACAAGTGCAAGAGTGAATCATACAATATTGCATTGAAATTGCAGCACCACAAATAGATAGAAAATGTAGGTTTTTCCACATCTACTCAACACAATCACAATACTATATGCAAAGCATTTGACTGACACACATCACGCATACACTTGCCTTAATATGCATGCATTCATATGCACACGTTTACATGCATTTGTGTTCACATGCAGAAGAACGTGAAGAATTCATGTTCGAACATGCATTTGCATTGCACAGTCAAACACATACATTCACACTCATGCACTGAAATTTCATGCACTGAAATCACGTGTATGCATTCACAAGCACACTCTCAAAATCACATTAATGCATTTGAACGCATTCAATCACATCATCCATACATTAACAATCCTGTGCATGTATTGACACACACTCAAATTCACACACATGCGCATTCACATGTTCACATATGCACACTGATTCATGCACATTCACATGTTCACACACATGCACATTCACATGTTCACACACATGCACATTCACATGTTCACACACATGCACATTCACATGTTCACACACATGGACATTCACATGTTCACACACATGCACATTCACATGTTTACACACATGCACATTCACATGTTCACACACGGACATTCACATGTTCACACACATGGACATTCACATGTTCACACACGGACATTCACATGTTCACACACATGGACATTCACATGTTCACACACACATGCACATTCACATGTTCACACACATGCACATTCACATGTTCACACACACACACACACACACACACACACATGCACATTCACACACCTGCACATTCACATGTTCACACACACACATTCACATGTTCACACACATGCACACTCACTCACACACACACACACATGCACATTCACATGTTCACACACATGGACATTCACATGTTCACACACACATGGACATTCACATGTTCACACACATGCACATTCACACACCTGCACATTCACACACATGCACATTCACATGTTCACACACATGCACACTCATTCACACACATGCACATTCACATGTTCACACACATGCACATTCACATGTTCACACACATGGACACTCACATGTTCACACACATGGACATTCACACACATGCACACTCATTCATACACCTGCACATTCACACACATGGACAATCACATGTTCACACACATGGACATTCACACACATGCTCACTCATTCATACACCTGCACATTCACACACATGCACATTCACATGTTCACACACAGGCACTCTCATTCATACACCTGCACATTCACACACATGCACATTCACATGTTCACACACAGGGACTCTCATTCATGCACATGCACATTCACGTTCACACATGCACACTCATTCATACACATGCACATTCACGTTCACACACATGCACATTCACGTTTACACACATGCACACTCATTCATACACCTACACATTCACGTTAACACACATACACTCATTCATACACATGCATATTCTTTTCACACACATGCTAATTCATATGTTCACACACACACACACACACACACACACACACAACACACACACACACACACACACACACACACACACACACACACACACACACACACACACACACACACACACACACACACACACATCATTCATACACATGCACATTCAGAAGTTGACACGTGCACACACATTCATACACGTGCAACATTCTGTACAAACACATTCACACGTTAAATACTTAAAGTCTCAGAAGGTCAATTTCTCTCGTCATTCATATCGTCCCTCTTCTTCCTTCCTCCCTGTTTTCCTCCACAGCTTTCACCTCTGTCTCATTGTGACCTTCAATGAAACCTAAACAAGCAGCAGCAACATGTGCACCATTACATCCAATCGCTGGTGCTTATGCAATGCTCTGCGTCCAGGTCACAATGACCCAGGAAAAAGACCCAAGGATACACAGACCCCGTAGCATCCGCCCCTTCCTCTTCTAACCCTTTCACTGCTCTGCTTCCACGCTCAGGCAGAGTGAGATGTGCGGGTATAAGAAATGACCAGCGATTGCCATGACCTCTCACTGTGATGAAAAGAGCGTGCACACAAAAGTGCGGCCTTTGTTCAAGCCAAACAATTTAACACAGCGTGAGGATAAAGCCTCATTACAATAGACATCAGGAAACATTCTGGTGTTAACCTAAAAAGACATTCGCAGCAAATTTCCTATACCTGTCGCCCCGCTGTAGCCAATGGGCTGTAAGCATGAAAAACTTCAAAGTGTTTTGCACCAGTGGTGTGTCTCTGTCTGCCTGACAGTCATTCTGGCTGCTAATAAAGATGGAATTGGATTACATATGCCAGTCAGGAGTCTGGAGAATCGCACTTCACAGATCCAGAACATCAGCTGATTACAAATTACAAAGACTCCAGCTTCAAACTCACACCTTGCATAAACACCTGCAATCTCAGGCACACAAGTATCCTTTTCAAGATGTATAGAAACATGGAGGGACAGGCAGAGATAGGTTTGATCGACACATCCGCATAGTCTGTTCATAATCAAGTTTGAAGAAAAGTTCTCTTTTACCTTTTCAGAAAAAAAGCAAATATCTCTCACACAGTTGAACTCAACATAAACACAATGCAGTCCTAGAGCACTGTTCGCAGATGAACATTGCCTATTTAGATGATTAAAGTGTTTTTAGGTTCATTTAAGTATGTGGTTAGAGGAATAGCATTAACATACTATTATTATTTTTGCAGAAACGGTAGTAAGCTAGAATGCGGTTTTTCAAATTCAGCATATGAATATTATTAAAGTCCTTTAAACCCATTAACATGTCTCACCTATAGATGTGGGTTAAACCCCATCCTCTACTCCTTCATTGTTGGTAAATCCATGAGATCCTTCGTTAATTTGTATTTTATCGATACAAATGAATAAATAAAAACTCCTCTCCTCTTGTGTTTATAGCCAGGTTAAATGACACACAAATGTAATACTGAATGCTAATTGGCTTTAAATCTCCCGTGTGCCTTTTTGGATGCATTTTGGGAAGCATACGATGTTGCGTTTTTTGAATATACAGTTTCATTACAATTCGTTATAACCTCTAACATTACATTACATTTCCATTGGTTTACAGACAGAAGTAGACAGTGCTTGGGAAGCTTGATTGGAAAAACTTTTTTGTGCACATTTCGGAAACCTCCAAAGAGAGCGGGTGCAATCCCGTGTAAGTTCAGAATAGGGCTGTGTTTGAAATCACCCTCTATACCCTCATTTACTATTTCCTACATTACTCCACTTATATCGTTCACTTGAAGTGAATGAGTGAATGAAAACAATAGGCCTATGTCACACTTCCTGCTTCCGGAACGCGGAGTAGGGATCCAGAACTTCCGGTCAACAGTATTTCTAATGGACAATTTCGTTTCCAACCAGTAGGGCGACCGAAGAGGAAAAGTTACTTGGTGTTACTTTAATATATTATTATTATTGTCAAATAATTCTGCACAGTTTTGAATTCTGACTCCTCTATATGGTCCATATATTCCAGGCTACATAATCTTAATATCCAATGTCTAGTGACGGCCCAGGATTGAGCTACAAAATGAATATGGATTTGAATTAAATGAGACATAATATTTGAGTTCGTTTGAGTTGTGGAAATCTGAGCACAATTGAGGGCTCTTCTGAAACATGGGATCTTTTTATAAAGAGAAAATCCTGAGATTCAAGAGACATGTCTCCTCTTGATGGCATTGCTTTCTAAATAAACAATAGAGATCTCATGTTAGATTTGTCTTTCTTTTCTACAGGCGACACAAAACAAGCTTTCCAGTGTCAAACTCACTATTTTCCCCCCTGTTTTTGTGGATCACTAACAGGATAATGACTTCTCTCTCATGTGCATCTGACTATTTTAAATTCAGTATCAGTTTAAGATGTTTTTCCCCTAGTCTTAAATGTTTAATGGTGAGTGTTCATTTAATTCTGACAGTTTATTTCAGTGAGTCTTGGGTTATCAGACTGTGAATCTGTATGTCCTTGACTGTGTGGATCAGTTTGTCTTGCAGACGTGTCTGTGTGTTCAAGTGTATCAGAGTGTCACTAAGACTTCAGTCAAAAATCCCACTCTAAACTCCCAGTTTTACTTTCCCTATCCGCTTTATTCTTCCTTTATACTCCACTGTCCATTGTACTTTTGTTTGTGGATTTCGCTTTCTCTGGATTAATCTCTCCAGATGCTCCGCTGAGATGTACTTTTAGACAAACAAAAGGGATGCACTGCGCCCTGGAGGTCGTACATTTCCTGGCATTTCCATTTAGTTGGTCAACATCGCAAGCATATTGATTTCACTTGACTCCAGTCTTTATAGAGGTCTCTGCTGGGCCCAGAACAGGAGCAACCAATTTTAATTGCTCAGTTTGCGTCAAACATGTGTTTGTGTCAGAATGGAAAACTAATGTATTGCTTACACTACATACTTGATTCTGCATGCTTTTCTTTCATAAAGAAGTATAGTCCACAGTATTTGGCAGACATTTTATAATGTTGTCACATGACCTTGCGGTGTTGCTGGTTTCATTCAACAAGTGACATCATAGTTACAACTTTTTTTTTTTGCATTGTAAAATTGTCAACTTTTGTAAGTTCAAATAAATGTAATAATGTAATAATTAAACTGTGCAAAATATGCATATACTGCAAAAACTCACAAATAAACATTGCTGATGAGATCTCTTTACTATGTCATTTGTTTTTCCTGGATACCAATGTGGCCCAAGCTTTTTCGTCAATCGAATCACAAGTGGACGACACTAAATACAGGTGTAAATGGGGTCTAAAACTTTTTGAGCTTGTCCACTTTCGACCATTCCAGAGATGAACATGCATTCAACCGGATTGCTTTTGTAGTGTAGATGCTCATGTGGTCGAATGCGTTCAAACAGCCACAAAAGATGCCTACTCTCCACATACTGACCTAATGAGTAAATATTATGGGAAGTGTGCTAGACAGACGGGATTTAAACTTTGTCAGCTAAAGACCGAAGTTTGGTTTAAAGATGAAAAACATACCAATCATGATGTTCTCTCAACATTCCTGATTACACTCATTGTTCGGCTGGTCTTATGGATATCAGAGCAGGAACGAAAACTGATGTTCTCCGTATGTTTTTCCGTCGTCTCCCAGCAAGTTCATATGTAAATTGCGTGAGCTTATTCCATCCGTTAGATCGAAAGATCTGAAAAAAACCCATACATTTACCTGTCCATAGATCCTCACCTCGAAGAAATCAGGACAGAAGTGGTTGAAAGTGGACAAAAGAGACAGATTAACGCCAGGTGTAAACGGGAATGTTTCTCCCTCGTCTACATGCACTGAAAAAAGTGAAACTACTGTGTCGTTCATTTAAAGTGAATTTTTATATTGGACTAAAGTGAAAATCACAGTTTCTGATTTAAACCTGTTTTGTTCAGTTTTCCTTAAAGCAAATAACAAACACAAAATAATGATACTTTGGAGCAACCTAAAAAAATTACTGTAATTTGTTACAGCTAAATGTATTAGTTTTTCTCAAGCTATATTTTTGATTTGGTTTAAACTTAATTTTTTAATTTAATATCAATCAAGTTTGCTCAACAAAAAGTTAAAGTAACACTGAAGAAGTGTTATATTAAGTGATAATTGAGCATTATTGAAGACACCTGATGTTAACAAGCAGAATCACTGAAAGAGAAAAACATAATTTTTAAGTCACCGTTATTGAGATGAGTGTGTGTTTTAGTTGGGCTCTTGACCCTTAAATCACTAACTTTACATTTTGTTTGGCTGCTGTACGTGAGTTATAACAGCCAGATGAACAGATAGAAAAGGTGATCTGATGGTGTTGGTTGTGTTTAAACACAATCATTATTTCACAATCATTTGATCTGAATCACTGAACTCATTTGAGTCCAAATTAGATATACTTTATGAATTGTACTTTATTAATTATAGCAGGACTGTCCTAGTACAGCATAATATTTAAACCTTTTACAATATAATCCAAAGATTTTTTTTTACATTTCTCATATACAATTTTTTTTTTTTTTTTTCGTTTTTAAACACACAGACATCAAGAATCAGACTGTGAATCTCATCAATGGTGACAATTATAAAGCATGTGGGTACCACCAATCAAAACTCATTCATGGCTCCCATCATGCATTGCTGCATGAATAAATAATGAGCTTGTGTTCAGAGGCGATCTGTTTGTCACCATTGCTGAGATTCATACGCTAATTCTTGATGTCTGTGTTTGCCAACATAAAGGGCTTTGAAGGTTTCTTTTTATTGATTTAATCATTTGGATTTCGTTGAAAAGTCTAAAAATGTATGATGCTGTACAAGGCCAGTGCTGCTATAATTAATAAAGTAAACCTAAATTGGGCTCTACATAAGCTCAGTGATTCAGGTCAAGTGATTGTGTAATATTGTAAGTTTTGTTCATCCGGCTGTTATAACTCACATACAGCAGCAAAACAACATGTAAAGTTAATGATGTGAGGGTCAAGAGCCCAACTAAAACACACACTCATCTCCACAACGGTGACTTAAAAATTATGGTTTTCTCCTTCAGTGATTCTGCTTGTTAATATCGGGTGTCTTCAATAATGCTCAATCATCACTCAATTATTCACTTTATTATCTCATCAACTTTAACACTGCTTCAGTGTTCATTTAACTTTTTGTTGAGCAGAATAACTATTTTGATTGGTATTAAATTAAAATGTAAAGTTTAAACCAAATCAAAAATATAGCTTGAGAAAAACTAATAAATTTAGCTGTAACAAATTACAGTATTTTTTTAGGTTGGTCCAAAGTATCATTTTTTTCAGTGTGTGATCCGATCGATCAAAACGCATCTTTATACCAGGTGTTAACAGGTCTTTATATATCATTGAGAGCAAATTGAGACTTTTGATAAACTTCTATAAGTGTGATTTGATAATCTGCTTCTCAGATGTTTCTCCTATGAATGAGATCCCAGTAATCTCACATGAATCTCTAAGAGTTTCAGAAAAGATCTTTATGTTGTCTCAAACTGCTCAGATTTAACAAGATAAAGTCTGCAATGAACTTTTCCCTCTGGGTTCAGCAACTCTCAGGTTTCCAGACTTTCTGATGGTCCTGACCCGAACACAAAAAAAGCTCACAAGCACTTTCCTCACCGAGGCGGTGAGCTCTCAGAGAGCCCCGGATCGTTTACCTAAATTGAAAATCATTGGCTCCACCTCTTAAGTGGCAAATAACACCACCAGGGTAATGTAGAGCCGGTGAGAGGATCGTTACTGTGGATCTGTGACCTTCCAGCAGACCTGGAAGCATAAAAACCCTTCATCTTCAATAGAAATCACCAAAACACATAAATCAAACAGTCCTTCAGTTAAAAAAGTCAATGAAATAAGACCAACCGCTTCCAATTAGTGACCTTTATGAGTTTAACCTCCAGCGATCAATCGAACAGGCATGAGCTCATCTGAACACACTCGTATTTCTGTGGTTTCTACTGTTTTGGGATATACTGCACAATCATAAAATGTTCTTCAAATTTCATTAAACTGTAAATTACAGGTTTTCACAAGTTGCCACTCAGTTCACAGCTGAACTTGGAAGTTATTTGAAGGAAATTATTATAATTTTTTTAAGCAACATGAGCATGTGGCAGTTGGCATGTGTTTAAATAGCGTTGCCGAACTGTCTTTGACGTCAATGTCTCTTCCTTTTTAAAAGTCTACTTATTTTGCTGCTCTAAATAGGCACAATTAATTGCACATTATCATTTGCATTTAGCATATTTTTTGTTTCAGAACAGACAAGCAACCCAGTGCTGTACTAGTTGTTAAACTACAATATTTTTTAATAATTTGTACGTTACTGTACAATTAACTGGTGATCTACATGAAATATTTGCATTTTTAAAAAATCATAAGGACAGAGCAAAAAGGTGATTAAAAATGATACATTTGCAGCGTCTAGAAAATACACTTTCCTTCAGACATTATTTTAAAATGTATCATGTATATTCCTCTTTATATAAATGTTATTTGTTACTTCTGTAAAAACAACCTCGCTCTTTACCTTCTTTCTCTTCTCTCTTTCACTCTCTTCCCATCCGTTCTCTGTGTTTTTTCACTTTCTGTGCACAATGCCTTTGAGAGGTTTCTCTTCTTCACCTCTATCTTCCCAAAATCACTGCCAGGTGTGATGACTTTCACACAGTGTTGAATAAAGACTCTAATCTCGCCTCATCACGCTTCTTGTTTGTCCCACAAACCCACATCAGAGTCGGAAATTCAAGCCGCTATTTAGCAGTCGAGCAACAGGAAGACTGACTGCCTCCGAAAGCAAATGAAAATATTTGTGTAAACTGCTCAGGCTGAGTGCTTCGCTCAAGGGCACGTGATTTATCTCAATCTGACAAAGAAATCATTCCGCTGAAACTGTGCCACACGCCATCCGACCTGAGAGAGAAGCTTTGATTAAATATGCAGCACACCTGCAAATAATACTAATTGTCATACATAGGCAATCAACCTCCAATTGTGAGGGGACAAAATGTAATTTTAGTGTCCAAGAGGGTGAATATTAAACGCCGGAGGCCAATTATTAATATGACGACTACTCAAGATGTCTGATGCATTATCTGTCTTGCTCCCCAGGTCATTCCAGTTAGAGCCGGATCTAATTTCGTCATCTGTGGAATAACAGGTATTTCTTGCTGATTTATGATAACAAGCCTTTGGAAATTATGTGAGACTCTGTAGTCTGTCCTGTCACACAGATGACCTTTGGAAACACTGTTTTTCCTCAGTTTTGATGCCAGTTGCGTCTCACAAGGTTACGGACAATTTCGTCAAGGATGTTACTAATCAAGATTAAGTGGGACCAAACACAACATTTTAAGAATCTGCTTGAAAACCAGCTCGGCCACAATTGTGAATATTTATCCAAAGAGACAAAAGCATGCATAAACATACATTGTGCACTAAGCAATCAAGATTTTAAGAATCTGCATGAAAAACTGTATTGATGGATTACAAATGTGAATATCGGAGGCAAAGCATTTCTCTCACCCCAATGCAGTTCACAATTATACAAAGTCATGCATAAAGCCATGCTTTAAATAATAAGAATTTGATGAAGTATTGATCGCCCACAAATGTGAATACTGGGGACGATGCACTCCTCTCACACCATGCTCTTCATAAATACATGCATGAAAACATACATTGTGCCTAATAATCTTTCTTGCGTCTTTCTTACCAGGCAGGCCGAGGCACAGCAACGAACTGTAGTAAATGATGGGAAACTGTCCGAGAGGGCAACCGCGAGGAATCCAAGAACTGGAGTTGCTGGACAGTACAGTGAAGATGTGGCTGTGCTCCATGGCCTCTCTGCCCTCCTTCTTTAAGCTCTAGAGAGGAGCCGAACCACAGCCGAACCGCAGGCCGGACCGCGAGGGACACGCAGGAGGGAGAGTCCGAGAACGACTGCGAGTGTGTGTGCGTGGAAGAGAGACGCAGATGATGAGAGGCGATGAAGTCGGTGATGTGATGGGAAGAGAGGCAGGGATGTGAGGAAGAGTGTGTGTGAGGAGAGGTGGAGGAGACAGAGAGAGAGAGGGGAGAGGGAGGAGGGGGGTGTTGAGAGCTGGTGAGAATGAAATCTGGGGAGGCATGAACACAAAAAGGGTGAAAATAAGTGACGAGAAAGGAGGGGGGTGTGAAGGAGAAGAACATTGGAAGAGCGAGAGGCGTGAAGTGAGGAAGAGACGATTCGTGTTGACACCACCGATAGGTGATTTTTTTTGTGGTGACACACTCGTGCAGCTGAAGGGCGACCCAGGAGTAAATAAGAGCTGTAGCATGACTCGGCTAGTTCACACCAGTTACATGTACAGTACGTCCACGACACACACTGATGCTTAGCATTTTAGCATTTTGTGAAGTTTTGGCATTATTTTGGGAAACATTAAAAGCTAGATGTTTTTATTAATAATTATTATTTCAGTTATTTTGTTTGCTGTCACAAAACTTTTGAAAATTATAATATTAGTATTATTATTATTATTAGAAATGATCCGATACCACTTCTTCCAGAATGTGTACAATACAGATTTTTTTGGTACTGGACGATATTTTTTTTGGTACTTCTGCAATAATTTTTTAGTACTTGCCAATACCGATTTCTGATACCTGAACCAAAAGAATATGAATCATTTTATTTGCCTCATTTTGTTTATTAAATAGATGTTGTCTTCCTAGTCTTTTACTAGTCATTTTAATGCTTAATTATGCCTGTCGTACAACTTCTACAACTTCTTGTTACTTACACTGTTCATTTAATTGTTGTGTTGTATTTAGTTTTTTTCATTAAAGGGGTCATGACATGGATTTTTATTAAGATTATTTTAATGTTCCTTAAAGGATTAGTTCACTTTAAAAAAAAAACTTTGCTGATAATTTACTCACCCCCATGTCATCCAAGATGTCCATGTCTTTCTTTCTTCAGTCGAAAAGAAATTAAGGTTTTTGATGAAAACATTGCAGGATTTTTCTCCATATAATGGACTTCAATGGGACCCAAACGGTTCAAGGTCCAAATGACAGTTTCAGTGCAACTTCAAAGGGCTTTAAACGACACCAGACGATGAATAAGGGCCTTATCTAGCGAAACGATCGGTCATTTAAAAAATGAATAAAAAAGTTTAAGTTTTATAAGCACAAATACTCACCTTGCTCTGCTCTGTGATGCGCGTTCATGTGACGTCACGTAATACGCAATTATGTTGAAAAGGTCACGAACGAACGTCACGAATGCGCAATTTGTTCCTGATGCTGGGATCCTTCTAAAGTCGCAACAGAAATGAGTAAATGCGCTGTCATATGCAAGGCAGTCATATGCAATTGGTTTGCCCATTTGACGTCGCAAATCCCTCAATGTACAACAAGCCGTTTTTTGAGGTTGATTAAATACTTGCTTTGTTTATGAGAAGGATGTTTAAAGCTATGAAACTTTTAGGATGTTTTAATGGCACAACGACCTCTTGAATGTCAAATGATCAAGGCAAATTTGATTTCTCATGTCATAAGCCCTTTAAAATGGCAGAGTGCCGATTAAAGCTTCCCTATGTGCAGAGTTAATGTAATCACATGACGTTTTCCTATAATAAGAATAACTATTATTCATCCAAATACATTTTTGTTATTCTTTTGCTTGGTTTAACAAAAGCGTTAAAATAAAGCAACATTGAAAATCAAATTGAATATTAATAATACAAATGTGAGCATATATTGTGAATTTTTTTTATATATATATATATATATATATATATATATATATATATATATATATATATATATATATATATATATATATATATATATACATATATATATATACATTGCACTTTTGTGGAAATGTTGTTATTAAATATTAAACACTCATTTTAATGTTAGTATCTTACTTTTAAAGATACTTATTCGAACAAAATGTGAGTGGTGCTACAATAATAATATAAAATGTTATGAATATGAAGAAAGAACAAGTTAAAATGTTCAAAAGCAACATAAATGAACAACCTTGGTGCAGCAAAACCCTAAATGTGAGCTCAAAGCAATAACACAGCACATTAATTTCCTATCATTAATGTTGCATAAATAATCATTTAGATACCAGTCAAATGCAGGAGTGATTAAATTTGTGTGACAGTGATGGAAAGCACATGCTCACCATTGCTGTGGGTCACAGAGTGCATTTCTTCAGCACCTGTTTACTTTGCATACTTGATCAGTCATATGTGTGATGTGGAAGGGAAAAGGCTGATTTTCTCCATGCCGTCCTTCTCATAAAGTCATTTTCCCAGTAAATGACTGTGAAGGGATAGAGACAACACGTCCGTTTAATAAAATATAGCTCAGCGACGCGCATTGATTACCAAGAGCGACAGAATGGCAGGTCTTTCCTCATGTTCACACACAGGCCTGAGGCTAAATGGAGCAAACACTGCTCAATGATCTACTCATTGCTTCTTAGACTGCAGAAGAACCGATCTTTTAAAACAATAATAACTAATATGAATTTAATTTTTAAATATCGATATGATTTGAATATCAATCTCTAGATGAGGCTATATCGTATCACTTTAACAAAGCTTCACTATTATTATGGCACAAGTTCATTACAGAAAGACATAGAACGAGATTCCATCTCTAACAGCATTATCCATCAGCTCGGCTCTTAGCGACAGACTGTATTAATAATGAATCGCAAGCTTTAATAGCAGCCCGGTATGCATAACTGTTAAATTAGATGTTTGATTTTTGTAAAGAGTTCAAGGAGTTCACGAATGCCTTTTCATTTGTCTGCTGTCGCTCTCGCTTGCGTTCACCGGTATACGAAAAAGGTGGGAGTGTGGAAATCATTAAATAAAGAAATTTAAATTAGAATTTCTCCAGTTAAAAGAATTACAAAAATGGGTAAATGCGAAATAGACAGTGAGGAGAACAGCATCACACCTGATACTGAGTTAAAGTAGTGTGAAGATCAGCAGAGCGAAGACTTTCTCACTCAATATCTCTGAGAAATCACTCAAAAACAGACACGTCTGTCAGAAATCAGATAGTGATACTTGTGCTCTGCTCCGAAAGTAGGCAGCATTTTAAGGCATTATAGGCATGTTGTTAGTTGTGCCAAAAGGTAGGACATTTAATTACACTGCAAATGTTATTTTAGCCAAATACTATGGCAGAATCACGTGTTCTTTGCTTGCAATAAAATGCATTGCAACAAGTAAAACAAACTAAAAAAACAATTACAAGATCTTCCAGGAGAAATATAAACCCATTTAAAAAGAGAGATTTATGCTGATCATGTTTTTAGTTGTCTCAGTTAGTAGGCGTTTGTATATTGACCCTTTTTCAGATGACATTAATCATAATTTTGAATCGCCACAGACAGGCCCATTCTTAAAACGATCGTTCACTTGAAAATGACAATTGTGTCATTATACTCTTCCTGTTTCTACGTTTAATTCAGGTAACCACCATCTCACCTAGACATATATCTAAAAGGCAAATCAAAACAAGAAGTCCTGACGAGAGTATTATTCATTCAGTTGGGGGAATATCATATGAAATATGTCCTCAAATGTAATGAGTTATCTTAACTTATTGGATTTGATTTTGTGTGTGATATTGTGAGCTAGCAGTAACTGTCTGCAAGTGCTCTGAGTTCATTTAAAGTTTGTCATTTTACTCTTTTAAGTCAATAGTTTCCACTATATAAAGTAAATGCAGTAAAGTTATGTGTATTAAGAAATATTATTTTAGTGGACTCGCACATAACTATTGTTTTCATAAACTTAATTGAATTGAGGCAATTGGTTTCCTCAAATGAAATGAGTTAGCTTAAAGGGATAGTTCACCCAAAAATGACAATTCTGTCAGTAATTACTCACCCTCATGTCGTTCCAACCCCGTAAGACTTTCGTTCATCTTCGGAACACAAATTAAGATATTTTTGATTAAATCTGAGATCTGGATCACTCCTCCATAGGCTTCTAAGGGATTGAAACTTGACAGCCCCGAAAAGTCATTAAAGACATCGTTAAAATAGTCCAAGTGAATACAGTGGCTCAATCTTAAGTTTATCAAGCGACGAGAATACTTTTTGAGCGCAAAAAATCAAACAAAAATAACGACTTTATTCAAGTATTCATTTCCTTCTCTGTCGCCCTCGAGATTTCACGTAGTATAATTGCGTAGCGCGTCTGTGTTATACATCACACGTAGGCTCACCCATGGCTGACGCTGGTCATGTTTGTGATGCGTGCGACGTTCAATCAGAAGCTCTACGCAATTATATTAAGTGAAATCTCTAGGCCGACAGAGAAGTTTTATAAGCACAAATGCTCGCCTTGCTCTGTTCTGTGATGCGCATTCATGTGACGTCACGTGATACGCAATTACGTTGAAAAGGTCACGAACGAGCGTCACAAACGCGCATCACGGAACAGAGCAAGGCGAGCATTTGTGCATATAAAACTTAAACTTTTTAATTTATTTTTTAAATGACCGATCGTTTCTCTAGATAAGGCCCTCATTAATTGTCTGGTGTCGTTTAAAGCCCTTTGAAGCTGCACTGAAACTGTCTTTTGGACCTTGAACTGTTTGACTCCCAATGAAGTCCATTATATGGAGAAAAATCCTGGAATGTTTTCATCAAAAACCTTAATTTCTTTTCGACTGAAGAAAGAAAGACATGGACATCTTGGATGACATGGGGGTGAGTAAATTATCAGCAAAAGGTTTTTTTTTTTAAAGTGAACTAATCCTTTAAGATTGAGCCACTGTAGTCACTTGGACTATTTTAACGATGTCTTTAATGACTTTTCGGGGCTGTCAAGTTTCAATCCCTTAGAAGCCTATGGAGGAGTGATCCAACTCTCAGGTTTAATCAAAAATATCTTCATTTGTGTTCCGAAGATGAACGAAAGTCTTACGGGGTTGAACAACATGAGGGTGAGTAATTACTGACGGAATTTTCATTTTGGGTTGAACTATCCCTTTAACTTGATGGGTTTTACAGCGTAGGCTATACACTTACAAACACCAAAATGCCACCATGGTTATTTCTTTTTACTACTATCATAAAAATATAAAATAGATGACAGTGATTCAGACGGTTTAATACTGTAATGAAATATGCTAATTTAATAAAGTAATATTATTAGATTCTATGTTCAGTATAATTACTACAGAAACGATCATATTTAACGTTAATTGAAATTTGTAAAATGCATTGTCTAAAGCAAATTTTACTAGCTTGTTGAAACTATTTCTGCCTGACTTGACAGCTATTACATTTCTTGGTTCTAGATTCAGACATTTTAAATGTTTTTTTTGAATGAAATCATTCACAGATTTTTTTGTTTACTTTTGAGTTTAGCTTGGAGTGAGAATTATGGAGGGGGGATTGGGGGCATGAGAAAAAAAAACTTGCATCACAATAAGTTGTGATTGTCAAAACATTTGGTAACTAAACAGAATTCTATTAAGTTTAGTGACAACATGTTACTGTATAATGTTTAGCTACATGGTACAATGACTGGTAGGCTACTGTTTTTTATTATTGCTTGACATCTTGATTCAATATATCGAATCATTTGGATAATTATTAGGTACAGTAGATACATGTTCATGTTTTTCAAGAAAAAGAAAATCCCACTAATGCTGTAAGCGTACTGAGAGCCCTGCCAGCTGGTATTATTATTAAATGGTAAAAATAACTTAAAGGGATAGTTCACTTTGAAATTAATTTTTGATATGTTTTAGCTTACCTCAAGGGCATCCAAGATGTAGGTGTCTTTGTTTCCGCAGTAGTTTAAATTTTGATATTTTTAGGTCAAACCGTTCTTGTCTGTCCGTCATATAATGCAGGTCTATGGTCACCACCTCAAAGAGCATACACAGAGAAGTCCAAATTAAACACGATTTAATGACTCGTAAATGTAAGTACACATTGATGGCCTAAGACATGAAACGAGCAGTTTGTGTGAGAAAACGAACAGTATTTATATACACTGTTAGACCTTACCAGGTTTTTTACAGTAAAATACTGTATAAAATACAATATCATACCATTTTCCATTAAAACAGTAATATACCGTAGAAAACAAAACTAGCCTACAGGAATATACTGTGAATTTACAGCTCTCAAAGTCGACACTCAGAGACTGTGTTCACAATCACACCCTATACCCTCATTCACTATTCCCTACATTAGTTCACTAATATAGTCCACTTGACTGAAAATAAGTGAGTGAATTGAGACACTGATGAACACCTGATAAGCAGAATCACTGAAGGACAGAGAAACAAGAACTGAAAATGAGAAACACAAAAACGACAACTGACTTCCAGTAACACTGAGTGTGAAACCAGTTTACAAACCAGTTTATAATTATTTCTGTCATACAGGTACAAAAGTTCTTGTTGAGAATTAACAGATAATAAAGTAAAAATAATAAAGTTTGTTGTCACCATAATGGAGATCAGTATTTGCTTTAGTTGGTCTCTTGTCCCTGGACTTCTTACATTTATCTCTCTCTGATTGCTGTAACAGTGAGTTTAAAAAGCACATTTGTTGTAGCAAGAAAAAGTCAAGAGGAAGTTGATCTGGTGTTTTTGGCTTTTGTGATGATGTCATAATCATCATGGACTCTTCTGTTTTTGAGATCTGTATATATTCTTTGAATATATGGGTATTTAATATGAAACTTACATTAATTTATGGGAATAAAATAAATCTATGAATCTACAACATGAAATCAATATTTTGGTTAATCATGTCTGCTGAAGAATATTATAATCATACATTGTATTTAAAAAATATCCTGCTTGACTCAGACACACACAGACATCAACAATTATAATATGAATCTCAACAATGGTAACAATCAAAAGTTTCATGCAGCAGTGCATGCTGGGTTCCAGGATAGTATAAAACTCCCAGCATGCACTGCTGCATGAATAAAAAAAATATTGCCACCATTGTTGAGATTAATGTGCTAAATTTTGATATCTCTGTGTTTCTACGTGTCTGTGTAGCTCAGTTTTTTTTTTTTTTTTTTATGTATGATGTGTTAAAAAATGAGTCATTGCAATTTATTACGGTTTTGGTAATGTAACATTTTTGACTGAGGATTAAACTCTGAATGAGTGAGAATGAATTCTTTAGTGAATGAACAGGCAATATGATGATTTTGATATTTTGACAAATCCAATCATTCATAAACGGTGTGTGTGTGCACAAGTGTGATTTGCATAAACACAGCTCAAGCATCAAAATAAAATTAATGTTACAGCATCAGCATACCAACTAAAGCAAACACTGATCTCTTTAATGGTAACTTCAAACCAAACATTTTCAATTAAACATCTCAATAACAACTTCTGTCGATGTATGACAGAAATAAAGCCATACTGGTTAATAGTAAGTGTAATAATGTGTAATAGCTGGAAGTTAGTTGTAGTTCTTGTGTTTCTCTATTTTCTGTTCTTGTTGTTTCTCTTTCCTTCAGTGATTCTGCTTGTTAACAGCAGGTGTTCATCACTAATGCTCAACAATCACTTACATATTCCCTTAATTATCTCACTGCAACACTGTCAATGTTACTTTTATACTCTTTGTAGTGTGGATTTTCCTGTGGAGTTGAAAGGGTTAACAGTGAAAGATAAAAAGACACACCCACAAAATGTATTTTAACAGCAATAAACTGTAAGTTGCCAGTAGTTTACTGTAAAATCTTGTTTTTTGGGTCACCATTGTGCTGAAGAGTAGAGCCTGTGCTTCAGTCCAGGAGAAGATCTACAAACATTGATGATATGCTGCATGTTGCTTTATTTAAAAGGCAGTGACTGTGTAGTTGCTGGTCCAGTGGAAATCTCTTTATTTACAAAAATTAATTTTTGTGGTTTCTAATTAAATAAGTTCGCAATAATACTTTGCTCCTGTTATTAATGCATTATACATTTTAGTTAATACTTTTAAATGACAGTTTAATGCAGTCGGTTTCTGCAAGTGAAATTAGTTAATTCGAGTTTTAGTGCATTTTTACAGTAAATAACTGGCAACAGTGTTGCCAGTATTTTACTGTAAAAAAACCTGGTAAGGTCTAACAGTGTAGTTTTTACCTCTTGTAAACACAGCCACGTCCAAGTGATCTGACGGCGCCTCAGATCACTTTTGAAAAGTTTTACATTTTTGCAGAGGTTCTTGACACAGAGATGGCATTTGTGCATTTTTTTGTCCGATATCATGTCTCACCTAAATCAGCTTAATTTGCAATTGCAAGGCAATAACCACACTATTGCTGACATGTACAAAGCGGTTGAAGCTTTTTGTTTAAAGCTGACCCTTTTTGAGCGGGATCTTCAAGGGAGAAAGCTGCACTTTCCGTGTTTACAACAGCATTGCGAGAAACACCAGGTGCAAGAGGACCGTTAATGTGAATTTCAAGCAGAATTTCAAACAGCGATTTCAGAGCTTTAAGGTCCTTTCACACTGGACGCGATTTTGACGCACGAATAATTCGCGCGATGGTTTTATTTTTTGATCAGCTGTTTGTGTAATGAGTGCTTCCACACCGAACGCGAATGTGCTGCGGCGAAAAAACGACTTTTATTTTTTTCGCTTTGATGTCGATTTTTTTTTGTACTTTTGCGGCGACAGAAACGGCTTCAGCCAATCACATACAAGGAAACAAAGGTGAAGCTTGTTGACGCTTTGGCCGCTCTGAAGTAGCAGCATCATTATGTGCGAGAGAAGAGAAGTGTCACAAGTTACATGAAATGTAAACTAAAAACAAGCAATACATTGAAACTAGAAACCTTTTATAATGACAGTATTTTTATATTGCCTATTTCGCATCTCAACGCACGCATGACATGACGTTGTTTGCTTATAGGGACCAGTTACAAAAGAACGAGGCATGGGATAAAATAGCTGGGATAGTTGGTGTCTCTCCGGTGAGTTGAAGTGCGTGCTGATGATTTATAATATTTTTTACTAGGAGGGAAATAATTCATTTTTAATAATTTTCAACATTCATGATTGTGTGTTTCATATTATTTTTGCATGCCACCAGAGCATGTGAGTAAAACGGAGCGGGGTGACGCAAAATATAAGTTAAAAAACTTAAACATAGGCTACGTTTCATATATATGTTTAAATGATATAATGTTTTTTTTATTTCATCTATGTTGATTAGCTATATGAAAAGGGAACCGCATGAGATGAGTAAGAGGATCATAAGATGCCCAATATATCGAAAACATTTGGAATGGGTCAGACATAATTTTGGCCACTTATTAAGTTGTATTTTTTAGAAAGCCTTTCTTTAAAGTGAATTTCGTTTTGTATAAATTGTATCTTTTAATCAATGTTTCGTCAACAAATTGTCTAGATTATTAAATAAGAAGCAAATATAGACAGTATAGGCTAATCATGGCGACTGCTGAACTGCAGCGCGTCTCATACCGAAAACGGACAGAAAAATACTAGTTTATTAATAAACAATTCAAATGTTTAATGCATAATCCTTACTTTGGCCGGTTCTTTGTGGTAAAGTTTTAGCTTCTTTACAAGATTAGCATAGGCCTACTCACCTTCAGACTCTGTTCTTTAAGATTGGGTGCACACAAAACCTTCTTTTCTGTCTTTTAAAGAAAATGAACAGCTTGTCTTCACATGATGATGATGATGATGATGAAGTGTCCATGTTTTCTCAGCGTCGGCGCGAATGTTTTGGAATGTTGAAGCTCTGAACGTCGCAAACTCGCGTCGCGGCTGATGTGAATGGTTTTGACGCGAACTATTCGCACGCGAACCATTCGCTTTTCCGTTTCGCTTTTTCGTTACGCGTGCGGTGTGAAAGGGCCTTTAACCTGTCAAGTGAACTCTTTCTCTTCCTAAGACAGCCATTTTCAGTCCCAGCAGATGGACAAGACTGCTGAGGCCAAACGCCTGGTTTCATCTTTAGCATCTTTGCAGCTGGAGATTTTGGAAATGTCAAAGTCTGATTTGATCAGAGAGCAACACAAGGAGGCTAGTGTGCGACTTTTGGACAAAAGTGGTTTCTCAAGCTAAATTCAAGAACAGCAGAATTATTGCAATGTTCCTTCTTTCAATGTTCCCATCCACTTACATCTGTGAGTCTTCGTTTTCTATAATGAACATCATCAAGAACCAGGATAGAAACAGTGGTTAAATTATTGCCATGTTAAAGGGATAGTTCACACAATAATGAAGACTAGATAAGACTTTTGTTCATCTTAGGAAAACAAATGGATATATTTTTTAATGAAATCTGAGAGATTTCTGTCTAACTCTTTAAGTAGACTTGCTGCAATGTCATCATTTTCAAATGGTATCAGCGTTCAAACTGCCGATGCTTGTATACAATTTTTTGTTGCATTGTATAGTGGTACAATAATGCAAGACAGGTCGATTTTTTTTTTTTTTTTTTTTTTTTTTTACAAAAATTTAACCAATGAATGAATGAATGATACTCTGGCATCTGAGTGGTTTCCACAGTTGTACCTTGACAGGATTTCTGATAGAATCACATCCTCGTTCTGAAAGCAAAAAGTTAAACTTGTATGAAGTTCAATTGCCTTTTCAATATTTCGCATTTGTATTTTTTGGTAGGCCTATATATTTTATAGTTTACACTTGATTTTATAAATATGTATTGATTGGTTTGTTAAATACACACAATATTGAAACTCTACATTATTTAAGACTATTCAATTTGTTAGGCTATTGATATATATATATATATATATATTGTGTGGTAAGTAACCTAAGTTTAGTCCCTTTTAATTATTTTAAGTCATCCAAACTACTTTACAGTACGGTTACATTTTGTAATAGTTTATATTTAAATCAATTGTATACCATTGTATTTTCTTAACCACACTGTCATCATGACAGCGAACAGAGCTGGCGTTTCAAAAGACACATTTTTCAGACACTACGACTGCACGTCTATTTCTTAAAGTCCCCCTGTGGTGAAAATCAAGCTCTTAAAGGCACACTATGTATTTTTTCAACCTTTATAATATATTACCAAAACCCTTGAGATGGTACATCGACTTACAATAGGTTGAATGACACGTCTGTCATAGCCTGACAGTGTCTGTATCGCTTTTACTGGCACTATGTAACTTCGGGTTTCGGGTAGGAACCCAAGCACAAAAAGAACTACAAAATTCGACCGCTTTACGGCATACGTAACTTCCCCCACCACCCACCCCAACTTCCTCAGATTCTGACGTGAGAGCTCAACTCGCGTTTCCCTGTTTCGGGAGGGGACTCTGAAGATTCTTCAAACGGTGAAGAAAATGATGACAAAAAATAAAACATAAACATCGGCATAAAAGTGTATATATAATGTAATATTTACTGCGAAGTCGGGAAATCGTGTAACAAAACTGATATAAGTCACATCATACTGCCGTTATTTTTAGGCTGCAGCTCATATATGTGTATGTGTTAAAGGACAAACAAACTGAAGCCATACAAATAACGGCAGTATGTTGTGACTTATATCAGTTTTGTTACACGATTTCCCGACTACACGATTTCATCTCCAACCCTAATCAAACACATCTGTCTTTAATTTTCAAGTGATCCTGAAGAGGTTAATTGTTTGCTTCAGGTGTGTTTGATTAGGGTTGGAGATGAACTGTGCAGGACAGACGATCGGCAGGAGCAGGATTGGGCACCCCTTGTCTATCTATGCGACTTACCTGGGGCTCGTTCTTCGTACGTCGCTAACTCAGTTAGCTGGATTTGATTGTTGGCGATTTGGCATGATCTTGGATCGTTTGGTTCTTCGAAGCTCATCCTAGACTTGCTGTCATAGCAACAGGTGCTTTAGCTTGAACCTGCTCGCGAGCAGGCTTATTTCATGTAAACAGGATTAGATCGCGGCTTTATAAGCAGAGCTGATACGGGAAGTCTTTTAACGCAGCGAGATAGTGTACTTTTTGAGGTTTTTTTTTTTCTCATGACTCGTGATGATGTCGTTACATCATTAATTTGTTGGAAACGCACAAATGTTCGACTCGTCGGAGTCGGGCTTTAATAACAGCACAAATAAACAGCATATAGAGATTCTTTGCGAGTGGCTCTTTCCTTTACATTGGAGATGCGGAGAACTTGGTGATAAGTAATGTATGTCGTGCCATTCGCAAAGTTTACCTGCCTCTTAAGCAGGTTTTAGGGCATTTCCAAGCCACTTTAGACCCAATTGGTTGTATAGCAGTTTTTTTTTTTCAACGCAGGTAGGCCTAACGTTACATTATAATTTTTAATGTCGATCATGTAATCGTTAGCATGATGATTATGACTTTCAGTACAATATAGGCCTATTCCTCAGGCTTCCCTAATGTGATTGGTGCCATAGACTGCACATGTGTTCCCATCAAGGCCACAATGAAGGGGATTTTGTGAACTGAAAGGGGGATCACAATGTAAATGTGCTGCCAAGTTACTATTACGATTCTTAATATTCCAGATTAGTAGCCTAATATTACATCAAATTGTAAAAAAAGGCAGTTGACCGACTAAAATCTCTTAGATGGTGTGTGACTGTTCCATATCACAAATGTGGAAGCACAGCGATTCAAATTTATGCACATATTTGAACGTGGTAAGGAAAATATTAATATCAAGCTCACTGTATTACTGTACATACACTCCAGTTACAATGCAGCTCTAGGACAAGGGCACACAATACAATGAACTTTGGCCAACTAAAGGGGAGATTTCATTTCAGTGTCTGAAAAGCCTGAGGGTTGCACCTGACAGGACCTGTGACATTGCATGTGTCATATTACACAACCACCATCAGAAAAAAATATAAAACATTACATTAAATGTTTAATAAAAGACGAGACAAATTTGCTTAGTTCTTTGAGTTTTATTTCAATTGTTCTTTGTAAAGAAAAGCCAGTGATCAAGTCATATTTTGCCTGCAATAAGAGATACTATGCAAGGTCAGCAATAGTTCTCTGTGTGAAATAATATATTAGCACTTACTCTGAAGTTCATTTGAAGCAACTATATCTCTAGTGCCAGTTTTTTTCTTTAAGTTGTCAAGTCCCACCCCCCCAGGGAAAGAAAAAATACTCTATATTGTATATATACTCTATATTGGGGGGGCTTGGGTTAAACCTGTCAACACAAGCCTTATGCAAAAAAAATGACAAGGAAAAGTACAACACTGCCCACCTCTGCATCACTGCTTTGTGCAGACTCTTCTGTAGATGTGAACTCCTGCAACTCATATTGCATTCAGAAATAATAGGTAACTCAAGTGTAAATTAAGTAAAGTTATTTATGCACTTAAAGATACCTGAGAGGGTTTCTTCACTGTCCTGTGCATTGGGGGGGAAATGGGCATTATAAAGTGCTGTACTTTCTTCCCTTTTGATGTAAAGTTATGAAAAGTCTTACTGCACATGCTTCAGCCACTTGCTTGGGAACACATAAAAGTGTTGGTGTATTGTTTAAAACTGCACAAAAGAGGAAAACACAATTACATTACAATGAAGTACACTGGGGGGAAATGTGATCAATAACTCATTTCTACATTTTTTTTTTTTACATTAACTATGTTTCACAGTCACACATGTAGACTTTCACAAGTCAAAGCAATTCATTACAAGGTTTAACAGCTGATATGACTGGACAGCCATTGGGCTTACTTAATTTAATGCAGCAACAAATTATTTTACAGTGTACTAGGATCATTTAAAGCTCATTTACCAGCAGTGAAGGTGTTGCTGCTCCTGGCTGTGGGTCTGAGGAAGAGCCCTCCAAAATGGGTCACATTTAACCCAAGGGCCAGCTCTTCTGCCTGGGTATAATGTGGGGGTGCAAGACCACCACCTGTTTGTTTTTCTTTTCTTTTTATTTCTCAGCCTTTTTCATGGTTGCTTTTATAAACAGGCAAACATTTATTAACAGTGCCTTTTTAAAAGAGATTAGTATAAGTACAAATTACTATTATGTAGAATAATAGTACTTCACTTTTACTTGTTCCTATGTTCTAGTAGTGGGTGGTGACTCTGACATTACAATGAACAAAGTTATTAATTATTTAGAAATTATTCAAATATAAAAACTATACTGTAATAAGTGATAAAAACATCTAACTACAAACTTAATTTGTCTGCTACTTTTTGCTAGCCCTCTCTCCTGGCTTTTGCACACTTTAAGGTGTTCCCTGGCGTTTTAATTAAGTTTTCAAATTCAGCATATCCTTCAAGCAATAACTCTTGCTCTTCTGTGGAGAAAAAAACTGAGCGCGCTCTTTGGCCACGGTGAGCAGCCAATAGCAGCGTAGCTGATCAATGTTTCTACTATCGATACATATCCCCTTTTAACCCAGCGCATGAACGCGCAGTTATCTCAGATAATTCAATCCAGCGATACTAATCATAAACAACAGGTGTGTTCGAAGAACCCAATTAGCCGGATCATGATTAGCCCGATGATATTATCTTGGATGTCTCATTTGATCTCGGATGTTTTAAGCAACGTACGAAGAACGAGTCCCTGATCAGACATTTTCTGTTTACTTTTGTTCAATTTATTTTGTTTATATAATTTATATTATTCATCTTATATTTATATTATTATTTTCTTCAATAGTGAGTCGATTATCTCTCTCCAACCAATAAGTCAACTACTGTCTGCACACACAATCTAAAGACACAGGAGGCTGACCGCTTGACTGTTTGTTGACTTTTGCAACAGTGCTGCAGAGCTTGTGGCCTCTAGGGATGCTAGACGTGAAAAATACAGATCGAGCGCCACTAGTGGCCAAAAGTTCCACGGTGTGCCTTTAATGTTGTTTATATGTCTATGTGGTGTTTTTAATATGCTTTAACAAAACATGTGCAAATTCATAAGTCAACACCATTGCTGAGTATTTTCTCCTTAAAACCGCAGTGAACCAAAGACAGTTTTAAAAACACGGTTTGAAATCCCTTTACATCACAAATACCTTGTAACCAATCAGATAAATGTGTGATTGCAAACGAGTGGATCTCTGAGCTGGAGTGAGTGAGTGGAGGCAGGGCTCATTTTCACATTCATATATTCGCATATACTAAATGTGCCAATCGTGAGTGTTACATTCAAGCTATTGTAAGGCAGGAATATTTTTTAAGGGAAAAAAAAGGAATGTTTTTTTTTTTTTGTAATGTCATTTTGGTGATCAAAGATGAGTTTTAAGGGATACAATTATTGACCACAGGGGGACTTTAACATCCTCATGGTTGTGTCGGTGCATATTTAAGGATTTCCAGGGGCTGTTCCTGATTCACTTATCAATTTCAAAAGCAGAACGCCACATAAATATGCAGAGATAAATTATGAGCTCCGTTTTGTTCAGACAATGTGTGGAGTCCGCGTGACGTGATCACGACGAGCTTTGCACTTCAAACACTTCCCCATCTGCCTCTCTCGTTAATACTATTCTTTCAAAAGCATCAAAAACCTCAGGAAAGGTTGGACAGCTTTTATTTCCCTTTATTAAAAAGGAGGAGCAGCAAACCTCAATCTCTAAACCTTCAGAAGTGTTTATTAAACCATTCATCTCCTCACATCTCCCGTTATTGCTAGTTAGTGCGTTATTAATGATTGTTTAATGTATTCTGTATTCAGTGCTGATCGTCTCTCTCCCGCGGCCTTGATCTGTGCGCGCTGTGACTGAATAAACAGTGTTTTAACACCCCAGACAAAAAAAAAAAACGGCTTAATCTGAGGATGCATCTAACAACAAAGTCTAGCTGACATCTATTGAACCTGAGTGTGGAGGCCACTGTGAAACCTTCAGAAGAGAGACTGAACCATGCGCAGCTATTTGTGCATTTAACTAAAGGGTTTTTCATATTTACAATAGTTAACCCTATAGGTTAACAGAATATTGGTTATTTTTATTCCCATAGTTCACACTGTTGTACTTGTTCTTCACTCCAATTAACATGTTACAATTTCTGTGATTGTAGCAAGCTCATGTATGCTTAACAAGGCAAGGTTATAGAGACAGCTTTTGTGTACCTTTCACAGCTCTCTGATTATATCTGATTATCTAACCCTTAAGCTGATGTCTCTAGGTTTGGATGGTCAAATCGCCTCATAATGAAATGGCTGGATGATTTACTACTTGCTATTTCTAGTCAGTAGCAGGTTTAATTAGGAGGAAGAACATTAACATTCTTGGAGAGCATTTCATTTGGCAACAATTTAGACAAGTCCTTGAGTGCAAGAGGATTCATCAATATTTCTGTTCAAGAAAGATATTAAATCTGCTACACTAGCATATAGCAGGATTCACTATATAAATACTTTGAGTAATTGAGCAGATTTAAAGATTTGATACGGCAGGTAAATCAAGGCGTGGTCACTTTGCTTTGATGAAATTTCATAGATGAATTCCAGTCTTTCCAATAGAAATCCACATAATCAGAAGTTTCATGTGAGAGTTCACCACTCGATGCTCACATTTGTTACCCTGAAGCTGCTTGTTTTGAAAGTGACTTCTGTGTGAACTGTGCTTCATACATCTGATTGACAATGGACACTGAACCTGTTTTTTGCTAACATGACCACACCTTAAAGGGATAGTTCACAAAAAAATGACAATTTTGTCATCATTTACTCAGCCTCAAGTTGTCCTGTATTAGTTTATTTCTTCTGTTGAACAGAAAAGAAGATATTTTGAAGAATGCAGGTAACCAGACATTTGATTGTAACCATTGACTTCCATAGTATTATTTTGTCAATGGCTACGTCAACTGTCTGGTTACAAGCATTCTTCAAAATATCTTCTTTTCTGTTCAACAGAAGAAATAAACTAATACAGGACAACTTGAGGCTGAGTAAATGATGACAAAATTGTCATTTTTTGGTGAACTATACCTTTAAAGGAATACTCCACTTTTTTTGGAAATAGGCTAATTTTACAACTCCCCCAGAGTTTTATCGTTTTCGAATCCATTCAGCCAATTTTCTGATATTTAGAAGAATATCAGTAACCAGACAGTTTCTGGTCTCATTGACTTCCATACTATATATTTTTTCCTACTATGGAAGTCAATGAGACCAGAAACTGTCTGGTTGCTGATATTCTTCTAAATATCAGAAAATCAGCTGAATGGATTCGAAAACGGTAAAACCCAACTGTTTAACTCGGGGGGAGTTGTAAAATTAGCGTATTTCCAAAAAAAGTGGAGTATCCCTTTAAGGCTGTTTTCACACTGAAACCTGGCTTCAGATTGTTCTAATCCTGGCAATTTCATTCAGATCCAACAACAAACATTTTGCCTTGGTCCATTTGAAAATTAGTTTTGTGTGGTTCGCTTATGGTGAGAATGTAAACCGAACCAAGCTGTATTCTAATTTAAAACGAGAGAGTTGTTGACTTGTGCTAGAATTCAAGCACTTTAGAGGAAACTATATGCATTGCTTGTCAGTGACATTGCATATAACGTGCAAATGAAATAAAATGAGCAGTCAGTGTAGATACTTAATTTATAATGTGTATGTAAATTAGATAATATCAGCACAGATGGTTAGGATAGTCCGGATGTCATTTCAATCATAATATCTCAGTTCAGTTCAGTATACAGTATATAAAGGTATTAGGTGTGTGTGTGTTGTGTGTGTGTGTGGTGTGGTGTGTGTGTGTGTGTGTGTGTGTGTGTGTGTTGTGTGTGTGTGTGTGTGTGTGTGTGTGTGTGTGTGTGTGTGTGTGTGTGTGTGTGTGTGTGTGTGTGTGTGTGTGTGTGTGTGTGTGTGTATTGTGTGTGTTTGCTGGCTTTTTTTGTGATATATAGAGACACAAATGTGTATAATGACTGGTATTACAACTTACACGTGATATATAAGGACATTGCATGAGTCCTCATATTTCAAATAGCTTAAAAAACATAAAAAATGTTAGTTTTTTAATGTAAAAAATGCAGCATGTCTCCTGTGATGGGTAGGTTTAGGGATAGGGGCAATGTAAGGGGACAGAATATATAGTTTGTCCAGTATAAAAGTCATTACGCCTATATCAGTTCACTATATATTTTTGTGGGAATTTTTGGGATTTGCTAAACTATACATTTTGGAAAGGTTATTGTATAAGGAGTCAGAAATCAATGTTTGCATTTGCCCAGATGTCTATGTGGCGCCCATATTGAATTTTTAAAGAATGGCTATCGTAAAACTTTAATTTGTAATATCTCGGCTTCTGAATGAGCTGGAATGTTGATTTTAACTGATAAATCCACGTTTTCAGGGTCAGGGAATCCAATGGTTCTAGTTAAAAAGCTACAAGACGTTACCACATTAACCCAAACATGCATAAGTGTGTCAAAAATGACCCGGCGTGGTTGTTTTCTTGCAATATCATTGTAATGAAAAGTTGATCGCATTTAATATTCCATGTTCCTTAAAAACAATGTTTTTTTTAATCATCCCATTGAAATACATCCACAATACGGGTAAAAAAAACTACACATCACAAGCAGTTTCAGTTGGTCAGATAACTCAGAGTTCCTTTTATTGAAGAGTTTAAAACTAGCAAACGTAAAACGTGGATGTTCTGGAACTATCGACATGCATCTTTAGACCACAGTATAATTAAGCAACCTTTTTAATTATACAGTTTCTATGCATCATCATTATCATCATCGCTTTCATACATCACGGCTTGGGAATCGTCATCGTTCTGGCACTGGCTGCTGCACTGACACATGTCAGTACAGGCTAAGTCCTTAGCTCTGCAGGAGCACCTTCCAGAAGAGCAGTCAGATTTACACTTGCATTGAACCAACTCAAGGATGGCCTTTGGGGCTGGGAGGACCTCTGTGGTCACTGGTTTGAGCATGCCATCTGAGTGTTTGAAGTATCCATTTTGCAGAGGATCTAGCGGTGGATCCTGCAGAGCAATGGCTGCCTGTGCCCATACTCTTGTTTGGACATGGACTCTCAAGATGTGCTGCTTCAGAGTTCCAAGTGTTGGAGGGAGCTTGTCACTTTCTGCCCTATGTTTGCAGAAGAGATGCCATCGCAGTTGAGGGATTGCCTTGATGTTGATCCCCTTGGGTGAGTAAGCTGCACATATAAAGGATTCCAGGGCTGACAGCATTCCTTCTGTCACATCTGCTTCATCCAAAAGCATCTGCAGAGCTTTGACAATATCTTCATCTGCTTTGAGGTAGACCTGCAGCCAGGTTGCCTTGCCTATGCGGGAGAACCTTCCTGTGTTGTCAGCCCCAGTGAATGCATGGAAAGCTGGCAAAGCCTTTGCTCTTTCTTTACCTAGAGCTTGCCACAGTGGTTCAATCTGCACAACACCAGAGGCCATAGAAATGGATGTTTTCTTCAACATGAGATCATAGTTTGCTGTGACGAGCACTAAAACATCTGTATCTGGTGAAAAAAACACCAACTGTGAGTCATGTGGGTTTCTCTGTGAAGCCAGCACAGCCTGGTGGATCAGCAGTGTGTCTGCTTCTTCGTGGTTGTTTTCTTCAAAGACAAGGTCTTTGTTGCTCCTTGTGAGCCCTGAAGCAGATGTGATGATCAGCTTGGAGGATCCCTTGTTGTACTCCAGAGTTTTGGCAGCAAGATATTCAGTCAGATCACTCTTAGTCTTTTCATGGGAGAGGAACCTGCTCATTGGGATGTGTTTAATGCAGGTGTCATCTCTGACTTGATACTGAATAGAAGCTTTTCCTTGTCTTCGTTTATCTCTAGTTGCACTCTTCAGAGAATCTGCCCTATATGTGTCAAACACGAGGATGATTTCATCATAATCTCGTGTTAGTTGCATCAGTCTGTCATTGAAGCAGACACTCAGATCCTTGACTGTCAATACAGTCGCTGGTTTTTTGCTCAGCTTCTGCACAAGCACCATTCCATCCACCAGTGCTATCTTCCGACTTGGCTGATCAGTAGATGTGAGGTCTGTGAGTCCTGGATGCATTACATCTTGGTGAGTAGAACTTCCAACTTGAGGCGGCTGGTGGTCTTCATGGGACATGTCTTTTGTCAGCTTCTCAAGTAGATGGATTAACTTGGACTTGTCATGGCATGGCAGAATTGTTCCATCTGGAGCGAACAATGCCCTTGGTGTCAGAGTGAATTCATAGTTTCCTATGGCCTCTTTCTGGTTGATGTCTCGATTTGACCTAGCAAGTACCATTAGCCTTGCAAACAGGTCCTTGGTCTCCTTAAGATCCACAGTATTGTCTCTGAGTTTCACTGTAATCTTCTTGTTCCCAGACAGGAACATCTTGTTGTTCTCTTTCTTCACAGGAGCCCAGAGGCTGACATCTCCATTGATACGCTCTGACATAGTCTTCATACAACTTCTGGCCAGTGACATCAGCATTCAAGATCTGTTGTACATACTCATCTGGGATGTAGGCTTGCGTGATCACATTGTGCAGGTTGTCACCTTCATTGGTAAAGGGGTTTCCATGGCTGAGTATGGCTGCCTTGATCTTATCGATTGTATCATGTGCCCTCTTGACTGCACTTGGCCCAAGCTCATGATGCTCTGTGATTCTGTCAGCTTTCATTTCAAACTGACTCTTGAACTCTTTTGACAGACGGGAAAGTTCTGGTGTGACCATGAAAAATCTCTGTCTGGCATTGGCATTGTTGGAGATGCCAATGATCCCAGAACTAATCTTCATTAGCTTGTTCAGGTGTTCGCATGCATGGTCTGCCCCAACAGACACAAAGGGAATGACACTCTTGGTGACTGATATATTGCCTGCTCGTAGTTCCTCCCATGTCTGAGGGTGATTGGTCCTCAAGTCATGCATGTCTGCGATGTATCTTGGCCAGAGTCGCTTGTACTTTATGCGGTCCATGGCAAAGAACAGCTTGCTCAGCGCTTCTCCAGCTTGTAGATGGAGTTCCAGGTCAGCATTCCGAGTTGCTGCTATAAAGGACAGGATTGTTTCCACACGGTGTAGGTAATTCATCATGGCCTTGAACATTGCATTCTGGGATTTCTGTTCCTTCCATTTCTGGAATGTTGCGATGACCTCAGCAGTAGTCAATGCTTCCAGGAGGGTGCTGTTTGCTTGCTTCATGGATTCAGCCTTCATGTCTTTCCCTGCAGAGCAGGCAGCTTCCACTACCTCTGTAGCCTTCAGGCATACATCTTTCAGTTGTGAGTTGTCCTTGAAGAACTCTTCCAGAGCCATTTCAGAGAGTGCTACATATGAGTAGATATGGGCATGGAGAGCTCGTTTGTAGTGTGTGCATTTCAGGATTTGCCTTGTCGTGGCAGGACCATACACATCAGCTTCCACCCAGGCATCATCTATGCCCGAGTTCTCCATGGAGGCACCAAGAGCTCTGAGGGCTGCCATGACAACATGCAACTCACCCAGTCTGGGAACAACCATTTGTTTCAAGTCAGGTCTGGCATCTAGGAGCTTCACCACTTTCTCATAGAGGGCCATGTCAAAGGTAATGACTGTGGGGTGATCTTCCCCAACTGCCAACTTCCTCAGCTGATTTGCTTGCATGATCACAGTCAGCAGAGTTGACCACTCGTGTGCCACCTCTGGGAGTAGTGGCAGAGCTCCAACCTGTGTCAAGGGAAGGCTTTCAGATAGTAGTGAGTTGTATCCTGCCCAGCCTGGAATGTTGCTGGAAGTTTCTTCTGCTTTCATTCTTGATAAAGCAGATGCAAAAACCCATCCTAGCTGTGTCAGCTGATAGGATTCTGAGATACCCTGGTTGATGGCAAACTGTTCTGACCTCTTGGTAAGCTGCGGTTTTGGCTTGTCACAGTGAAGCATCTCTACATGGTAGGGAGTGACTGATAGACTCTTTGCATCACCTATGATCAGAGGTTCTGCAATAGGTTCTTTAGAAGGATCAACCTTCTGGTACACAGCAGTGATCGTTCCATGAGTGGTTCCTTTTCCATCAGGAGTGTCCTCTGCAAAGTCTGTGTTATCTACTGCAAAAAACACGAAGGTCCCCTTCTTCAGGAATGGTGGTACATAGAGGCCTTGGTGCGCTTTGATGTTTTCTACAACAGCATTGGCCAAAGCGGTTTCCATGAGAAGGGCACGGCTATGTGAAACAGAGTAGCCATGAGCATTTAGAAGATTCATCAGCTTCTTGTTGCGCGTGTCATGGTGGACAGTCAGTGCTAGTCCTAGAACCTGTGGGTTCTCTCGTTCTTGGGGTGACCTGAATGATGCGGATTCACTGCTTGGTATGTACTTTACCTGTGCACAGGATTTGAACCCATACATGATATTCTGGCTCACCGTCAATGTTGCTCGGTCAACAACTCTGGTTCTCTTTTCAGTTTGCAGCTTTTCAGCAGGCCCAACCATTATCCAATATATTAAGGTGTGTAGTTCAGCTGGAACATCGCCAATGTCACTAGATACCTTTATGACATTTCTCTCCTTGGTCTTGGTAAAGGTTGCAATACTTTTCCTTATTACCTGTGCTGCTTTGTAGATTGTCTTCATGCTGTTCTCCTCCTCCTTGCCAGCTTTCATTGTGGTAGTAACCATGTCCTCTTCACATGCATCTGGGGAGTAGAGGACTGCTGGCTTCTTTCTATTTGGACGAACAGACACCAGGTGTGGCAAATCAGTGAGGATTCTTTCTTTCAGCCATTTTCTGCTGAATGCAGGTACATGAGTTTCCAAGACTTCTGAACCAATCAAATTGAGATAAGTGGTTTCAATGTCATCCATATGAAGGTACGCTTGGTTTCGTGTTTCCACATCAATAAGGTTGATCAGCTCAAGAAGACCCGACCTTTGTAAAAAGGGTTCTTCGGCAGTTTTGCTAGTGGTAGTTTCTCGAAGAGCGTGGAACACATTTTCTCTCCAGCAAGATTTGTGGTATTTCACATCGATTGCATGTGCATCACCAGGTGAGATGCATGTGTTCAGCCTTGTTTTCAGTGCAGTATTATGGGACTTTTCCACAGCATCTTTGAGATCTTTACCAGCATTCTCAGTCCTGATCTGGTACAGTGGCTGGCCATTGTCCTTTTGGCAGAAGAAGCACTCTTTCTTATCCAGTGGATTTGTATGGGATCGTGTGAATGGCAACGTAGAACCAAATGTTGAGGGGTCTTGTTCATCCATTTCTGTGCTTCTTCTTTTCTGTCCACGCTTTTTGGAAATGTGCATGTGCATTGCGGTCTCTTGCACGTTGTATTTCAACCTTATTAGTTGCACTTGAGTGACAGGAGCGATGCCAGACTGCCCTCTCTCTGCACATTGTTTCTGGTGTGCAGTTCTGCAGTCGCCTTTGCAATTGGACATAGTCCCCATCATTCAAACTGGCCCTCTCTTGAACTACTTGAAGAACGAGCCTATAGGACTCTAATCTAGGGTGTTGGACCAGGACTCCTTTTTTTTATCGTCAGACTGGCAGAAAATGCACTGCTTCCAGTTAATGGACTCCTCAGTTTGACATACCCCTTCTTTACCTTGTGACTTGTCACTCATGCTTGGCACCGGCAAAGACATAATGTATAAGAATGTAGGCCACATACAGTAGCCTAATGTTTGCTAGCTTGTGTTAGATAACTATAAAGTCGGCTAATTTGTAGGGGAAAATACTCTTTCAAACAATCGTCAATTATGACACTGACACATACTATACAGTAATGTTAGCAACCTGTTAGCAGCAGTCTTAAATGTATATGTTGTTGAAATATAATTATAAAAATTAAGATAATAGGCTACCTACAACAATACATGTACCAGATGCTTTGTAAAACAATGTTCTTAAGGGATGACACAGCTGATATAATATGTTGTGTATTCCACATCAACTATCCCTGCATATCAGAGGTCTGAGGAGCAAAAGTCATATATGACACACATTATACAGTAATATTATCTAGCTTAGTTAGCTGTAGTCATATGTGTATAACTATGTTGTTGAAATGTATAACATTTTCTTAGTTAAAATGAAGATAAAACTTACTATACATGTGTTAGATGCTCTGTAAAACAATGTTCTTAACGGATGAAACTTCTGATATAGCAAGTCTGAGGAAGAGGCATTGGCTCGAAAAATCACTGCAAATAAAATCTTTCAACAGGAACTTTGCTACTTTGTGTGTGGATATAAAAAATCTTTATTTTTTGAAGAACAGCTGGAACATGAAATTATAACTTTTCATTACAAAGATCTGGCAAGAAAACAATCACACAGGTTAATTTTTTACCTACTTATGCATCTATGGGTTAATGTGGTAACATCTTGTAGCTTTTTAACTAGCACCATTAGATTCCTTGACCCTTACAGTGTGGGTTTAGCAGTAAAAATCAACATTCCAGTTTATTCAGAAGTCGAGATTTTACAATTTTATATTTTACGGCGGCCATTTTTTAAACTTCAATATGACATCTGAGCAAATGCAAACATTGATTTTCTGACTCCTTATACAATAACCTTTCCAAAAATGTATAGTTTAGCAAATCCCCAAAAAATTCCCACAAAGGTTAAAATCAGAAATATAATGAACCTGACTACTATGGAGAGTCCCCACAAAGATAGCGAACCAGACAGTGTGTGTGTGTTTGCATGTGTGTGTGTGTGTGTGTGTGCGTGTGTACGTGTGTACGTGTGTGTGTGCGTGTGTGTGTGTGTGTGCGTGTGTACGTGTGTGCGTGTGTGCGTGTGTGTGTGTGTGTGTGTGTGTGTGTGTGTGTGTGTGTGTGTGTGTGTGTGTGTGTGTGTGTGTGTGTGTGATCATCATGTGGGCGTTGTTTACAGTTGCAGTAGACCTCTGTTGCCCCCCATCCCTCCCTATGAAAGGAGCAAGCTAAAGGTCACCGCCTCCCTCATGCGAGGATGTTTCAGTTAAAACAGTGCAGCACCATACGCAGCGTTTCATGTCCCCCGGGGGGTTTTCTTTGAGCAGCGGGCCCTTCTGGCCACACGCGAGGCCCCGGCAATGCAACTCTTTGAGGGATGAAATGATAAGGCCTGATTATAGAGTGATTATATCTGACACTAGCCAGGCATGAAAGGCGTTTGTTTTAAAGGACCCTTGTTTTCGAGGTCCGGTTTATCATCAAAGACAAAGAGGACATGTGATATTTATTAAAAGGGAAAAGAGCAGTGGCAGGTCACTTTCATTTCCTTACTGTATGTCATTTTCTGGCTCAACCCAATGGACTTTCTTATCTTCCATGGAAACAAATACAGAGAGAAGTAAATTCTATCTGTATTTGTTTCCATGGAAGATAAGAAAGTCCATTGGGTTGAGCCAGAAAATGACACTGGTCGTTCACTGGTCAGAAAGAGCTCACCTTTAAGTCTGTATAATTGACTGGTTGGTATATTGACCTAATAAAATAAATGGAAAACCAATTCTGAATGCAAATAATTAACTATATATTGATAGTCATGCCTAGTTAAGTAATAAAGTATAATAAATAAGCATATGACTGTTTAAGGGAAGATCCTACTGGTGGATACGGTACATTTTTAACTAGATGTTACCATACTTTTCCCATATTACAACTTTTGGGAAATTGTATAAATATGCTTATATTGTCTAATTAAAATATTCTGCTCTAATTTGCATACATTTTCACAACAGAAATCTGAACTTTGGATAAAGCCAGGTTCAAAACTCTTGTTTTATTTCATTGACAAAGGTTTTAGACTTAGGTTTTAGAGAATTGACTAATGCTGCCTGAAAAAACAAAGAATTAGCTTTTGTTAAAGGGTGGAAAAAACACTGCATAGATTATTTGTTGTTGACGTTATCCAGTAGGTTGTACATCCAATTCAGCTTATGTTGGCTTAATCTTCATCATTTCTAAATGATGTGTTCAAATCCTTGCCATGAGTAATAGTGACAGTGCTGCTCAACTTGGCAAACAACACCACTAATGAAAGATAAATGGGCCATTTTAGCTTTTGTCTTTTCCACAAAGCTAAGGGGTGGTGTGGGGTTTGTCTGACAGATTTGAGGCTCTAAACAGAGCTCTGAAAGTCTCCCCCTCCAGCTTTTGCTGTGATTCATTTTCTGAATCAAGAGACACAAATGGATGTTCATTGACAGGTTATCAGTCAGTGGAGCCGCCTCTCCCTTCTGTTCCCCGTGGTGAGCCTACAGCACCTGTCTGCAGATGCATGGACACCTGAGCACTCCCGGAGGAACGTTTACTCCTTTCATAGCTCACGAGACTTCATGCTTGTGATTCATAGGTAACTTCACCTCAGATGTTTTTCGGGCAGAAGTAGGCCTACACTGGAATGTTTTTCCGAAGTTGTAAATGCAAAGATTGTTGGAGTATGCTTTATGCTTTAGAAAATACTTGTCTTCCTACTTCAAAATTTCACATTTGATTCAATGTGTTACCAGCCATTTCCTCTAAAGGGACAAGGTGTAGGAAAAAAATATAAGATGGAGGGAAAGTTATTTGTCAATGCTTTTGCGTTCTCTTGCGAGCGTAATGAAATGTTCTGCGAGCGAACGCAAGGTTTTCGGGGAACGCTAATTTTTTGCAAGTGAACACAAAGGTTTTGCGAGCGAACGCACATTTTTCTCCGGGGAACTCAAATGTTTTGCAAGGGAACGCAAAGTTTTGCGAGCGCATGCAAAGTTTCTCAGGGGAACGCAAATGTTTTGCTATTGTATGCTAAGTTTCGCAAAGGAATGCAAAGGTTTTGCGAGCAGACGCAAAGTTTCTTGGGGGAATGCAAATGTTTTGTGAGCGAACGAAAAGTTTCTCTGGGAAACACAAAATGGTTTGCTAGCATATGCTAAGGTTTTGTGAGCGAACGCAATGTTTCTCGAGGGAACGCTAATGTTTTGCAAGTGAACGCAAAGGTTTTGCGAGCGAACGAAAATTTTCTTGAGGGAACTCAAATGTTTTGCAAGGGAACCCAAAGTTTTGCGAGCGAACGCAAATGTTTTGCAAGCGTATGAAGTGTTTCTCTGGGAAACGCAAATGGTTTGCTAGCATATGCTAAGGTTTTGTGAGCGAACGCAACGTTTCTCGAGGGAATGCTAATGTTTTGCAAGGGAGCGCAAATTTTCACAAAGGAAAGCAAATGTTTTGCAAGCGAACGCAAATTTCTGGGGGAACGAAGATGTTTTGAAAGTGAACGCAAATTTTCACGAAGGAACGCAAATGTTTTGCAAGTGAACGCAAAGGTTTTGTGAGCGAACGCAAATTTTCTTGAGGGAACTCAAACGTTTTGCAAGGGAACGCAAAGTTTTGCGAGCGAACGCAAATGTTTTGCAAGCGTATGCAGCGTTTCTCTGGGAAACACAAATGGTTTGCTAGCATATGCTAAGGTTTCGTGAGCGAACGCAACGTTTCTCGAGGGAACGCCAATGTTTTGCAAGGGAATGCAAATTTTCACGAAGGAACGCAAATGTTTTGCAAGCGAACCCAAATTTTCTCGGGGGAACGGAAATGTTTTGCAATTGAACGCAAATTTTTACAAAGGTTTTGCAAGCAAACGCAACGTTTCTCGGGGGAACGCAAATGTGCCAAAATTACCAAAATTAGAAAAGTGGACTTTTTTTACAAACAAACAAAAAAAGAGGTTGCTGTTGTTTGTTTGCTTGCTTACCTGCTGTCCTTCCTTCACTCTTAAAAAAATAAAGGTTCCAAAAAGGGTTTTTTCGAGTGATGAAGAACCTTTTTTTGGTTCCACAAAGAACCTTTCATTGAACTTGCAATAAAAAGGTTCCATAGATGTTACAAGTCCTTCATGGAACCAACAATGTCAGTAAACAATCTTTATTTTTTGGAGTGAACAAATGTTAAACAATTTTCAAAAAGGTAGTTTCCAAAGGAAAGTCTTAGCTGTCCTTCATTGGGTTACAGTATAGCTCAGGTCTTGATGGTGTTTAACACTCCTGTTCATCTGTTTAAACTCCATCTGTGCTCAGTCTTCAGCCCTGGTTCACTGGGTTCACGCAGTGTTGGCACACTAATCTCTCTCTCACCTCACGCCTTTCTACACCTCTCTGCCTGACACAGTTTGATTAATTAGTATTGCATGCAGCCGAGTGGTGGCCACCATTCCCCTTACGGCTCAAACACACACACCACACACACACACACACACACACACACACACACACACACACACACACACACACACACACACACACACACACACACACATGCTCTCCCTGCCATTTCTCTTTTACTCTAGACAGAGTAATAATGCAAAAGAACAATGATAATGATAAAGACGATATTTGTTTTTTTAATCAGTCTCATAGCTTGAGATCTATTGGTATTTGTGGACAGTTCTACCTTTTTTTTTTTTTTTGTCAGGTGGTAAAATTCAAAGCTGATAATGTGAAGCTTACTTAAGTCCATACTAATACAGTTCAATGTCTCTTATTCTGCATCATGCATAGATAGTTAGTTGAAATTAAATTGAAATCTCAATATGACCTAATGCGATTATTAAAACATAACAGACTGCAGTTTATTGATATTTATTTGCACATTTGCACAATTTTAACACAAGAGCCGCTGTTTTGTTTTTGTTATTTTACTATTATAGTATGTATTCATATTTTCCAGTTAACTTAAATGAAAACTAAAAATATAACTAAAGCTTAGTAATTTTGGTATGTGCATTTTGTCTTTTTTATTATTTTAGTAATTTAGTACAACTTAAACACTACAGTTATTTGCCAAAGCAACAATTACTTTTTGTGGATGTAATGTTTAATTGCATTTATACATTTATAATTGATTTACTAATTAAAAATATAATATTTTATATTGTAAAATAAGTAAATTAAAATTAGTAACCATCTGACCATTAGTTTCCCATGTGTGTGCAACAGATGGACTTGCTTTTGGAATAGCTTACTACGCCCTCTGTTGGTTCCTGAAAAGGTTGCAGGCAAACAGTTAAGTTTTTTCTAATATACTGAAATGTAGAATTATTTCAGATACTATATTGCTAAAAAAATTAACTCAATATCAAACAAACATGCAGAGCACAGATCAATGGTACTGGCGTGATTATGCTTCACTGGTTTAATTATTTACAGAGCAAATTATGTTAAAAAAATGTATTAATGTTTAAATTTACATTCATTGAAATGGTTGTTGTTCCAAAATTACACAGAGCCTGATACATTTTTTATACAGATCATTTCAGCCTCTCTTGGCCCTTGAAATTGGCTTCAGAAACATTTATTAATTTCTGAATTTATGTAAATAAAAAAATTTACATCCTCATTTCAGTGTAATCAAATTACTTTATCAGGCTGCCCTGTACATCTCTCTGGGTAAAAGAGTCTACATTACAGGAATCCAAACAACATGTAATTAAGTGAAGGTCATAATCAACACAATTACTGGTGATTATAGCAGTTGGATTAAGTATAAGTTTCACTCGTTCTTTCTAAGAAGAACTCACTGTGTTTAGCTAGATTTCCTCAAACCATCTAATCACCTTAGTTTTATTTTAGATAATAACAGTTGTTAGCACTGAAACCCTTCATGTAGAGAGGCTAATTGATAGGCGGAGGAGAGGTGAAGATTAGTAGAACTGGGTAGCATAGCAATATAATGCAAAGTAATTACTGTGTGTATATCTAAGCATAATGTAACATTTATCAAATTAACCCTAACATTAGACTGACATCAAAGTTAGTTCACTTATTTTCTTTAAAAGTTCATACTTAAGATACATTAAATTGACAACTGATCTACATTTACAGGCAGAGTTGTAATAGAAGGTGAATGTAAAGCTTTAAATCGGTTATAAAAATATTCTATTTGTAAATATCTTAATAAATATTTTAAGCAATGTGAACATTATTGTGTTTTAGTGATACATTTAATTATTTGAAATCACTTTTTTAGAGACTTTTTTTCACATAGGCTGGAAACTACTGTGAAATTAAATTCTGGCATATCCCTTTTTCTTATACCATTAGATCCCATTAAAGTCAAAGACTAAGAGGGACATGTTTGCATCTAGATCACATGCGCTTGTAGAAAGACAAGATGTTGTTGCAGTTGGGGCAGCGATGCTCAACATCTTTACAAGAATCCATCCAGAAAGGTGCTAGACAGCACGGCCAGCACCTGCAAAACAGACAATCAATCAATCAATCAATCAATCAATCAATCAATCAATCAATCAATCAATCAATCAATCAATCAATCAATCAATCAATCAATCAATAAATCAATCAATCAATCAATCAATCAATCAATCAATAACCTAAGTCCGTCTAACTGTAGTTGCTCTCTAACTGTTCTTCAAGACAAAAGGATATGATGTACAACATGCAAAGTAGTAAAGAGTTTTATGGTGTCCCGACCCGTTGATATTGAAACTTTCAACAAGCCTATTTTATCTAATAGGGAGACCAAGTACACTCTTAAAAATAAAGGTTCCAAAAGGAGTGATGCAATAGAATAACCATTGGTGGTTCCCAAAGGGTTCTTAAAAGAACAGTTTAAAAAGAACGTTTTGCGGAATGGAACGGTTCCATGGATGTTAAAGGTTCTTCATGGAACCATCATTGCCAAAAAAAGAAGCTTTATTTTTAAGAGATTTAGTTCTATGAAATGATCGAGGAGTAAGAAGGTTGAATTTTACCCAATGAGGGCAAGGCAGCCGCAGGCCATCCAGGTCATGAGTCCGGAGTAGTGATCTGTTATAGTGATCACCTGGTGCTTACAGTGAGGGCACGTGGTCTGACCAGGCAATTCACGCAGGCTAGGCAGCATCACTGAGGTGGTTACCGCTGTAATGCACACAAACGCAATAAATTATCCACTAAGAGTAGTTATTGACCATCAAACAACATAAATGGCAACATTACCATATTGTTTCCTTGTTTGTCATTATTTTGAACTTCAGGCAGTGGAAGGGCTTTTGGTATTTGGAGGTATAAAGATGAATATCTCTCACATGAATTTAAATGGTGTGTAGTATTACACTGAGAAAAAAATGGTGTAGGATTTACTTTGAAACTATTTTCACTCATAAAAGGCTTGTGAATTTCACAAATAATTGCGAAGAAACGTAATTGTGAAACTTAATACTTGTAATTGAATGTGCTATTTGATACTTGTAATTCAAAGTATCAAGTATCTAATTCAATGTGATACTTGTAATTCAATGTATCACATTGAATTATAAGAATCACATTGAATTGAACGTGAAGTATTGAAGTAGAAAGATTGAAATAGTATGTTCTTGTAAAACATACTCCAATAATCATTAAATAATTGAAGTTGTCTGAGATTGATAGTTCAAAAACTGAAACTTACTTGTAGTTCTAGGATACATCCCAGGGTTTGGACCTTTAAAAAGATTTTAAAAGGGTACTATTGCACTAATTCAATGATTTACAATATATAGTATTGAGTAATTTGGAAGATTATCTACTGAAATAACTGTTTGAGATTGATAATTGAAATCTGTAACTTACTGGTAGCTTGAGGGTACATCCCAGGGTTTGGACCTAAAAAAACATTTAAAATTTACTGTGATTAAAAGATTGTTAATGCCATTATAGTAACTTAAGTCATTTGGAGCTTATCTATCGTTTGATAGTTTTAAAAACTGCAACTTACTGTTAAGTTGAGGGTATATCCCTTGATGTGGACCTTTAGAAGAAGATATTAAAGCTTAAATATTAAGATATTAAATTTTATCTTAAAAAGTATTACCATAATAAACCGCAGTTGTCATGCTCTGTATAGCCATCATGATTTAACCAACTTGTGATTGCTAAGTCACTTTTATTTATATAGCACCAGTGTTGGATAGTAACTGATTACATGTAACCTGGATTGCGTAATCAGATTCCAAAAATTATATATAAAATCCAGAATACTCAGACTACAGTTACTTTTTTTATATGATCACATATTATTCATACAATGGCAGTAAATCATTGATAATGTATTGATTATTTTTCATGTTTTAAATTTTCCTTTCTAAAAACGCAATAATGCTTGTATACATTAAGAAAGTCTTCTAGTTTTGCGAAACCGCGCACACAAACACTAGACAGGTGGCTAAAATTACTGTACATGGAAAACTTAGGACCCTATATACACTCGACGCAATGCAGCGCCAGGTGCGACGCAAGTGTTTTTTGCAAGTTTATGCCTGACGCAGTTATCATTTTTCACATCCTGCGCCATATTGTTAAAATAGCAAATGTATTTGCGCCCATCTGTCGCCCATGCTGGTCTGAAAACAAGGTGTGTTCATGCGCATTGTTGGCGCATTGCTATTTTGAGGCAACTGAAATAGACTAGACCAGGTTTCAGTTGGTCAATGGCACAAAATCAATGGCTCAATATTTTTTTGTTATTTAAAGAGCGCGTTAGTAATGTGCGCCTATAGGCGGGTCCACAAAGTGCTTATTCTCTGCTTATTATTATTTTCTGCTTATTGCTTATAATTACTCTGCTTACACAGGGACGTGCAGCATCACACAACATGCCACATATAAAAAATAAAAGGATTACAATGTAAGATTATTATTGTGTACATAAAGATATGGTGGAATCGTAGATGGTCTGTTTGAGCGCCTTAACCTCGCGCACGAGCAGATCCGTTTCCTCTCTGGAGAAGCGTTCAGTTTTCCGGCTTGCAAATTCCGTCATGTAAATAGCGAATCCGCCATGGCGCGAGCGCAACTTAGCCTCGTGAGACCATCCTGATCTCGCGAGCTTTCAAGGTTTCACTCGCAGATCAGTCTGGATACTTTCCGTTAAAGAAAATTTGGGAGCAGTTCACCAAACGAACGTCCAATCAGCGTTGGCTTTGAGGCGGGTTGAGGTGTGACGCAACGAGAAGCGCGACAGTTCAGTCTTAAGTACATGGCGGCTTCAGCGGATGAAACTAGCATCAGTGTGGCTATCGAGCAAGTTTTATCGGAATTACAGAGTTATTACGGAATTACAGAGCTAACGAGCCTTTACCTGCAGCAGCAAGAGTAGCCTGGCTTGTGGTTGTGTTTTCGTCGTCGCTCTCATATGCTTCGTTGATCTGATTGGTTGATTTGGCCCGTCTATCACCAACATAGGCCAATCAGCTAACCAGTATTTTCGCCCCTTACCAAAACTACTTCAACGGAAGGTTTCCAGATGGATATGCGGAGCAAATCCATCTGGCGGAGTCAGGTTAAGCGCAACTGGCTTTTAAAGGGAATGGGAGATGAGACTCTGATTGGTTTATTGCACGTTACGCCCCAAAACACACCCATTACTCATTAAGAAAAGAGGGACAACCCTTTTAGACCAGTTATTTAAATTATCAATCAGTAATCAATTTAACCATGTATTGCCATGTGGAGGGCTTTTTTTATTTCAAACACATTTTTGCTATAATTTCTATTATTTAAAAAATATCTTATTTTTTATGATTTATATAGCTTTTCATTACACTCACAAACCCCAATTCCTTCACGAACCTCTGTTTGGGAAACTCTGTAATATCATGTTTAACGCAGTTCATGTGGTTGATAACAACTAATGGAATATATGTATTTCTCCTTGTATTTAAATATGGTACGATTCTTTTCAATGTGATAAACGAGTTAGGTCAAAAGTAATCTAAAAGTAGTCTGATTATATTACCAAAAAAAAGTAGAAAAAAGTTCCTATATTGTATTTTTGAATTACGTGTTACCATTTTGATTATATTATTTTTTATAGGCTTTTTACATTGTTCTACTACTTTTAAGAAATGAACCTGCAACCAACAAGTAACCTATTAAACTAGTTTATCAGAAGAAACATACCTCCCTGATAGTGTGGATTGGCTCCGGGCTCTGGGTACGAGTTGTATCCCATATTAATATTGGGATATGGAGGTGAGTGGTAACTTGGGTTATGGGACACATCTTTTCCTCCATAATCGACTGGAAGACCTGGATAAGGTGGAGCAGATTCAAGAGCTTCAAATGACTCCAAAGCTTCTATAGCCTCCAAATCCTCCACCGTTTCCAGGTCATCCAATGCAGCTTCCTCTGCCTTATCCATATTCTTAGTTCCCTAAACAATAAGTCATAGCAGGATGACACAGAAAATGAGTAACAAGTGAGGTTCGCTGCAGTTCTTGGGTGTTGCACACCAATGCAAATGCCAACAAAATAAATGTTGACAAGACGCATTCAAATCTTTACAGTCCATCCAAATTTCGTTCCAACATGGAAATGTTCTGTTTGTAAAGTATTTTGCACTGCTTTTACTTTTGGTCATGGAAACCGACTTAGTTTTCCACCACATCATTAAGACCAGGAACTGAAGACTTATGAAGTATAGCTTGTAAAAACCAATTTGTAAGTCTTCCCCTCTTCCTTTTGAAAATCAAATTGAGTACTATTACTATTACTATTACACAAGGTTATTGTGTCCCTAATGACAAAAATAGTTTTTCTGTCAAACTTTCTCTGTTTTGAAGTGTAAAAAAGAAGTGAAACTACAGTAAATACTTTGAATGCAAAAGAATGACAGCAATGATGAATTTTCTTTCTTTTAGGTGAATTCAGGTTTATTGGGACTATTTCAAGAACACTGTCGCCCAACAATAAGTCTTCTAGACGGTTTCTCTCATGCTATGTCAAAGAATTCAGAAAGTCAGAAAACACAGATTGCAAATAAATTGTGCCATTTGTAATTATATAAGGAATAATTGTATAATTGAAAATGATTGCGAATATCTCCTAGTTCTTTCTGGCTAACTTATAAGTCAACTGTTGGTCATTAGATCATATCTAATTAACCAAAGGAAAGTTTCACAGATACCTCTCTCCTGTATGTTCATCTTTATCTCTTTCCACAATGATAAAATCTGCGTCCAGACCAACTTACCTACAGGAATGAGAGGTCAGTGAGGTTGGATGTTGTATTTTATTGGAGACCAGAAGAAACCGAGTTCAGGAAGATGCAGGAAAAGTGTATGAGTTCTAGAAGAGGAAGGACCAAAACAGGGAGGAGATTTTAGAAAAAATCCAGACCATACACTTCCGGTGATACTTCAGATGACTCTGCTCAGACGTGACAGAAATAAAGTCAGTCTGGTTAGTAATAAGTGAAGCTGGTAATGCTGTTTGTGGAGTTGTTTATTTCTCCTCTGCTGAGATCTTCACAGATTTAATGTTGTCTTTTCTTTTCAGTTGATTTCATCTAAGACTGTGTCTGATGTCAGTTGTTCTTGTGTTTCTGCTCGTCTCTTTTTCTGTTCTCTTCTTTCCTTCAGTGATTCTGCTTGCTAACAGGCTTATAAGGCTGAGATGACTCATATTTAATATACACAGATTTTGTGGCTCAGATAAGGTCCAGTTCTGGTTTATTTCTTTGCTCTTGGCTGATGTGGCATTGCTATGGTCCGCTTGTGGCCCAGATCTGGCAAACAGGAGTGGTCCGCTCAAGTGGCGTTTATTTCATGATCATCTTTCCACGTGTGCCAGATGTGGGCCGGATCTGGGCGAAACAATGTTGTTATGTGGGTGAGATTGGTTTTTGATACTAATTCAATCAACATACTCAATCGGGTGACAGGGGGCATGGAAATGAGTAGTGAATTTTATCGAGAAGGTCTCGGAGTAGACATATTTTCTGTCAGCTTTTGTGCTTTTTTGTTGTTGTCGTTTGTTTTCTTCTTCTGCCCGACTGGAGACCACAGACAGATCATAATAGAGCCAAGATATATAAAAAGGTCAATGTTCTGTGGTTATTTATTCATGCTTATGCATTAGTTTGGTTTTCTTGAGCCTTGCCTTGCCACTAGTTTTGCTGCATGCAGAGTCATTTGAATATCTTTGCATTCACTAATTTGAATTATTTTGTTAAAATAAGTAAATATAGTGATTAGATTATTGAAAATATTCATATATTATAAGATATACAGTATATAATAAAAATGTACTGTATTTTATAACCTTTATATATGTATTAAAATGACTGTTTCAGACCTATGTGGGAATTAAATTTTTCAGCTGCCAACAATATTGTTTAAAGCAAAAGTCTATTTTGTAAGTATTTTGTATTGTAGCTAAAACTAATGTTGTGATTAATCAAAGAACCTTGCAATGGGAATTAAAAGGGCAGGCCTTAAGGTAGCCAATGATGTGCTGTTTTTAAGTCACATGACATTTGAATCTCCCTCCAAAACTCTTTTTCTCACGGAAGACACCTGTTGAAGTGCTCCATAAAATGCTCTATTAACCTCATTTTTAAACATATCTTCATCAAGGGGGATTTTTTGCAGCATCTTTATAAGTAAATTAGATATGTTTTCTCACAAATCAACTTTGTCTAACATAGTTTTAAAATATCAATGTTGTGCCATATGTCCAATGCTGTACCGCAGTGGAATTGCATTAATGTATTTCCTCATTGAGTTTTTTTAATAATAGTAGCATCAACAATATGACTGAAGTTATTTATTTATTTTTACAAGTGTTTATTGTAGTATAGTTGCATTTATGTATACGTAACAAATTTATTCCTTAATTTCAGAAAAGAATACTGTACGGAAAGGACAATATAGGAACAGTGCAGAGTTCTTCAATGTGATGAGTGAGGATGATATAGGAATTAAAGGGTAGGGATCTACTTATTTTTGGAGTTCCAAGTATAAAAAATCTATCAATTTCTAAAAGGAATGTGCAGTTAAATAGAAAAGAAAAACATAATTTTATAGAAAATCATCTTTACCAGCAATTGCCATTTGGCAACAATAATAATTATTTCATGAAATAACTTTGAATTTTTTTTTTTCATTAGAACACATTGTGTAGGCTACCATAGAGGTTAAACCTTTATCCAATGACCTGTCCTAGATACAAATTAGATACAAGTTTGAATTGAAATGTTTCCACTTTCAAGCACTAGATGTCACTGTCACCTAATATTGTGGGCTGTTAAAGGGATACTCCACTTTTTTTGAAATAGGCTAATATTACAACTCCCCCGAGTTAAACAGTTGGGTTTTACCGTTTTCGAATCCATTCAGCTGATTTTCTGATATTTAGAAGAATATCAGTAACTGACAGTTTCTGGTCTCATTGACTTCCATAGTATATATTTTTTCCTACTATGGAAGTCAATGGTTTGACTTTAAACCTGGTTTAAAGTCAATGGTGCAATATTTTTTTATGTATTTAAAGAGCGCGTTAGTAATATGCACCTATAGGTGGGTCCACAATGCACGTACACTTTGTCCCGTAGATGGTCTTTAGTTTTTCTGCTATCAAATTCCACCATGTAAATAGTAAATCCCCATGGCGTGAGCACAACTGGCTTATAAAGGGAATGGGAGATGAGAGTTTGATTGGTTTATTGCACGTTACACCCAAAACACACCCATTACTCATTAAGAGAATAAGGACAACCCTTTTAGACCATGCGCCGGACACCTCTTCCAGCAGCAACCTGTTTTTTTCTCAGGAGGTCTCCCATCCAGGTACTAACCAGGCTCTGCCCTGCTTAGCTTCAGTGGGCAACCAGTCTTGGGCTGCAGGGTGATATGGTGATATGGCTGCTGGCAATTAATTAGATAATTAACATAGGGCCCAATGGGTTTAAATAATGGCCTGTTAACTCTAATTTAAATATTTTCTCGTGAACTTTGAGGCAGGTTGTGTCTTATGTAATGTATTTTAAACTAAGTGGATATTAGTTTAAAATTGTTTAGGCAGGAATTGTTGTTTATTTGGCCTCTCAGCCTTCTTCCAATGAGTAATTGACAGTTCTACTTATTTTTATAAAACGGATAGTTCCAGTCCTTGGTTATGTTGGCTAATTCACTTTCGAAGCCGTTGTAAAATACTATAAAATGTGTAGTTCTGGTCCTTGATTCTGATTGGTTGAACCACAAACATACACCTGTGACCTCAGTATTACTTTATCCAGTATTTTTATTATAACCGTTTAAACCTGTGAAGCCGTGGTTTACAGTGAAGTTAAACAAGGGGGTTTTAACAATGCCCCAGCTGTTCTAAATTCACTATAAACCATGCCTCATATGTCTTATTGCTTTAAACACACGTGTCCTTTTTACATCAGTGTTGCTACATGGATGTGTCCGAAATCGCCCCTTATACCCTTAAATAGGGCACTATTTGAGGGGACGGCCAAGAGTAAGATAAATCTTTTCAATGCTAGAGCTGCCAGTTTACTCACTCATTCATTCATTTTCATTCACTCCTTTAAGTGAACTATTTGGACTAATGTAGGGAATGGTGAATGAGGGTATATCCTCCCAATAAAAAAAAAAACATACTAGAGTGTATTTTCACTGACAACTTGCGTATACACCTTGAGCAGATACACTCGAACATTGCCCACTAGATGTCACTGCCAGATAATTACTGTGAGCTGTTGATTTTTATTATACTTTTTACAAAGTTCAATTGAAATCTTTTAATTTAATTTAATTTTAGAGTTGTTAATTATACACATAACATTGAATGCTCACTTTAAATCATTAAATTAAATAAAATTGAGTTATTAATTATGCATACTGATTACAATGTTCACATGCAATCCTTTAAATTAAATTCAGGGTATAGGAGGACACAACACCAAATCCACATAATATAAAAATTAATAAAATTAATTTTATATATTTTTTCTCTTTATTTTTACATTTTAACATTTGTTTTATATCACAAACATTAACCATTTTTTCTAAGCAAAACAATCACAAGATTAAAGGCATGTATGTTCAGATAGTCATGTTTACAACAACACATTTTTTCTGCTTACATGTAAGGCTCTGTTACAGTGCAGAGACCAAGTGTGGTAAACAGACCGTCTTTTGACTTGCAGTTGGATGTTAACACATTTGCTTGCTTGAGTACATTTTATTTAGGTAAAAACAGTGGCGTGTTATCTTTAAGTTATAGTTGAGATGGTAACAGAATTTATTTAAAGCTGTTATTATCCTTGTTTTCCCATGTCAAACCCTGCAGTCCAGCATTACATGAACGTTGTCTCTTGGTTTGAAGTGCCCCCCCCCCCTTTTTGCAGTCAGCAATTTAGTTATTTTTTGCCTCTCTAATGCTCTGTTCTTTACCCTTGCAACCCTGCGGTCATTTTCCATAACAATTTAATCTCCTCTATATGTGTAGACCTTGATGCACTTCACTAATTATGTAGGACAAATTATGATTGTTTCCTATGAGGGGAAATAGTTTCCAGGAAGTGCCATGTCACCTGACGGGCATGTTATTGATGTATGACCACTTGGCATTTGCCATTTTTTTTAATGGGTTCAGGTGCTTCTTAGAAAATATCAACATTTTCTCAGAATGATTCGGATGAGTAGTCCTCAAACCACTTTGATCTTTTACTTGTATTAGTGGAATCAAAGACATATGTATCAGATATTATGGTCAATACTGAGACGATCGTGAGACAAACATACGATCTCCTGCCCTTTAAAGTTCACAGTGAATCGGACAGCATGAGAATGAATGCCAAATGTGATTTTGAGCTGCAGGGTCTAGGCCTCTAGGGTGACTCAACTGGTTTTACAATTCAATACGTTCAGGAAAATGCAATTTGCTAACAGCTTCCCAAAATAACCTACAATCCCATCTCTATTCAAATGAAATCAAGGGAAGGTAAAATGTCTTATTTGTTCAATAGTACATGAAATTGCATTTTTCTCATAAACCCTTATCAATGGGGCTTAACACCACACTAAATTGTCCAATTTAAATAGAATGGGACTTGAAGGGCACTGGACAATGTTATGTTCACTCTCCCATCTGTCTTTGTGTGTGAAAGGGTTCGGGTGACTGAATGCAGATTTCTCCCGGGCGTTTCCCACGTCAATGTCACAGGTGAGGGGCGGGCGCCAGCGGGCCGCCCACCCCCTTCTTAGCGGACCACCACCCGAGGAGTGGGCCGTGAAACACACGAGGCAGACACAGCATTTAAAATAAATACAAGTTCTTTATTAATATAATAAAAACAACATTAAAAGTCTCTTTCGTTCCTAGAACAGCACAGCCGTCACAGACTCACTTCAGAAGGGTGATGATCCACAGGATCTCTCAGTTCACAGAGTGACAGCAGTCAGTAAACTCACTTCAGAACGATGATTCACAGGATCTCTCAGTTTACAGAGTGACAGCAGTCAGTAGACTCACTTCAGAAGGATGATGATTCACAGGATCTCTCAGTTCACAGTATGACAGCAGTCAGTAGACTCACTTCAGAAGGATGATGATTCACAGGATCTCTCAGTGCACAGTATGACAGCAGTCAGTAGACTCACTTCAGAAGGATGATGATTCACAGGATCTCTCAGTTCACAGTATGACAGCAGTCAGTAGACTCACTTCAGAAGGATGATGATTCACAGGATCTCTCAGTGCACAGTATGACAGCAGTCAGTAGACTCACTTCAGAAGGATGATGATTCACAGGATCTCTCAGTGCACAGTATGACAGCAGTCAGTAGACTCACTTCAGAAGGATGATGATTCACAGGATCTCTCAGTTCACAGTATGACAGCAGTCAGTAGACTCACTTCAGAAGGATGATGATTCACAGGATCTCTCAGTTCACAGTATGACAGCAGTCAGTAGACTCACTTCAGAAGGGTGATGATCCACAGGATCTCTCAGTGCACAGTATGACAGCAGTCAGTAGACTCACTTCAGAAGGTGATGATCCACAGGATCTCTCAGTGCACAGTATGACAGCAGTCAGTAGACTCACTTCAGAAGGATGATGATTCACAGGATCTCTCAGTGCACAGTATGACAGCAGTCAGTAGACTCACTTCAGAAGGATGATGATTCACAGGATCTCTCAGTGCACAGTATGACAGCAGTCAGTAGACTCACTTCAGAAGGATGATGATTCACAGGATCTCTCAGTTCACAGTATGACAGCAGTCAGTAGACTCACTTCAGAAGGGTGATGATCCACAGGATCTCTTAGTTCACAGGGTGACAGCAGTCAGTAGACTCACTTCAGAAGGGTGATGATCCACAGGATCTCTTAGTTCACAGGGTGACAGCAGTCAGTAGACTCACTTCAGAAGACGGGGGTTCAACAGCGAAGCTGGCTTTGTTCACAGGGCTCAGGCAGACAGAGAAGATGAGGATTCAACAGCGAAGCTGGCTCTACTCACAGGGCTCAGGCAGACAGAGAAGATGAGGATTCAACAGCGAAGCTGGCTCTACTCACAGGGCTCAGGCAGACAGAGAAGATGAGGATTCAACAGCGAAGCTGGCTCTGTTCCCAGGGCTCAGGCAGACAGAGAAGATGAGGATTCAACAGCGAAGCTGGCTCTACTCACAGGGCTCAGGCAGACAGAGAAGATGAGGATTCAACAGCGAAGCTGGCTCTACTCACAGGGCTCAGGCAGACAGAGAAGATGAGGATTCAACAGCGAAGCTGGCTCTGTTCCCAGGGCTCAGGCAGACAGAGAAGATGAGGATTCAACAGCGAAGCTGGCTCTGTTCCCAGGGCTCAGGCAGACAGAGAAGATGAGGATTCAACAGCGAAGCTGGCTCTACTCACAGGGCTCAGGCAGACAGAGAAGATGAGGATTCAACAGCGAAGCTGGCTCTGTTCCCAGGGCTCAGGCAGACAGAGAAGATGAGGATTCAACAGCGAAGCTGGCTCTACTCACAGGGCTCAGGCAGGCAGAGAGAAGATGAGGATTCCACAGCGAAGCTGGCTCTTTCCACAACGTGTGAATGGGGTTAGGGCCACTTCTCAGCAAAGGCACAGCACACTTGTGTCCACTTCAATTCCACAGCCACAAATCAATGTGTATCAAGAAGGCAAAAGCACTGCAATTCACTCACACGTTAAGGCTGGTCAGAGGCCCCACTCCGTTTGTTGCGCTCGCTCCACGAGGGATTTCTCTTTCAATTCCACCTCAATACACTCTGAAACACATAGCTCTTCCAACAATCAGACCTACATTCACTGCCTCCTCTTCCCGCAATTTAAATACTCATAAGATGAAATCAGTTCACTTATCTCTTCTCTCTCTTTCCACAGCACCAATCCAGACGATAGCTCAGTCCAGCAGACTTCCCACAATCGATCACTCTGATCCAGCAAACTCAAATGGGCGATCTCCACACCCCAACGGTTTTCCTGAGGAAGCTTGTATCCAACACTGCTGTCTGCTGTCAAGAGCGCCATGGGGCACCTAACGTGGGACCCGAGCACCAGGGGACAACACTCTTGGCCTGCTCCCCTTTTTCTCCTCCCTTCTCTCTCAGAGAAATGTGCCTCTAATCACCAGACTCCCCATACACCCTCCACACCTGCCGCTCGTTTGCTAATTAGTCACCCCTGTGACATCAACTTTAGAGGAGCTGAAGGTGCGTTCATGCCATATCATAATCAGTCTAAACTGTAAAGTAAATGGTCTTTATGTAACGGTTTTCCTAAAAAATCAAACATGACAAGTGACACAAGCAAGGATGCTCCTATTGATCGGGCACCAATCGTTATTGTCCGATAATAGCTTTACATAGTTTGATTGGTGGTCTCTATAAAGTCAGATAGGATGATGGAAAAGTCGCGAGACAATTTTTCTATGCACAGCTAAAACTGCTTCACTACATTCTCCGGTCTAGCAGTTTTAGTTTTAGTCTGAAAAGGACAATATATTCGTAACATTTTTGCAGCAAGAAACAGGCTATGAGAGCAATTTTAGTGCATTTCTTTTCTTCAGAGGTGCACTTTCTTTCCTTCCTAAAAGCCCAAACTTAACGTCCAAATCAGTGATTGTCCTAAAATACTGCCTAACTGCAGGACATGCCCGATAATAAAATAGTTATTAGAACTGGATGAAGCCGTGAAAGAGATACTGTGTGTTCCCATGTGGCTTTCTATATACACGTGCTCCGAGACGGAGTGGAACAAGGACAAGCTAAGTGAACTTTGAGTTTCGGGTTAAACGGCTAAATACACACAAAAATGTAAAAATGCATGGCTTGGTAAGTATTCCCTTAAATACCGTTGGTTATGTTTTAAGTGAACATAAACAGTTGGGAAATATGTTGCATGTTTATCAGTATAATGGATGTGTGGATTCAGTCTTAAAGTAACAGCAACTGATAATATTCATGTTGATATTTATAATAATGCTAATAAACGTAAAAATGTATGAATACTATATATATATATATATATATATATATATATATATATATATATATATATATTAAAATACATTGTTGTTAACAGAGGGACGGTGACCCAGCACACAGATGTTGACCCAGCACACCGTCCATCAAGTCGAACCATGGAAAGCTCCTTCTCTGAGCTCCGCTTTTTTAGTTTTTTTTTAGCTTTTTTAGCTCTTTTTTTTCCGCGTTTTTATTGCCTTTTTCAATACTGCGCCCGCAAATTTTTAATTTTTTCCTGAACTTTAAGCGTTGCTCGCTGAATGCTTAGCTTAGAAAGTGCAGCATCAATGTATTTTACAACGTCCTCGTTTCTTCACACGCCGTAAAATTGACGTTGTTCCCTTTCTTCTGTGCTCAGAAGAGCTTTGGTATTTTCGACAGACCGGTATAGGCAATTCTCCATTTCAAACGATTATTTTGCGCGATATAAAAAAGTGAAATGTGCATCTTGCTTCAGATCATAACTTTCCCTAACACAGATAAACTCCGCCTTTTACCTTGGCACGCCTCTAGCCCAAGCTGGCCTGCTTTGGCCCAAGGTATTCGACGGGCCAGAAATCCGGCCATTGCCCCCGAGTAAGCCCCGATCCAGCCCCGGAAGTGACAGTGGAAACGCGACTGGCCCTGGCTGGCACGCACTAGCACGGCTCGGCCCTGGCCCGGCAGGGGAAACAAGGCTAGTGATCTGATCTGATCACCCTTAAGCCGCGTTCACATCCGCCAGCGACACGTAGCGACAAAGCGACACGATCCCATTCATTTCAATGGAGGGCTCTCATTTCAACTTCCGAGGCGACACGAGCGAAAGTGACCGTTGGCTATAGAATGTAGGCTTGTCAAGTGATAAGAGACATGCGAGTTCAGAAATGTTAACTTTAATATGCAAATGAGAAACGAATTTCGTAAGCAACAACCAACAGGACTGAAGCTCGTGTCACCGTGCAGGCAAGACAGGACAGAGTTCTGGAGCGATTTCACTGTTTTATATGATTTGACTGTAACCGCGTACATGGATATAATACAAAATGATGCATGGAAAAGAAACTGGTCGACAGTCTTAGTGAGTTTGATTCATACATTGATAGTTTGTTAGTTGTAATTTTATGATGAAACTTTTGCACTACTGCAGTTCATTACAGTTTCCCCTGCATTATGTTGATTATTATGGACAAGAACATTGATTATCAAATTTGAATTACGTTTTTGTAATCTTTGACAGTATGAGTGAATTTAATTTGATAGATTGATTGTTAGTTGTTGATTTGAATGCACTGAGCACTGCTGTAATTTATATAACAACACACTCCAACAGCAGAATGTTAGCCTACTTTTAATTATTTTAAGTTTAATTCCTAGTCAAATTAGAATGATATCTTAAAGGGGGGGGGGGGGGGGGGTGAAATGCTATTTCATGAATAGTGATTTTTTTACACTATTAAAGAGTTGGATCCCCATGCTAAACATGGACAAAGTTTCAAAAATTAAGTTGTACGTTTGATTGAGTGTTTCTGTTCTCAAAATACTCCTTCCGGTTTGTCACAAGTTTCGGAAAGTTTTTTTCGAGTACGGGCCTGTGTGACGTCAGCTGGGGCGGAATTTCCTTATACGGGTCCTAAGGGCACTTCTCCCGGAAGGGCGCGCGCAGCTGTAGCCTAGAGCGAGAGAAGTAACGTTATGCCTATCAGAGCACTGTGCTCGGCTTTATGGAAGTCATCGGCTGTGATTGTTTTATAAACAAGGCCCAGTTCGACGCCGGATTTGCAGATCGTCTAATGCTTAAGGATGGAGCAGTCCCAACGTTAAAGGTATACGGTCGTGCTTTGGAACTGCAGGCGGTCAGTAAAACTGCTTCAAATGTCTGTGAGTTGTTAACTATCGCCGTGTATTAAGCACAACAAGTAAACGACATGATCACGTATAGTTAATGTAAAACTACACTTCCCACATGTACACCTTTAAAAAAAATACGACGACATAAAGTGAAAATTAGTCATTTACAAAAAACGCTAAGCAAATATATACACACCGCTTAGAGACGTCCTGCTGTAGTCGTTGCTGCTGCTGCTCGTCTTCAATTTCAGCCTCGGGATCTGATTCGGGATCAAAAATGTATGGCTGAATCTGATTGTTAGCAATGTTTTGTTTTGGGATATCACAGCTTCCAGAAGCTCTCAACGTAAGCTTCGCGCGCTCGTGATTATTTAGCTCCGCCCACACGGCACGCCTCCACCCGCTCGGTTTTTTCCGGAAAGACTCGGTACAGCCTATCTTTCTTTTATAAATATAATAAAACTAAAGACTTTTTGGATATATGAATGATGCAATACTACTCTATAGGTACTCAAGATTAACATGAGATTGACTGAAACTGAGTGTTTCACCCCCCCCTTTAAGTTTTATCACTTATGATGGTATTTTATATAGATATAGCAGACGTGCAGTCTACCAATAACATTAGAGCGACAGCACTGGGAACGCCCACAAGTGACTTAGTACAGAGATTAGTGACATTGTGAACGAGGCTTCAGACACAAGTGCCTTCTGTTTGCAATAACTCACGATTCTTAACTCACGATTATTATTATTATTTTTTTTGTATATTTATTTTAGTTTAGTTTGACTTCATTGTCCATTCGGTTTGTCACTGCATGGGCGGAAATTTGTATTTGACACTGTAAGGTTTATGCAACCGTTATTTGTGCGATAACAGTGGCCTTTATAGATGTGCAATATGACGACCATCTACATGTTCTACTTGTTTTGTTTCATTGTATTGGTTGTTTAGGTGAGTTTTATTCCGTGGTTGATGTTTAAAATTTATTTATAAACTCTTATATTTATTTATTCTTTATTCTGGTAATGCAGCATAGACTGAGCGCAAGCCAAATTTCCCAATGGGTCAATAAAGTATATTGTAGTGTGTGTGTGTGTGTGTGTGTGTGTGTGTGTGTGTGTGTGTGTGTGTGTGTGTGTGTGTGTGTGTGTGTGTGTGTGTGTGTGTGTGTGTGTGTGTGTGTGTGTATATAAAGCAAATACATTCACATGAATGTTCTTTACACATTAAAATGAAACCGAATTACACTAACCACATAATTACTTTACACATTTCCAAGCATCTCACAATAAAGGTTTATCGGAACAATTGATTAAAATAGCACTGTATGCCAACAATTCTCTTGCATTACTTTAAAACAAATAGTGTGGTTTAAAATGATCACTGCCATTGGAACAAACTATTTTTATATACATTTCTTCTAGTCATAGGAATTTTGAGTCTACGCCCAGATGGGAGCATTTCAGAAGAAGAGTGATGGGGGATTAGTATGATCTTAAAATATCACAATTGCCTTTTTTCCCATAAAATGAACAAATATGTCCTGGAATGAATGTTGTTTATGCCCAGTGATCTTATTTGCCTGGTTATTTATTTGTGAGAGTCCATTCTTTTGTTTAACTGTTAGATTACTGTGCCATGAAACGATCGTATACACTGTAATACGCCACACCGGCGTGATGACTCCGACTGGATAATCTTCTGAATGTTCTGATCCAATCTGACTTCTGACCTGTAATGCTGCTTGAATCATAATCATACACTGTTCTTTTCGTTGGCCAGAGGAGAACTGCCCCCCGACTGAGCCTGCGTTCTCCTAAGTTTTTTTTCTCCATTCTGTCACTGATGGAGTTTTGATTCCTTGCCACTGTCACCTTGGCTTTTGGCTTTCTTAGTTGGGGACATATTCAACACTATTATTTATCTGCCTTATAAGGTGGACGATTATGCAATTTTCTTCTAGAAACAAACTCTGTTCATGTTATCACTGTGAAGCTGCTTATCAATCTGTATTGTAAAAAAAATGACTTGACTGCAAAGAGATTGCTGTAAATTTTATTAAATATTATTACAGTTTTCTGTACTTGCATTTTTATTACCATATTTTAATTTACAGTAGTACTATTGAGTTTATTTTCATTTATTTAAAAAAAATCACAAATCAAGATTTGTCCTTATAATATTATTTTTCATTTTTGAACATTTTCTTTTTAGAAGTACAAATTACAAATCTTGAAAAAAGGCAACATCACCAAAGTCCTTAGTATTAATCTCTGGGGGACCATTTGTATCTGTAGCATGGCAAAAACGTACACACACTGAAAAACAAAACAAGTCTTAAAATAACAAAATACATTAAAAGTCAGTTTGTGTTGTTACATTTCAGTAATTTTGCCAGTCAAAGTTGACAAGCTCTCTGATAAGAAACTGGGTTTCAGGGTGATGCTGATGAAAAATTACAGTATAGTGACCTTATACTTTCCCATAATCCTTTGCTGTTTACAGTGACATACTGTTCAAATTACAGAAACTGGTTACAGTGTATCATGTTTAAAATGTGTGTGCATGTTCTTATGGATGAATTCTACATTACTTTGGAAGTTAAGTTCATTGTTGATATATTTGTCTTTATATATTTTCCCTCTATCTGCTGTATTGTCCTCACATTGACTATTTATTTATTCAGTTTCAGTCTTAGTGTGAACAACCCGTTCTCTTTTTCTCTTAATTCTGCTCATGCTGTTTGTGCATCGCCGACTGTTTTGCTTCACTCACCAACACTAGTTGCAGATTATGTCACCACATGACTCGCCTCTCACACAGAGAAAATATGTTAATAGATACTGTCTATTCAGAGATTTGTTTTACTGTTAATGGACTAGAAAAAATGGTATTTTGTATTTCGTCAATGTACATAATTTTTTGTCATTTGACCATAAGTGTTTCTGTAGGATCGACTAGTATTCATATACATTTCAGTAAACTAATGCAAAAAAACTTGACATTTAGCACCAGTAGAGTACAAATGAAAAAGTATACACCAATGGGAGGAACCAGTGCAAAAACCTTAAGAAGAGGCAAAAAAAAAAAAAAAAAAAAAAAAAAGACAACACGTCACACCAGCTTTGAATAGATCTAGAAGCTAGGCTGATGCAAAAATGCAATGCAAATAAACGTGACATTTAGCACCAAGATCACCTTATCCATTTCTGTTCACAAAAAATTATTTTGTTTTTGCATTAACTGCAAACTGGGCAGCTTAGTTCCCAGCATGCTTTGTATGCAGTTAATGGGAAGAATGTATGTTGAATATATTATATTTATAAATCACATTTGAAATTAAGTGTTATTTTATGTGTTTTAAAGAATGAGTAGACAAGAACAGTATGACATTTTCTGGCTAAATTATTATTTAGCATGCTGCTCTGTGTTATCAGTTTGCAGGCTTCTTTTTTCCCCCTCATCATCTGCGCTGGTCTTGTGTGGTGTGCCCCAGGGATCCATTTTAGGACCTAAATTGTTTTCCATTTATATGCTTCCCTTGGCCCACGTTTTTTAGAAATACAACATTTCACATCACTGTTACTGTATGTGGACAATTATCAGTTTTACCTTGCAGTAAGAAATGACACCATTGATTCATGAAATGTGCAAATGATATCAAGAGATGGATGAGGATGACAAATAATTTTCTGCAGCTAAATGAGGATAAAACAGAGGTTTTAATTATCCTGCAATTAAATATCTCCCTGCTCTGGAAGCCCTGTTAGGTCCTCTCTCAACCAGGGTACACAAACAAATCAAAAACCTTGGCGTAATCTTTGACTCTTCACTATTTTTTGATAAATAATAAGTGCTGTAATTAGAGGAAGCTTGTTTGGTTACACTTTATTTGGTAACACTTTTTTTACAGTGTCATTGTTGTTATATATGTTACATGTACCATATAACAACAGTAAATTATGCATGATTACATGCATCTAACCCTCAACCAAATCCTAATCCTACCCTAACCCCATAGTAAGTACATATTTACTTAATATTACTCAGTACTTAAATATATAATTACACTAAAAAAGGGTTTCACTTTGTTCTAAAGTGTCATTGTTACAATGTATCCCTGTTACAGTGTAATTATACATTAATTAGTAATATTAATACTATTTTAATAATATTTAATAGTAATAATAACTTCTTACTAAAGGGTTTGGTTAGGTTTAGGGTTAGCTGCGTGTAATTATGCCTGATAGTTGTTATTATAGTAAATAAATAATGTGTAACAAGGGCACTTAAAAAATTGACGCTTTTTCCTTTTAAGATCTATTGCAAAGTTAAATCTTCAAGTAAAGATTTATAAGTTGTGATTAATGCACTTATAATATCATGATTAGATTACAGTAACTCTCTTTATTCTGGTCTCCCTCAATCTCCATTATAACGATGGCAAGTTGTTCAAATGCGGTCGCAAGACATTTGACTGGATCTAAAAAGAGGGACCATGTCCGCCCTTTTTTAGCATTCCTTCACTGGCTTTCCATTAAATTCAGAGTTCATTTTTAAATCCTTATGTTTGCATATGGCATTGTCCGGCAGTGCACCAAGGTAGGTATATGTGTGATCTTCTTGTGCCACGGTATTGCTATAAATCAAAGGGTGATCAGGCCTTTTCTGGCTGGGCCCAAGCTTTGAAATGGTCTCCCCTATCATGTGAGGTCTGCCCCTTCATTGGACAATTTTAAATCTTCTCTTAAATCATATTTTTATCCTTTAGCTTTTGGAAACCTGTACTTGTTGTTTTTTTTGTGTAGACCATGCTTTGTACTCTATGGAAGCTTGTTTCTGTCACAGAATAAAACAATTTAAAAGATAATTGCGACTTTTATCTCACAATTGTTAGATATAAAGTCAGAATTGCGTGGTGTAAAGTCGCAAAATTGTTATAAAGTCAGAATTTGAGATATAAACTCACATTTGTGAGAAATAAATGTGCAATTCTGACATCTTTTCTCAAAATTGTGAGATATGAACTCAGATATGAACTATAAATTGAGTCCAATTTAAAAAAAGACTGACTTTTTTCCTCAGAAGTTTATATCTCACAATTCTGACTTTATAGCATGCAATTGCCACTTTGAGATATAATGTGAGAAAGTATATTTGTGAGAAAAAAAGTCAGAATTGTGAGACACAAAAGTATTTTCTTTGGCGGAAACAAGCATCCATACTTTACAGCACTTTGTATCAATTTATATAAATCTAGATATGAATCATTTGCATGCATGCAATTAAAAATTATTGTTGGTTTAACTTAAAAAAGTAAGTTACCAGGTTGCCTTGAAATAAAAAATTAGTTAACACAATGTAGGAGATTGATGTAATCAACATAAACTCAAAATATTATGTTATCTGAACCACATGTTCAGTGCATGGGTACTGTCCTTTGCTTTGACATTGAGAGTTTGTATACAGCAGGTTTGGACATAGAAAAAGGACAGGTGACACTAGCAAACTCCTGCACCCTGAGAGAGGGATTGTCAGTAAACAATATAATGATAGAGGTAGAGACAAAATTAAGAGAAAAAGGGGACATGTTGACAAGGAGATAGAGAGTGGAATTACAGTGTTGAAACTTACAAACTGGTTTGTCAAGGCTGTAGTTGGTAAACGGGTCTTTCACATTAACAAGTCCACTAAAGCTAGTAGCTCCATCTGCAAATGAGTGACTCAAAACAAACACTAGAATACATATGACCAGAAACGCTAACGGCCAGAGTCTGTTGGTGATGTCAACAATAAATATTGTGAGCGTAATGAAACATTTTAAGAGAAGAACATTTTTTTTGAAAGAGCAGCACTTGTAAAGACGGTACGATCTGTAGATTTGCAGGAATTCTCTTGCGTGCCAGAAAGGGCAGAGCATTGCATGCCTTCACTAGTCTTATAGAGTCCAAAGTGCAAAAGTGACCATTTAATAGAAATGTGTTGAACCCTCTTACAGGTTGCTTTTTATTATTATGAATCTCTTCAGCATAGCATTTCAGAAAAGCAGTGAAATTAATCTGGCATGTTTGCATTTTAATGATGCACAATGAATATCTTGCTTACTGGATAAGGATGTAATGTACAACCAGATCTAATCTTGCTACAGTATCTTTAGTTGGAGAAAGTACATCTGAGTTGTGCATAACCATGTTTAAATGTCAGATCAAGCAAAAATGAAAATTCTGTCTGTGTCGACTCTCATGTCATTATGTCTTTCTTTTAGGAAAATAAAATAAGATATTTTAAAACTGCTGTCTTTGTTTAATGAAAGTCAATCGGGTCTAGTGTTGTTTGGACCAATTGTTTGGCAGTGTATTTGAAGTATGAAGCAACACCACACACACACACACCACACACACACACACACACACACAAACTAAATAACTATATATATTAACATTTCAGTTTTTCTACTTCAGAATTTCATCTTTAATTAAATGTTACTTGCCATTTCTTTGTAATTGTTTGTGAAATTTACTAGAAATATCTGAGGGGAAAAGTTTCTGTCATAGAATTTGTGTTTGGTGAATGTTGACTGTCTCATCCATGTAACATTTTGTCTGTATGCTTTTTGTTTTGAGTATTCTCTCCTCTGCATGCCTTTCTGTTTTTCTTTTTTTTTTTTTCCATTGTACCAGCCGGGGGATATAGTTGAAAATTGTCTAAACTGACCATTTACAGAAGTGTCTATTAATGTGTATGGTCTCTGTAAATCTAAAGCCAATAAAGTGCGGAGAACCTTTTTGACCCTGGACACAAAAATGGAATCAGATGATATTGAGGTGAGTCAGAAGTAAAATAAAATCTTCTGCAGTTTTTTTTTATATCCTTCTTATGTTTGAAGGTAAGCAACTGTTTATGTACCCGTATACATTGTGATTGACAGGATTATACAAATAAGCCCCTCCTACCGTTTTCCAGGACTCCTATTGTTTACAATATGCAGCACCTAATAATCATAATATCCATGTCTTTTACTAGAATAACACGTTTTACACAGAATTACACGGATTGTAATTCTGTAGCTCAGGTTTATTAGCAATGAGACAAACAAAGTCAACACTAAGGTAGCCTAAAACAGGTATACCTTTTCCACCCAGATTAAAGAAAAACCCATCACGATTTCTGTCTGTGCAGATTCCTATGCTTTGAGGACGTTTGGGGCATTTCTTCTTCTCAAACTAGTGATCTTCTTCATCCATCATAAATAGGTTTGTGTAAAGACTTGAATAAATGAGCTATGGCATTTCCACCAAATTCATATATGAAAAGTAAGTCTGGGCTGTGTTATCACTTTATTTTAAGGGAAAATCCAAGAGAGCTTTTTTGAGAGTGAATATTTTCAGAACCGCCACCAAATTATCAATGATCCATCAAAATGTAACAGCAGAAGGCACTTCCTCTCTTAAACTCCAAATTGGTCCAAAGGTCGTGGATGAACAGTTTCCCAGTTTCATTCAGTCATGCTGAACAAAATGATGAGCCATTTGCCATTTATAATACATATTTACAGTCACATATAACATCACTGATTTTTACAGTCACATATAACATCACTGATTTCTTCTCACAGAAGAATTATCTTTATATGGAAATATATCGTCTTTTTTTCACCCGAGAGTGTTTGATCTAGGCATAGACAACAACTTTATAAACAGCCAAATGCAGTATGCTTGTATGCAGGAATGACTTCACTTAGACGACATACTTGAACAGAACAAAAAGCATTTATGTGGTAAAATCCATCCAACTTTCCTGCGACAGAACTTTTATATGGACTGGCTGATCACATGTGGTCCAGGTCGCTGGATTTCTGTTTTGGCACAGGGGTCGGCCTCCGAACCATTGGACTGAAAAGGAAAAGGTAGGTGTAGAATTTCAGAAACCAAGAACAATGGGAAGAATAAAATGTTTCGCTTCGTAGCAGCTATTCTAAGAATTGTATTTTCAAGTGAGGTTCAGATGTAATCTGATCATTTGTTTTCCTTAAGACCTACTTTTAAGGGGGATTTGACTTACAGAACAACCAGATGAGTTGTAGGGTCAAAAGTGCAATAGTGACCATTTAACCGATTTATTGTTTATTAAGGCCCCAACAAACACCAACATACAAAGGTTCCAATCTCCACGTTTGACACAATTCTAAATGGATTCTAATTAGAATGTTTGGAATGTTGGTGCTGCATGAGAAAAGAAACATGTACCTGGTTGTTTTGTGTTTATGGTTTTGAATCACTTCTTTGGGGATAGTGTTTCATAATCTGATGCCTGAAGGTGTGATGGTTCAGACCTGTGTGATTCGAGAAGATTTAGTGATGTTCTACTTGTGATGTTCTCTGCTGTTTGCTCTGATAAGCCTGACGTTTATAACCGTAATCATTGAGTATCCTTCCCTCTTTACTCACAGTGCTATCACTAATGAGTGATAAAATGAAGGCCTTAGAGAAACTGAATAATTGCAATGATTGTGTAGCAAGCAGTGCAAGGCCAAGAGCCATGGGAATGAAGTGAGAGGCTGCCGCTTTACTTTCGTTTCGTTGTTTACTCATTTTTGGAGTAAAGTTTACTTGAACGTTTGCCTGTTCTCGCCGCCTCCTTCCCTTAATAACGAACTTCGTTACAGATTGTATGCTGTTTTTTCAGAGAACATTACAAAAACATTCTAAACAAAATCTGCATCAAATTCTTAAATGACTACATAATCCACAAGATGTGAATAAATAAATTAAAATAACAACATTGACCATGGTCTTCATAATATATGAACATCTATGCATTGTTTAAACAATTTACTGTGCGCTAGGAAGGTGTTTCTTTGGCCCTGTTTACATCTGGTATTAAGAAGTGTTTTCATCAATTGGATAAATATAGGTGTAAATGGGGTCTAAAACTTTTGAGCTTGTCCACTTTCCACCACTTCCAGAGGTTCTTTAAAAAACGCATTTGACTGGATTGATTTCGTAGTGTCAACGCCTACTGACTTAACGCATGAACATTACGGGAAGTGTGCTAGACAGACGGGATTTAAACTTTATCGGCTGAAGATCCAAGTTTGGTTTGAAGACGAAAAATGTACCAATCACAATGTTCTCTCACCATTCCTGATTTCTAACACACTCACAGCGTTCAGCTGGTCTTTCAGAGCAGAAACAAAACCTGCTGTTCTCCATCGTGTGGTTTTCCATCGTACATATGTAAATTGCGTGAGCTTATTTCGTCCATTAGATCGAAAGATCTGAAAATGCCCAAAAATGTCCCTTCTCATAAACCCTCCTCTCGAAGAAATCAGGACAGAAGTGGTTGAAAGTGGACAAAAGAGACGGATTAAATTACCAGGTGTAAACGGGAAGGTGTCTCCCTCGTCTACTAGTGATCAGATCAACCAAAATGTTCTTAATACCAGGTGTAAACAGGGCTTGGGTGTTTTAGAAACACAATAATGATAATATACTGAATGAAAGAAGCTTACTTGATAGCTCTGGACATGTTCCTTGACGTCGAAGCTCCTTGGAGGGATGAAGGGCTCATTATGATGCTTCCTGCTGAGACGTGTGCGACTAGGGAGTCCGTCGCTGACCCCGTTGACCCTGTGGATGCACAGCACTTTCTGGAAGCTCCTCTTGAAGTTGTCCGACAGAAACCCGTAGAGCAGCGGATTGGCGCAGCTGTTGACGTAGGTCAGGATGACGGTGAGGAAGTACACGCCAGTGACGACGCCGTTCTCCGGGAGCGTGCTGATCACGTTGATGATGTTGAGCATGAAAAACGGCAGCCAGCAGAGTACAAACACCACCACGATGATCACCACCATTCTCGTCACTTTCTTCTCAGACCTGCGGCGTTTGGAGAGTCCGGCCCGCGCCCCGGCCGACTTAACCTTGATCACGATGAGCAGGTAACACAGGCAGATGACCATCAGCGGACAGAAGAAACCCAATATGGCGGTGTAGAGGATGAAGGCAGTCGACCACACATCATGTGGTTCAGGCCAGCTCAGGTTGCAGGTGTTGAGCTCCGGCTGAACGTCACAGTAAATGATGACTGGCAGTGTCAGCAGACAGGACAGTGCCCATACCATGCTATTTATCACCTTGGCAACACTGGGTCGCCTCCACCTTGCACTGCGGATAGGATGTACCACAGCCATATAGCGATCAATGCTCATTACTGTCAGACAGAATGTGCTAGTGAATTGACTGATGGAGTCCGCCCACATCAGAATACGACAGAGGAAGTTTCCAAATGGCCAGTAGGAGAGCACGTTGTGGGTGGTGAGAAATGGCAGTCCCAGAATGTACAGCTCGTCGGCCACTGCCAGGTTTAAGATGTACATATTAGTGACCGTCTTCATTTTGGTGTAGCGCAGGACCACGAAAATGGCCAGAGAGTTTCCTGTCAAACCCACGATAAACACAACGAGGTAGATTACGGCCAGGACCTCCGTGCTGTCTTTGTTGGCCAGCGAGCTTTCATTCAGGTGATGGGAAATATTGGTAATTTCATTGGACTGGTTTGCGTAGTTCAAGATTGAAGTGTTGCACATGGGCCCCAGGGTTGCCATATTTAGAATTGGCTAGGAACGTCTGATTCCTGAGTCACTGAAGGACTAAAAACAAGAAAATGAGAATGGCAAAAAAATGGGTTATTATCTCAAATGCACAACATTAAAAATGTGAAATATAATCTTTTGACTCGTATGCACATACTAAGGACGTAGTCTCACAAGCTCTTTCACTATTAAAAGGTTCCTAAATGTTTTTTTTTATGTTTTTTTTTTACGTTTATTGATTCTTAAGATCAGCATATAATGAGTGCATCAATGGTTTTCGAAAGTTCTAGAGAATAAACAGCTCTTTGTGGATATTAAAGATTCTTCTGTTAGGAACTTTTATTTTTAAATGTAAAACAAATTTAAAACTGCCTTATTAGAAAATAAATGCTGAAACCCTTTGTTCCGCACACAAAACAACACACAGGCCCACAGCATGTAGTTGATGTTGCAAGGACTTTGGACAAGAACCTTTTATTCCCATTATTTAAAAAATTGCAAAGGCTCGTTTTGCCTTTTTCTCTTTTTTTTGCCAATTAATTTGTATCGTATTGTTTAAAAACATATTCATACTGCATTGCCATGTAACTAATGTTTGAATGGTCAAGAAAAACTCTGATGGGCGATTTGACTGGTTGATGGTTTTTCTTTATAAAGCGACTTCGCCTACTACTGGCCTGGCAGCAGAATACAGCGTTTTTAGTCATTTGCGCGGATCAGTGTGTTAACGGGACTGTTTTTACAATGTTGACAATGTTGTAAATGTACCCTCAAAAATGGCTTTCTGAAACACAGATGAAGTACAGGTTACTTGCACTTGGACTATGGAGTCCTGAACTAAAATAAACAAGATTAATTTTAAACCAACTGTGCTAATCTGAATTTGCATGACTGAGGTTGAACATGGAATGAACCAAGAAAGGCTTAAAATTGTAAAGTGCGTGTATGTGGCCTTGTAAATCATACATAATGGGGAAGAAATGTTCCCACAAGGATGGTAATATCTGAAATCCTTGTCCTTGTGGGAAAAATTTTTGGTCCCCATGAGCAAAACCGCTTATAAATCAGACTAAATGATGATTTGTGAAAATGTAAAAATGCAGAATTTTTTTTTTGTGATGGGTAGGGTAAGTATGGGGATACAAGATAAAGTTTGTAGGCTATAGTATAAAAATCATTATGTCTATGGAAAGTCCCAACAACACATGAAAACACAACGTGTGGTGTGTGTGTGTGTGTGTGTGTGTGTGTGTGTGTGTGTGTGTGTGTGTGTGTGTGTGTGTGTGTGTGTGTGTGTGTGTGTGTGTGTGTGTGTGTGTGTGTGTGTGTGTGTGTGTGTGTGTGTGACTTCACTAGTTCATCCATGTAATCCACGTGTCTTCATTAATCACAACATTAAATTGAAGTTAAACCTGAAGTTAAGACTACTTAATCTCTGTCCGGGAAACTGCCCCTGAGTGTACTGCATGACCTTGACTTTAAGTGGCACTCGCGCTGGATATGAGGCGTGCAAAGTGAGCAGCGATACATTGTGTTGCACAAATAAAGCACTGCCTCAGAAATGCACTGAACCATAAATCGAAACAAAGGGTAACGATGTCACTGTTATGAGTACAAACAGTCCAGCAGAGACTATTCATATGAACTGTCTGCATTTCCACCGCACCGGTGAATATTTAACTGGCCTTCTATGCCACACGCTCTCATTATAAGCAAGTGACAAAAGGCCATGTTGATGTGCAGACACATCTACTTATTTTCCATCTTCTATCTCCATTCCTTAAATGACAGCTGTAATATATAGGGGAAAGTGGGAACGGTTGCAACATGGCTTACTTCTCCAATCAGGAAAGAGCTAGAGAGATGATACTCATATTACATATGCTCAGTTAGCTCCTCTATCTGGAAGAAACCAGTCACATGTGACCAATCCTTCTGTGAAAAATAAGTTTTAAAAAGATCAGATTTTTTTTTTGTCATACATACTTTGTCATGTTTGTTTGTAAAGTCATTTTGATCAGTGTTTTCTTAGATGTTAAAGGATGATTTTATTACATTTTAATGAATGTTGCAACTGTCCCTGTGGACTGTTGCAAATGTTCCCTTTTCTTGGGTCAGTGGCTACATTTGACTCTGTCTATTCAAGTATTGTCATATTTGAACATGTTGCATGGGTGGGTAGCTGACAGATGTGGTATATTGTATTAAAATGTTGTCTTTCCAATACAAACAGTTTCTGAGAAACTCAAGGAATTGCAAAAAGTGTTGCAACAGTGTACAGACTGTTTATTTAATCACAAGCCCGTGTTCTCTTTTACTCAGATTATGAATCTCATCAGTGAGCAGAATCTCTTTGGTGGTGGTCTGAATTTCGCATTGTTAAAAGTTCAAATTATTTGATAAGGTTTCAAACGTTTCGTTAACTACAAAAGTTACCTGGTGCGGATTTTAATTTGCGTTCGCTGAGGGAGTAACCATAGCAACAGTGCGCCGCAACGGTACGTCGACAAAAAACATGTCAAGTATCCTCATTTTATTATAGTTTTACATAATCTAAATACATTTTTATTACAGAATATATGTTTTAAAAAATAAAACTTTAAAATAACTGGCTTTTAGATAACTGCTATTTTTTAATAACAACACTGGTGCGTTAGGTAGCCCACAGAAACTCCGTATAACCTAAATATAAATCTAATCCAAGTAAATAGTAAAATAATATATTTATATATGGTAATCAATCTAAGTCACTGTACAAATGGCAGGCTTCATGGCAAACTAACGGAATGTTTAAACTATATGAACAAAATGCAGATTTCTGCCAGTTTTTCATATCAATCATAACCGCTTACGTGTTTTTGTTGTAAAAGTTTTCAGGGGAAAAATACCATTTGAAGGGTTGCAGTTGATGGTATTTGTTGGAAACAGTCTTGTTAAATATTAATCAGCAGCAACAGGTTAAATGTTTTCTCCACTGTTTAGTGTGTGTAAGTTACAATCTTACCTCAAACGCAACGCATCGTCCTCTGGGCTTCAGGCGCACTTCCACTATTTTCCACTCTTCCCAGTTTCAGTGATCAATAAATATTTGATGACTGAATGTCTCTTCGTGTAAGATCCAACATCAAGAGCCAGCACATCACCTTCATCCCCGATTTCAGTTTAAAAGAGCGCACTATAAGGCGAGCGCGCACAGAATCCGCATTGTTTTTCAGGAGAAAAACACAACTTTGTACGACTAAAACATTGACATACGGCACGCCATTTAAGCAGCTATCGGTTCCCAAGTACCTAATAAATGTAAACTGTGCGTGTCGTGAGAAGGTTGAGTTGTCCAGCTGGGTTCAGGCGGAGAGGTGCTGCTCTCTCCATGCGCGCGCGCTGTAATGGGTTTGGCTGGTCATTCGCGCGCAACAGGACCCGAGCAGAGGACTTCACACGTCACATGCACATGCTTTCTGTTTTTTTTTTTTACCTACACTATATCCTTCTAGACATGCACGGATCTGCCCGCTACACGAGGTTCTAATGCTGGATTTATTGATTAGATTGGAGTAGCTATATTAACGCGTCAGGATCACTCACAGCTGTGACAGCTCATAAAACTGTCTTGCACGAAAACATAGCAGTGTAAAGTTTTATTGTCTTTTTATGATCCCTGCGCCTTTGAAAACACACTACTATGCACACTATACCCGTGTCATGTGCATAAAAAATGCATTACACCAGAAATGTGTTATTCTGGATCATGTGCATGCTAGCTAAGAACCTTTTTTCTTTTATTTCTTTTGGCCCTAAAACATCGAACTGTGCACTATAAAGTGACTTTAATATTTAATAATGAAGTTCCTCAGAGCTATGGCATTATGATGGAGTCTGTAGAGTTCTTGCAGGGTTCAGTTTTATTTTCTTCAGTGATTTGTCGTTTTTGAAAGGGTGAATGCCTCAGTAAATCTTTACTGGCAGGGTGAACGGCCCCGGTGCGCAAAACCAGTGAAAAACTCTATTGTCTAAGAACTTTAAGGGCATATTTTACTGGTGTAATGAAATGACTATGGGGTGTGTATGTCTGCATTCCAGTTTCACATAGCAAAAAAAATGAAGTTTACTATACAGTAAAAGAGAAATGCTTT